>OX439131.1:36259170-36746670 GCA_949318235.1 Ecdyonurus torrentis | reverse complement strand
AATAATATTAATAAAGCAAGTTGCATTTTACAATCAAAAGGAACTTTTTCAATCTACGGTATTCCCTTTAGACTACAAATCATATATGGTTTCATTTCACGAAATTGTTCCGAAATGAATGACTATATATATATATTTCTTATTATTTCTGAAAGAAAAAAAAATTGGAAAAGATGTTGGATGACACAGATATCAAAATAAAATTTCTATGGTTTCCTTATTGTGATGTAGTGACAAACAACAAAAGAAATACGAAAGAAACTCCAACTCAGTTTCAAAGAAGCAGAAGATTCCAGCAAAATAATACAAGAATTTCTAAAAAAAAAAAAAAAAAAAAAAAAAAGGTTTCTTACGTATTTTTGCCTTTAGCTTAGCTTTTTTTATATAGAACAACAATGATGATGTATTGACAAAAAAACAAAACAATTCCTATATTTTGTTTCCTGACTGTAAAAAATAGCTTTAAAATAAAGATGATGCTCTCATTAATAATTAATACTCATTAGACCAACTACATAATTTATAACAATAAGTGTATTATACAATTGTGAATTCTCACTAAATTTAATATCTTCATCAGATCTTTATTTATGAGATAAAATATACTTCCTAAAAAAAAAAAAAAAGCTGCGTACATCTCAATGTTTCCCGCAAAACTTTGTAAAGAAAAAAATTTCCAAGCACTTCTTTGAGACTATCAAAGTTTTGAGTTCATTACAAACTTTTATTCACTTCATCATACTATAGCACTTTTTAAAACATTTTAATTATTTAAGTTTTTGGTTTAGGTGATATAAAATAACTATTTCTCTTTGCAATCTCTTTCCAATTTTCTTTTTTTTTTTTTTCTAATAACTATCTTCCACTTGAAACTAAAGTTAAAGTGTTAGAGCTAAGTAATATTTAATAATGCATTTTTAAGACTTTTATGCATAATATAAAAAATATAAAATATTAATTAACCTAAAAAATATATTACAACCTAGAAAAAAATAAAGATGGATAAAAAACAGTGTTATATAAATGATATTGAGTATCGTTTTTTTATTTTTGTCTCAACAGCAAAATCCAGTCGCACAGATAAGGGAAAAAAATCGTGCTATTGCTTCACTGCTTTAATCCCCATACTTCAAATTAAATTCTCCTGCTCTAATGGCTTCCTACATAAAAAAATAATAATCATAATAACGCAGAGCTGTGCGATTTTACAGTTTAAGTGTGAGAAACATTGTACTGTAGTCATCGTCACACGCTGCCCTACTTTTTTTTTTTAAACAATATTCTGACAAGAGAATTTAAATAATAATGACATAAAATAAAAACTGCCTATTGTACTGGAAATATATAATAATAATATAATTTAACGATATATTCATAATTTAAAATAATATACATATTATTAGTTGCATATACCTTATTTTAATACCTTTTTATATAATACATCATTTAAATATAAAGATATCAAAATAATATTATAGTTTACTGATGATTAAAATAAAAGTCATCGAGATAAAAAATTTAACGATGATAATACACAACACTATAAACGTTATCTTTCAAAAACACTGTTGAAATAAGTTTTAAAATATTTTTAAGTATACATACATGATTCTATGCAGTGGAAATTCTGCTGCTAATTTTAAGATATTTGAATCAGTGACGATGATATGGCTCATTTTTATCACTGTTGTAAATTATACTTCTTTAAAAAAAAAAAAAAAAAAAAAAAAAAAATTAGGCATAACAATAAGCATAATATGCACTAAATAAATAATGTGAAAGTTTCAAATTTGAGTTCAGATTGTAATTAGTAGTATTGTTTGTTATAGTATTAGTATTACCCATCATCACCATAATTTACGTTAGCATTTTAAATCATAATTTAATTACTCAACGTACAATTTACGATGTTGGTACACTTATTGTTAGCTTGGTGGTAAATCTAACATCAAAGATGACGTAAAGCAAAGGGTAAAAATACATTGTCAGGTATGAGCAGCGCAGCATTACCAAATACCTGAAAATCATGAATAAATTCTTTAGGAAGTGGTATGTTGTTGATGTTAAAAAAAAAATTAAAAAAAAAAATTAAATAATTGTTTATTGGGCATTAAAAACATATAACAATACAAAAAAAAATGTTACAAAAAAAGATAATGTAAACCCAATAGGTAGGGAGAAAAAGGCAAATGCCCATACACAATGTGATCTCCTACCATGCATAAAACAAGTCAAAATACAACTGCTTCGTCAAAAATAACATAAATATAATAACAACATAAAAAAATTATAATAATAATACTAAAAAAAAAATATATATATATTTAGAAATATTTAAAAAATATGTTAGTTTTACCACCAAGCTAAGTGTACACATTAAAATGATAAAATTTTGAATTTATCAAACAATATAAATACTCCTATGATTTAAGCCTTTACGTCACCAATCAACGAGATATGGATTTAACGTAAATATGTTATGTTATGATACTTTTGATATCTTGTTTAATTTTTGTTGTATAATATATCATATATTATGTAGTACGTATACATACAGTATAAATACAAGACATAGGGAATAAAAAGCAGTCAGTGACAGAATCTACACTTTACAGTGACAAAACTACTTCACTTGTGGTGATGAATATCTAAAACACTATGCATGGCCTACAATACTATATACATATACTTGATGTGTGGACTATGCCATTTAGGGGGTGTGTATGTGTGTGGGTTATTTTGTTACAACACAAAAATAACATACACACACATGAATTTAAAATGAGATTTATATATATATATATATATATATATATATATATATATATATATATATATATATATATATATATATATATATATATATATATATATATATATATATATAATGTTCGTACAACATAGCCAAAAACACGTACTATATATTTATATTCTTTTTCCTTTTATAACTATTAGACAGTAAAATTATTTATTTACATAATATACTGTATATTTAAAATATGCACAAAAAAAGGAGAAAAAATACTCAAAATATGATCTAGACTTTATTATACCATTGAATATTACAAAAATTGACTTTTTTTTTAATGTTTTTATTGGCTTAATTAAGTATGTCTCTGAAAGAAAGAAAAAAAGCTGTATTTTCTTAAAAAAATTAATAACAATAATTAGTTAAAAATTCGTATGAGTAATAATTAACATTATTTTAATTACTATTGATAAAAAATTTCAAGTTACTTTCAACTTACTTTCCTTGGTGTATTGAATTTAATTGAAATGTTCTAATGTAATTTAAAATTTAATTCATACTCTTTTTAACAGTTATGTTACTCCGTACAATATTTTTTAAAAATAATTAAAAGAGCATACAGTACATTTGAAAAGTAATTAGTTATAACATTAATAAATAATATAATTATATTATTTAAATTATATAATAAGTAAAAAAATAAAAAGTCATCAAACATAAAATAATATTTTTTTATATTTGCTGTAGCATTAAAATAACGACAGGAAATAACGGTAAAAAAAACCTATAAATATTAAAATAAATTTAATATGCACGAGAAATAATATAAATAAATAGCAATGTAGCACATGCTACAAAAAATATTATATATTTACCCCGATCATAAAATTATATAATTAGTCTATTTTTTTTGAAAAAAAAAAAAGTTTTTATTATCATTTTATTAATGTATATATGTAAATATGAGGGGTAAAATATGGTTTATTTTTATGTTTATTGAAGAGTATGATTTCTGCATATCCCAAAGCAAATATAGAGATTAAAATATATGTCGATAGATATTATGGACGTTGACGTTGTTTTAGTTATTTGCTCTCAATTCTGTTCGGTACACACAGAATAAATTAGTTTTCTATTTATGCATAAAATGGTTCAATTGGAAACTTCGATATATGTGTATATATTTAGATATAAATCATTTTCATATATATATCTCGCATGGGGTAGTTATTATAAGCTAAATATTTTTAACATTGATGTATAGCTTTTGTAATTAATGTTTTTATTTTAATGACTTAAGGAAAATCATGAACACATACATACAATTGTGATATTATATTTTAATATTTTATATAACTTTTGCATGTATGTTTTTTCATAAGAATTATAAAATTAAATGTAAAAATTTTAATTATAAAATATTTGTATTATGAAAAACCCCATGATACCTTGCATTGAAATTTTCATTTAAATGCATGATTTTTGCAAATAACAATAGAATAATAATTTTATACTTTATGGATATACAGTACACTGTATTATTAAAGGAATAGGCCAGAGAAAAACATAAGCATTTATATCACAAAGCACTTGATGGGACTTACATAAATAACTTTAGTTTGTCTCAAAACCCAACATTAACATTCTGGTTAAAATTGTCATCAGTTTTGAAGATCCAATTTCGTGTTGATTCATTAAAAAGCACATGTTGTTTTATGTGGTCTATATGGCTTTAATGTGATGGATTTTTATAGAAATCTAACGGATTTATTGATGCACCATTTCCATTTGATGCTCAAACTTCCCTATAGATAAAAGTTTATTTATTTGAGAATGTGTAGTAATTTATTTTTGTACATAATAAATTTATAATTCAACAATATAAAAACCTAATGAGTAATGAAAACGAATATAAGGAAATGAAGTTTCCAAATTAAATTTATAAATAAGCCACCGATAAGGTTTGGGCCTTAGTTGGCTTAAGCAATAATAATAATAAAAAAAATAAAAATAAAAAAAAAGCTTTTGTTATTAAATAATTTTGTTTCTAAGAATATTGAATTTTAACTCAAAGAGAACCCTTTATTCTTGTATCTTTATGAATTCTGATTTTGTTATATTTTTTTTCCTTATAATCTATATAACAAAATGTAGAATAAATTTGAATATTTTAATTTAGTGTGAAAATAAAATAAAATACAAATATGAAGAAATGTCTTTCTTACTTATTATATATGGAATAATATCTCTTTGCTTTTATATTTAAAATTAGGATTTTGGCCAAAATTTTAGGGAGCTGTCTTTATTTTGTATGTAACATTATTATTTACAACTTCATCATTATTATTATTATTATCTTTTCGTTATAAAGCTTCAGGGTAAAATTTTACTTACTTTATTATTTTGTTACATACTCGAATTTTAACATGTTAAAAAGATAGTTTATATGTAAATTCATATGATGATAAAGTTTGAAATAAAGTTAATAAAATAAGGAATAATAATAACTTGTCACATTTTGTATATATGAGTTTTTCAAAAGTATATAAAATACATGTTGCAAGGTCTACGCTACTTTTTAATTTTTCTTCTTCTTTTTTTTTTTTTTTTTTTTCCCCCAAGATTTTTGTTATATGTATAATAGTGGTAATGATATGCAAGTTATGTGTACTACGTGATAATGTGTTTGTACTTTCAATCACTCATAGATATTTAAACAATTTCAGCAATATGGTAATGGATGAATTTCTCAAAGAGAGTCTCATTTCATTTTCCACTATTTGCATACTTATATAGAAAAAAAAAAGACAATCAAGATCAAAATATTACTAAAACAGTAGAATTTTATTATTATTCTCACAAATCTTATGAAAGTCAATAGAAGACTTGCAAAAGTAGGTTTAGTGAGAAAATAAACAAACTCACAGCTCAACAATACTAATAAAGTGCTAGCAGACGACTTTGTGTTCCTGTCTACATTTAACATGCTTTCTTATTGGGAAATAAAGTAGCTATAACGTGAGTTAGAATTATTTCTAGGCACTGAAATTTTAACTGTAGATTGCTAAGCCTTAAAGCTTTTGCTTTCCTGGATTTAAACTTGATTGAATCAAAAAAATATTTTATCTCCAAATCACTTGAAATCCAGGTAAACAAAAGCTTTGAGGCTCAGTAAGCTATAGTAAAAATTTTAGCGTCGAGATATAATTCGAACTCAAGTTATTGCTGCTTCATTGCCCCATAAGAAAGCATGTTAAATGTCGACACAAACGAAAAGTCGTCTGCTAGCACTTTGTTAGTATTGTTGAGCTGCGAGTTGCTTATTTTCTCACTAAACCTACTTTTGCACGTCTTCTATATTGAGATTTCAAAAAGAAAATATTAATATATCATGCAGTATCAAAGAAAAAAAGTATTATAAAAAGACAAACCTAAAACTTTTGATGTATCATAACTACGCATTTTAAAGCACTTTTTGAGAAAAAAATTAAAATTTCTATAAAAATAGTATTTTCTCAATTCTTCAGAAGGACCGAATACTTTACTTTTAACAATAGAGTTTAAAAATTGCTTGTTGGTTAATAGCTTTAGGAACATTATAAATTACCTAAAATAAATGAAATCTGCATTATTAATATGTTTTGTAAATATAAATATTTATAAAATAAAATCTATAAGAAAATAAAATTTTATTTAAATAAATAAAATTATATAAACTTGAAATATTTATACGCTGGATTAAAATTTGAACAAAGGTTCTTTTATTCATGGGTATATACATTTATATTTTGAAATTGAAATTTGATGGCATATGATATTGTCATGTCAAAAGGTTCAAAACTCTTATTTGTATGTATATTTCGTAGTATACCACATAACATTGAACGATGCCATATGACATATACGAAGCAAACAAGCAAGTAGGCAAAAAAGAGAACGAAAGAGAGAGCGAGAAAAAAATTGAAGAGCTGTGGGTTGAGCTTATCTCGGTTTGCCGCCCATGTTCCCGCGTTATTTTTCCATCCGTATGTAGAGAGAGAGAGAGAGAGAGAGAGAGAGAGAGAGAGAGAGAGAGAGAGAGAGAGAGAGAGAGAGAGAAGAGAAAAAGAGTTGTGAGGAAAATAGCGTTTTACACACACAGAGTGTATGAAGTATGCTGGAAAAGGCGACGAAGAGATAAGAGAGATCATTTTCAGTCTTGCACAAGCATTAGCGAAGTGTGTAATGTAGGCCTAAAATGTTATATTATATTATACGTCACTGCATTATACAAACACTGCATTATTATATATTATACCTTATGAATAGCATTGTCAGCATTTAAAAAAAAAATTGACAAAAATTTTCAGCACTTTTTTTTTAATGTGTGCCATTATTGTGAGGTAAAATATAATATTCATAGTATATATTATACTTTATATTATATAATATTATGTAATTTTTATATGCACTAAACTGTTAAAAGTATTATAAAGTGTAGCAAGATAACACAGAATAATAAAATATTAAAAATAATAAAGGTATAGAAGCTGAAAACAAAAACACATACTGACAACGTAAGCTAACTTTTAATAGTTTGGGTTGAAAATTTAAATAAATTAAGTACTAAGACCAATTACAATTTTCTTTCAGTGTAGTAGTTATTGTAATAAAAATTTTGCTTGCAAGGAAAATTATCTAACTTTTTAATAGGATATGCGATTACAAAATATTGTTAAATGTTTCATAAAAAAATACGATATGACTTTACAGCATTATAGCGTCGTCAGTATAATTACGATAGATTCAAAAATAAATTTTTAATCTGTAATTTTTTTAAGGAACTTATTGTGTGTATATTCATATTGTTTAGAAATAATTTTATGACGAGTTATTTCTATTGAGAAAAAAATACATAATATAAAAGCAATACATTATGGTTTTTATGATAAAATTGAAAATCTTTTAAACATGGAACTGATAGCGTACGTAATATTTTAAAATTTGAATGATGCTGATCAGAATGAAAATGCAAACTACCCATAAATATGATTCTGATAAAACTCGAATATATAAGTTAAACATACTGTAAAATGGAGAAGAAAAAAATTCAAACGAAAACAGATTTATGGATTTCATTATTAATTTTCCTTAAAAAAAAATACAAAAAAAAAAAAAGAGTAAAAGTTAGTTACGATACAAGTCTGTACTACAGTATGTATAACACATGTAAAAAGTTGATAAAAATTATTTTTCTGTGTTAAAAAAAAAAGTTGACTATACTCAAGTTTTTATCATTAAGTATAACATTAATTTTAACTAAACCTCTCTCTCTCTCTATGTTTAGATGAAAATGTTCTCTCTCTCTCTCTCTCTCTCTCTCTCTCTCTCTCTCTCTCTCTCTCTCTCTCTCTCTCTCTCTATACATAGTAGTAAAATAACATTCAATAAATCTCTTTATGGTTGGTTGTGGTGTAAAAGTTAAAAAAAGAGGAACTTTAGTCTACGAGAGAGCATCATACATCACTATGCTGACTAATTTCTGCCACCCTCGACCCTCCATGCATCTCGCGGTATATTTTCAACCCTCTAGCTCTCGACGTCCACGAGACTGTAACTAGCGCTCTTTCTTCCTCTTCTTCTTCTTCTTCCTTGCTTACTGCCCAGGACATGCTATGGTGTGGACACTCAGGAATCGTAATCCGTGACATTTTACGACCAAAGCAGAAAAAAAATATAATAATATATAATAATAAAAAAGGAAAGTTGCTAGTACGACAATAAATTTGTAATAATAGCTTTTATCGCTTTTGATTAACGGTATGTTGGTATAGAAAAAAACTTGAAAGACTAGTATAATTTAGCCATTTTTTAACCTTTTTTTTATTTTAAGTTTGAGTTTTGATAGTAAAGAAAAAGATTTTTTTTTTATGTATACTTTTTTTTTTCTTTCAAGCTCGTTGAACTGTATTTCTTTTGTATAGAAAAAATAAATGTTACAAAAAAATAAAGCGTTTGAGGTGAATTTGTGTCAGTATTCCACTACTGCATAGCGCCTGCTGCATTTACAGTACTGCAACCCGCCGAGCACAAATTACGAGAAAAGATATAAATACTCCATGCGGATTTTTTTTTTAAAGTACGTCTATTTTAAAAACAATGTATATTAATATTTTTTGTTTTTAAATGATGATTGTTAAATTTATATTGATTATTACAAAATAATTGTTTATTATTATTATTAAAGTGTAAAGTCTGTAGTAAATAATGATTAATCATAAAAATTGTCCTAAATTAAGTATTTCTTTGTTTTTATTTACAATTGAAGGGTTTTATATATAACTCTGATAAAAATTGAATCCGATAATTTTATAGCATCTTTAACATGCACATTTAAATCAAAATTCCTGCTCCTTTGCTTTGAAATAAACAAAAATAAAAAAGAAGGAGAAAAATTCTAATCTTTTCTTACAAAGCTAGAAAAGTTTAACATATTATATACACACACATATATATATATATATATATATATATATATATATATAGAGAGAGAGAGAGAGAGAGAGAGAGAGAGAGAGAGAGAGAGAGAGAGAGAGAGAGAGAGAGAGAGAGAGAGAAAGGAGCAGAGTTTGTGTGCACATAACTTTAAATAAACGGTCTCAATTTGCACACATTTTAGTTCAAAAAGAAAAAGTTGTAGAACAAAACTTGAGAGAGAGGTTTACTCGTCCGTCGTCCCAGAAACGTGATATCGGGCTACACCCTATGACATAGAGATGCTAACTCATAAGCCAAAAAAAAAAAAAAAAAAAAAAAGTAGGAAAACTTTTTCTCTACTTTAAAAAAAATCTCTCTCTCCCTCTCTTTATGGAGCTACAAATATCGGGTTGAGACTAGCGGAACTATTTGTGACAAGGTCCGGTTGGAAGCATTATAGAGAGATGTTCAAGATGGGTGGTGGTAGGTTTGGGGAGGTGGAGAACTTAGGAAAGGGTAACTTGTGATTCCTGTCTATCTATGTCAGAGTTCAATGGCAAGCGTCATTTCATATCCATATGGCAGGCAAGCAAGCAGAAGAGAGAGAGAGAGAGAGAGAGAGAGAGAGAGAGAGAGAGAGAGAGAGAGAGAGAGAGAGAGAGAGAGAGAGAGAGACAGACAGACAGAGAGAGAGAGAGAGAGAGGAACACATTCAGCCAAAAGGTTTCTGCTCTAAATCTACTCATGCGTTTCCAAACAGACCAGTAAACGTCACAAACTTTTTCAGCCAAAAAGTAACCTACAAAAAATTGTAGAGAGGGAGAGAGTATAGAGAGGAAGTCAATCGTGGATCAAATCATTTAAAATTTGTTGCTTGTGAGTTCATGAATGATTTTTTATTTATATAAATGTAAACAAAAAAAGATTGAATTCCATTTCAATTCTGGTATATAAATATTTCAAAGGTTTAACATCAAACCTTTTTTTTTTTTTTTTTTTTTAGACACATTTATAGAATAATATATTAAACAAATTAAAATGCTATATTATTGTCGATAAATGTATCAAAAGATTTCTATCGTTATTTTTCTCCCCTCATCTCTATCAAAGATAAATTGTATTGAAATAACAACAAAAGACTTCAAAGTTTTACTGTGTTTTCTCTCTCGCATTCTCTTTATTGTAAATTCAATCAAATGTCACATAATATACACTCTTTAAAAGAATAAAAGTCTTCAGAAAAAGAGAGAATAGACTGATGTATTTTTGCTTTTATTTTTCCCTGGAAAATTTAATCAAAAACATCTTATATTCAATCTTGATACGTCACTATAAAGAACTACATTTTAAATAATTTACACAATAAATTGTGCGTGTTACATAAAAAAAAAACAAGCCAAAAAAAGTGTGGCTCTTATTTTACTCTAGTATATGCAGTAATTTAATTTTATAGGGTTATATATTTGTAAACAATGCAATTTAAGCAAATCAATTAACTCTATTTCAAATTCTTTAAATGTTTTCGGAATAATTATATTAGAGCTCCCATACCATAATAGTTACATTACTTTATAGTTCAGGATTCTACAAATTACGGCATTTGTTTTAACAACGCGATGAAATACAAAATCTTAAATGTATATTATAATCTTTTTAGCGTAAATATTTATTGAAAATTAAATAAAAAATTCAGTTTTTCAAAATCATATTTTCAAGATTATTGCAATTGATTTACTTTTATGTATACGAGATATTCATTTTTTTTTTTTTTAACTAAAGATTTATACGTTACATGGTGCTATTCATATCGTTGTATATACGTCAGGAATAACACTTTGTAACCACTTTTCACATAAAAAAGATTGTTTAAAACTTTCACTTCAAAAAGTTAGAACTCTTCACTCAGGTTTATACCTTTCATACTTCGTAAATCAAACCAATTTTGTTATGATAGGAAAAAAAATCTTATATACGTGGAAGGAAAAATAAACATAAAAAAAAATGTTGTACGTTTCAGTATGCATACGCTTATAAAACAATCAAATTATATAAAATTAAAGGAGGAGCAGAAAAAGTTTCTCGTATACCATAACCATAACTTTATATGCATTATTTATAGCAATGTATTTTACTTAAAAAATTTCAAGTAAATTTTTTTTTGTCAGTTAGTATAGTACGTGTGCTACCAGAGAGGTAGAAAGTAAAAAAAAATATAGTAATATAAAAAGATGGGGTTAAATATTTTTTGGATGGAGGATGATGGAAGACTATGATGTGTGCTACTATATGCAGGACCGTCCAAGGGGGACTTGAAGTCACCACAAGAAGAACTGATTTCCCTTCTTTCAAAATGTGACATCATATTCTCGTCACGCTTCAGTTTAAACGGAGGAATCTACGTGCACTTGCTGCGCTATATACCGCTTGCTCTCGTCAGCAGCAAAAGATACCCACAGACTATACGGAGCCAACTTTTCGACACACATTTTTTTATCTCGCTTTTAAATTTTATTCATTTTTTTTCTTCTTTTAATGTATTTAAAAGTTAGTGAATAATTTTGTCCTGTAAAATGTTAGTATGACCTTATGCTTTTAAGTTTTTATGTATATATATACGAATAGAGAGCATTGAAAAAAGAAAACTTGCTTTTATATGTTCGGAAAATATGTCGTCGTTTGCTAAAAACATCTCTCAGTATGCGGTCCACATATCGCAAAAGTTCATTTTTATATTATATTATATAGATTTTTTTTCATTCCTAGTTTGATTCAGTTCAATCGCCTTTTTTTTTTTTTTTAATATTATTTAAAGTTAGGAAAAATAAAAATGAAAAAGGGAAAACTTCTGTACAGTACAAAAACATATAATAACTTATATTATATAAAACCGTCTGAAAAGACTCTGTTTTGCTTTATATTTCTAACATATATGCCTTTATTCTGATTTATTACATTATATATAAATCTTTTCTTTTCACCTGGCTTGCTCTTAAAATACACATGACGCGTGTGAGCCTAAATATCATAAAAAAAAAAAACACTTGAGAGAGCTTTAATAAATTATTGATAAGAAATAGAAAATTAATGTATATATTTATAAAAAAAATTGAAGTCCAATTTTTTTTAGCATATATGATTGAAAAGAGACGTATAATTAGTGAAATGAAATTCACGTACTAACTGTAAGGAGGAGCACTCATTAGTAAAATTAGACCGATACAAACCCAAGAGAAATCCCAGACACGATGACCATCGCATTCAAAAGTTAAAGAATATTTTACGTGTGGGCATTTAATGTTGGTAATTTCTAGCAAAGTCCGCGGTTTTATGGTTTGAGGTTTAAAGGAGATAGAAATGAGATTCCACTCTACTTAATATGTTAATACTTTCCTTTATATACCATATGTGTTTAGACCATAAATTTGTGAAATAAAAGAAGAAGAAAAAATTTATATGAAGATTGAAAAATCATTTAAAAAAGTCCATTAAGCAGATAATAACAATATATTTCTTCAATATTTATATTTGATGTTAAATGCTAAAAAAATCATACAACTTGTATTTATTCCTAAACGATCGAGAGCGAGATATAGAGCTAAAACAGGGATTCGAACATATCATGAAAGTTAATGCCATGAACACGCAAATTACAATATACTTTATCGAATAACAATAAAATTTTGCTATACGTAAGAATTGAAAAAAAAAAAAAAATCTAAATTTACCTAATCATTTTACTGTTATAAGGGATTAATTGTTACATAGCTGCGGTATCTTATCGCTCACGCTTCGGACGAGTGGGTGTGTGAGGTCGATGCAGTACAATATTGAAAACGTGTGGTATACATCGTGCTCAAAGGTTATCTGTTCGATATTTCAATAGTGGAAATTCAAATTTTCCGGATAACCTCTAAGTAAATTTTCATTACGATCATACATTTTCAATTGATCAGACTAAAATAAGAACTGCAGATGAGGTTATTAAATATAAAAAATAGAGGAGAGAGAGAGAGAGAGAGAGAGAGAGAGAGAGAGAGAGAGAGAGAGAGAGAATGATACAATGAAACAAACTGTGCTTTTTTCAGCTTAGAGATTAGCATAAAAGGTAAATGCATCGTATATTATATTTTGAAAGTATTCATTATATTTATATGCATTTTGTTAAAAAGTTTTGTTTGTAAAATTTTACTTATAATTTAATTTCTACTTTTTTATGTTGAACAAAAAGCTTTAAAATTGTTCTAATTATGTTGTACTAACTAGAAAGAGGGAGCAAAATCTCGACGTCTTTTCTTATTCACACACACAGCAGTGCAGCAAATTTTGCTTGCTCACTTTTAGTTGCTTGGATACCATACCACCACTGCCACCACACACCATAAGATTCTTCTCGTTTTGCCTGCGGCAGCTGGAGCTAATGAGTAGCGGACAGCAAAAGTAGGGAAGAGAACACAAAAACCACCCCCTACTATAATTTTCCTTTATATATAATACTCGCGATATCTCAAGAAACATAAGAACATTATAAGCCAAAACCCCTTTAGCTGACTGAATGTATTATGAGAAGAAAGCGAGATGTAAGTTTCGTTGTAACTTTGCCGCCAACTCGCGTAAATCACGCGAAAGAGAGAGAAAGCAGAAAGCGATGAAAAGCTTTCGCGGCAGCGGCTGTGGTGGCATCTTCTGCAGTATTGTGTCGAATTCTGCAGTCTCTCTATCTTCTTTATTTTCTTACTTTTTTTCCACCCTTAACTTGGAGAACAGCCCTCTATTACATAGTAGCATACACACAATAACATATATATCGTGAGTCGATTGGGGTGCGTCAAAATAAGACTTACGGATCTCAATATACTCGTCCTTTTATTTATATGTGCTCTTTTTGTTCTGCCTACTTTTTTTTATTTATAATTTGCAATTTTTCACGATTTTCTTTTTCAACACGCATGGAACAAAAAAAATAATTAAAAGAAATAAAATACATTTAATAAAACGAAACGCAATATATATTAAATGGTATTTAATACACACTTTATTAAAACCGATAATATAAGTAAAGTAACGAACTCTATACATATTCAAATGAACTACCACACCACATTATAAGGCTTACGATTAGTTGATACGATACTTTATTTTTACAAGTATGCATTTTTTTATTAGTCTAAAAATAAAAAGTTATAGAGTACATAATTGCGACAGATATGTTCTGTTGCTGATGATCTGTTGATATGTCTAGCAAAGTTATCAGTAAATCGATATTGAACTCTGTTCGCCCACAGATAACACTGCATCTTATCTTTAAATTTTACAACTCAATTATGACAGTGTGCAGTGTGCCAACTTATCTTCAAAAATTTAGATGGCATTTTATAGCTGCAATCAATTCTGGTAAGTATATTTAAAATATCGTTTAAATTATTGGTTCAACTGCACTGCATTTTATTAATAATTGGTACACATAGCTTATATAATTTCCACAAAATTTTTACTTCACTTTAATAGTTTGCGCAGGGGTCTGAGAAATATAGTTTTGTCCTTTTTTTTTTTTTTTTTATCTATACATACATATAATTTTATGTATCATTTTTAACGTTTTCGGATACAGTAAAAAAAATATATATATCTGAAACTAATTTATTTTGATGGAAAAAAAATGAAACGAGATATTATTATAACTAAAGGAAAATAAAATAAGCTGCATAGACAGACGTTAAAGATAAGAGACGAAATCTCGCAGTTACGTAGCGTGTGTTCATTACATCATTATATAAATTAATGCATCGCTGGAAAGCTTGTAAATAAATTGATAAGTTTTGCCATATTTTTATTTATATTGCATTAAAATCTATACCTCTTTTTATATGCAATTTTAGATGCGATAATAGAATACAAAAATGTTTTCAATTGTGGAGGAGGTATTACTAGACGTGGGAATGCTAGTGGCACCAGTGGCGCTCTACATTCTTATGCGCCGCTATCTAATATCTGTCCCTGACCCTCGACTACAAATTTACACCGCAGCAGGTAACAGTTTTTATATCAATTAAATTATACATATTTATCATAAATACAGTAATTTATTCAATGAAATTGTAAACAAAATGTATATATCTTATAAATTATATCCAAACCATAATTAATTTTTTCAAATTAAAATAATTATAAATTAAATTAATGGATATGATAGTTTCTGAGCACTCAACTGTATTAGGTTGGAATTACCACTTGAAAAGAGCTTGGGCATGGTTTTGTTTATATCGACAAAAGAATCCTACCTCAACACCAACAGTGACCAAGGATTTACCAATATTTGCCTCTGATGAAGAGATGAGACAAGAAAAACCAAAGAAAATTTTAAGAGACAAGGTAAATGACCCCAACAATTAACAAAGAGGGTGACCAACTTGGTGCGCGGAAATAGTCAAACAAGGAACTTTACTTTCACAATAATTTTTTCTATTATTTACAAACAGCAAAACGAGTTTTCAAGTGAAACTAAATGAATTTTAAAAATGTTTTTTCTTTCGATTTTTTAAATTATTATATTAATGTTTGTAGTTTTAAAAGTGTTTCTAATTTGAATTAGAAGTTGGCGCTAAAATTTTAATTTTGACATTCACATGTCATCTTTAAAGTGGAATAAATATTTCATCATGTTTGCATGTTTGACACAATTTAACTGTTAAGTAACATTTCGCATCTTTCCTTTATGCTAATTTTTTTATTTTGCAGCCATTCAGTTTGTGAGATATCATATGGTCACCTATTTCCTTAAATAATTTATAAAAATATAAACAAAACTCAAAGTGTAACAAATCATCTACACTTTCATTTGAATTATGCATTTTTTTTTATTGTATTTTTTTTTTTATATAATTTAGAGCATGGATTCAATGACAATGCATGGAGTAGACAGCAAAGGCAATTGTTTATTGGTCAAAATTGTGCGCAAATTTCAACTTCAAGCAGAAGTTTGGTTATATTTGACTCTAGCTGATGGAACTGTTTATGAATTACCAGGTAACAATTTCAACCTTTTGTTTACTATATTAATTGCTATAATTTCCGCAAATGCACGTTTTTCTTTAGCACATCCTGACACAACTATAGCAACAATCAGTGACAAAAATTTCCAAGCTGGAGATTTAAAATTCACACAAATTGAAGCCATGAGGAAATGGAGAATTACTTATAATGGAATTTTAAGGCAATTATATTTAATTTAATTTGCAATATTCATTCATTTTATTAAGGAAATTAGGAAATGACTAAAAATTAAGTTTTAAAGCCTTTAGAATATCTACTTATTTTTTAAATTTATTTTTAAGTTGTTTTTTTTTTTTTGTTTTTTTTGTTTTTTTTTAGAAATTCAGAAACATATTATATTTTGTTAACATCTAATAATTATACTGACCGCAATGTTTTTTTGCCTTATTTTTATATTTTAGAAAAGGTCCATCAAACAAGTGGACTAAACAACGAGATGGTGACAAACTTGTACACGCACGTCTCAATTTTATGTGAGTTAGTAATCAAGTGTTACCATAAAGAGTTAAAATTTATTAAAATGACACTTACTATTTTAGATGGACAGCATGCAGTACCTCTTGTGATTCTAGAGAGATGTGGAGTAGAAAACTATTGAGTGATGCTCTTGCCAAAGAACATTGGAGAAGTGGAAACTGGTTCAGTGTTGTGTAAGTTCACAGTATTATATTAATTCTAGTCTAAATATAGCATGCACAAATATGTAGCTTTAAAAAAAAAAAAATTAAAATCCAACATTTTTAACAACTATTTATTAGATATATTATGCTAAATAACACACGCTTTTTTATCAATATTATTTTCTAGTTCTTTTGAGCCTCCTGGCTATGATCAGTTTGGTGTACTTGATGGTTTGGTACGACTTGGGGATCAAGACGAAGGCATTCGTCTGTACTTACGAGGTGGGCGAGAGAGACGATGGGGAGAAGTGCAAGAGGAAACTCTACAGAGGAGCATCAAGTTGCAAGGAGTGACAAAGAATGGAGCTTTCTTCTGTATTAAAACAACCTGCAGAAAAGAAGGCCTAACTCAGTAAGTTAAACATCATCATTTTTTTTTTTTTTTTTTTTTAAGTACAAGATTAAGAAATGATTAGAATTTTTTTTTTATTGTTATAAATGCTATGTTCATTTCTGTATAATCAATGGTCTTTGGAATAATGTTTGTTATTGCTTAATTAATTGATTGCTTTTTTTTTCTTTTTTTGTCCAGTGCCAAGTGGGGTATTGTGAGATCACCAACTGGTAAAGTTGATTCAATAACATCATGTGATATGAACATAGAAGAAGTGGCACATTTTAAAAATCTTCCTCGACAACTGGTCGTCAGATTTACAGGTTTGTTACGTTTTTTTTTTTTTTTTTTTAGTATAGTTACATATTTTACTATGTATTTGTTTTTAATTTAATCATAGCTGGAGCTCATAGCTATATTGCAAGTATGCAATTCCAAGAAAATACTGCGGCTATTGTATACAGTGGTAACCCTTGGAGATTACAAACCTACTTGAGAAAATTTCAATTTGGTATGAATGGAATACAAGGAACTGGCCTAGCAGAATTTTCCTACAAGTAAGGCTATTTTTAATATTAATAACAACTATGTGGTGCAACTTTGAATGTTCCTTGCTGATGCATTAAATACACTAGAAATTCTCAAGTACTGTATTAATAATACTAGCCCATAGCCCCATAAGTTTTTTTTTTTTTTTTTTTTTTTTTTTTTTTTTTTTAATCTTATTATTTTTTGAGAGGTCACGAATGCCATTTAAACACATGCTATTTTAGTGAGGTTTTCAACAGTATCAAAATAATTCATTCAGAGTACTTGGCATATTCTAAGAACTTCACCAATGTACTTTATCAGTTTACAATTTGGAAACAATCAAAAAACATATGAGAGTTTCTGTAACTCACTAACCCCACATACAATATATTACACCAAATAACATCTATATTAAAACATCATATTACCTGTTAGATTTCGCGGTGAAAGCCCTGTACCAAAAGTATCACCAATAGGTCAGCTAGCTGCAGGACATTGGGAAGTACGAGAAGGAACTCCACCTCTAGTATGTGATCTTCATGACCATGCAGCACAAGTTGAGTCTTTAGCTGGAGGCAAAGGTGTCTCCTTAGCTCTGCTTGCATCCTTGAAAGAACAAAAGGTATCACATAATAAATTTAAATTGTAGAATATACATACACTAGATGCACTTCATTATTAATATATATTAATTTTATAAATTTCAGTTTATTGTTCCTGCTGGCTTTAGTGTAACAACAACTGCCTATGAAAAACATTTGACATCCTTACCAAACCTACAATCATGTGTACAAAGTATCAAAGACATTGCAACTGGACATCAAGAAGGTAGTCTTAAAATTGCATGTGAAAAGTAAGTTGTATTAAAATTGTAAAATATATCTGGAACAAGAAAACTAAAGTGGAAAAAAAAAATCAATATAATTTCAGAGCTGTAGCTGCATTTGAAGAGCATGAACCATGCAATGAAGTAAAAATTGCAATTGAAAACTATCTACAGAAGTTCAGGTAAAGAAGAACATGAATTAACTAATTTAGAAATGACTGTTTTGAGGCAGACTTAATCAATTTTGCTCACATCTACGTAGTACGTAGAAATGGAAGCGGATGTGAGCAAAATTACAGATATCTTCAAAACCATTGTCTCTTTACTAGTCAATAAGCAATTTGATTCTTTAACATAATTAATATACTGGTGTACTTATGCAGTCCAGACACAATTTTTGCTGTGCGTTCATCAGCAGTGGGTGAAGATTCAGAAGACTTGTCATGTGCTGGTCAAAACTTGTCAGTTCTTGGAGTGAAATGTAAAGGAGTAAGAAGTGCTGTAGCAAAATGTTGGGCATCTCTTTTCACCGAACATTCAGTGGAATATAGAAGGTAAGCGTAATTAATTTGCATAAATATCAATTTTCTGACAATACTTTATAAACAGTTATTTGATCTGTTTGTTTATAGGAGGAACGGTCAACCACTGGATCCAAATATGGGAGTGGTTGTACAAGAAATGGTTCCTGCTGAGACTGCAGGAGTGTTGTTTACTAGACATCCATTCTCTGGCAATCCTCATCAGCTGGTTGTCACTGCAAATTATGGCTTAGGAGAGGTGAATAAATTATTATGGTTTTATTTATATTTCATACACATCAACCAAAATAATTCAGGAAAGAAATCAACTTTGCAATAATTGATTGATTGAAAAAATTATAATATAATAACATGTAGAGGGTTGAAAATTTGGGGAATGTTAACAATAATAGTAATAAAAAATTGGCGTTATGATTTTCAACTGGACACCAAAATTTTCCCCTATAAATGTGTTTATAAAATACATATCGTCCTTGTTGCGGCAAAAGGCCTCATCTCCAGTGATCAGCATTTCATTAAAGGCCCTAGCTCCAGTGCAAACGTTATAGCATAGTCAATGGAGATAGGGCCTTTGTCAAATTGCTGATCACTGGAGATGAGGTCTTTTGCCGCAACCAGGACGATATATGTAAAAATAATAATAATAATAATAAATGTGGTTAATTTTTTATTTCTCTTACACTATTTCTATTCTTTCATTTTAGTATAAATGTGTTTACATTTTAATTCAGTATAATAATAATAATTTTTATATTATTTTTCAAGAGTGTTGTATCAGCCCTAGTGGAACCCGATACAGTGATTATAAATCGCAGTTGGACTGACAAACTTACAATACATGAAATAAAATTAGGTAGCAAGCAAGAAGGAATCATACTCTCACAAGGTTTGTTTACAAATAAGTTTTTCCATACAATATCTGACAAATTGTATTGCTATCCAATAGATGGAGAAGGAACAGAGAACAGTAAATTCACAGAAGAAGAGCAAAATCAACTCTGCCTAAGCGAAGATCAGATATTAGTTCTTGCTGAAGTTGGAGTGAAATTGGAAAAATTATTTGGTACTGCACGAGATATAGAATGGGCTTTCATTAAAGTAAGGCTTTGTTAAATGTATTATATTTTTAAAATATTCTTACACTCTTCTGTGTAACTTTTAGGACCAATTATTTTTGCTACAAGCAAGACCAATCACAGCTCTCGACTCTTGGACAGATTTTGAATTACAACATGAAATGGATTCTCCTATTGTCACAGATACAGAAGCATTGACATTTGCAAACACAGGGTATTACGTATTTTGATATTATTACACTAAAATTATTATTTTACATTAATAAAAAATTGTTAACTTTATTTAAAACAAATTGTTCAACTTTCAGTGAAGTTCTGCCAGGAGCAACTAAACCATTGACTCAAACCATTCTTGCTAGAATTCTTGACTATGAAATACAAATTGAATGTATGAAAAGAAATGAATCTGAAAGATGTGTTTCTCACCAATATCAAAGTATTATATGCACAACGTCACATCATATTACTCTTAATATTATCAATGTAAGATTTAAAAAAAAAAAAAAAAAAAAAAAAAAAAAAAAAAAAAAAAAAAAAAAAACTTTTAACCTATACAGAAACACTAACGTGCTATAATTTTTTGCATAGACTTTGCTGAGCAATAATGATAAGACAGTTTCACTTCCAAACAAAGTGATGGATCTAGCATTATTTGGTCACCTGGTAACTGATTCGAAGTTCCACAAACTGGGTACTGATAGATTTGGAGTAGTGAGTAAAATTGGAAAAGCATTCAAAATATTTGATATGATAAAGGTATGAAATATATTAAAACTATATTACATATTTAATTTTTAAATAATACTAAACTTGGAGAAATTTTAACAGGATTGTATGACAGCAACCAGAGAAGCAAAAAATGCAAGACAAGCTCTAAGACATTTGAGTTTGAAATCTGAGGATCATGCAACATCTGCCAGTCTGTTTGCAGAAATTAATAAACAAATGCCTCTCTTACTACGAGTGAGTATTTCAAATTACATATTGATCTTGTTGCGAACAAAATGTCTATCTCATATTTTGTCAGGCAAAGCAAAAGGTCTATCTTGTTTTTTATCAGCGTAAGCAAAATGTCTATCTCAAGCGCCATCTCCATAACGTTCGGGATCGAGATAGACATTTTGCTTCGCCTGACGAAGATAGATATTGTGTTCGCAACAAGATCGATATACACAATATACATAGATAAAAATTTATGCATATTTAAACTTTACAGGCCGCCAAAAGCCATGGTCATATGTCAAGAACAAGTGTATTTACTCAAGTTGCAGCAATGACTGTACTTACTGAGAACAATGGAGGTATGTTGTTTCCCATCAATCCCTCATCCTTGAATAGACTAAGTCAATATTTATATCATATCCACAGAACTGAATACTGCACACTTTACGGACATCTCTCTGTTGCTCTCCTCGTGTTCTGATGTTGTTTCTGCTGAGATCCCCACTCAGCTACGAGAACTGGCAGCAATAATTGCTGAAGAAGATTCAGAGTACTTCTGCACAGCTTCTCCATCTGAGGCTCTCAACTGGATACAAACAGAATCAGTGGTATCAGCAAAATTTAGAGCTTTTCTACATGCACATGGTCATAGGTCAATTAGAGAGGTAATAAAACAATTACAACAAAATACATAATAACTACTATCCACAACACTATCAGTTAGGCCAAATTAAGAGGATTAATAATACATATTCCAATAAAATATGCCTACCTATAAAAGCAGTCAAATTAAGTTGGACCTCGTTAAATTACTGCATATCTGTTTGTAAAACCACTACTATATTACTATATGATAGCCTATATGATTGCATATTATGTATTATAAAAGGAAAGAATGTGGAAATAAGAAGTTCCTTACCATAATGAAGTCCATATCTACACTATTTGCAGCATAACTAAACCTCTGGGTTAACATTAAAAGGGGGAGGGTATAACAAGCTTTGAAAACCTTGAAATCGGAAGTCACACCCAGTGATTGAGTTATGTAGTGAATAAAATAGGTCAAGATCTTGATGGCACATTCAACATTATATATATTTTCATAAAGAAGAGGACCGTCGCATTTAAAATGTCTCAATCAAAGTAAATATTTGCGTCACCAAGATCTTTGCCTAATTACGGACTTCATCTGGATAAGACACTACATATTTTTCTTATATTCTTTCCTTTACTAATATTCAAACTGAAATGATTTTTATTTTCTAATTAATTTTTATTTTTAAACTAACTTAATTATTGAAATAAGTTTTTTTTTCTGTCTTCCAATCTTAATAATATTTTAGTAACACTCAACTTAAAATTTTACATTTTTTATTTTCACTGTTTGTTTAATCTAAATTAAAAATAGTGCTGCATAAAAGGCCATACTTAATAAAAAAAATTACAACTTCTAGTTTGAGTTCCACACTATGACATGGGGAATGCAACCAGAAAATCTGATAATTACACTTCAAGCTTTAGTCAGAAGTCCACACCCAGGACCTGATAATTCCACAAATCTTAGTGTTGCAGAAGCCTGTCAGCTACTACAATCACCAACAAAAGAAGGGACTAGGTAAAATATTATGTCATGCTTACTGTTATGTTGCATTGTAACTGATACTGATGTTGCTGTTTTTATATTTTAGACGTGCTCTGAAGTTCATCCTGCCGTACTGTAGAACTGCAGTAGCAAGAAGAGAACAGTCAAAGTCTACATTGATTTCTGCACTGCAAACATTCAGATTAGGTTTCAGACAATTATCACATCTCCTAGTCAAAGAAGGAAAATTGCCTGAAGCTGATCTTTTATTTTATATGACTCATTATGAAGTTGGAAAACTTGTAAATCAATCAGATTCAGTCATTCTTGCCAAGTAAGTAAAAAAATTAAAAAAAAAAAGTGAAATCATTATTAACAAATTTTATCATTTAGGGCATCAAGAAGAAAGCGATTGTGGAATACTTGGGAGAGTTTTAAATATACTGAAATTACACATGGAGTTCCAACACCTCTACAGGTATGTCAATTAATAATTAAAAATATTTAAAACATATTGAATAAATTTAGGAAGATAAGCTATCACTGTTAAATATGTTAAGATTAAAAGGAAAAGTTTGCAGAAGCTAGCCAGGGCCTTGCCAAAGTGACGATCAGGTTAGGACTGGCACACAAGGGGCCTCGTCAGCAAAAGGGGTGTAACACCCTCTCTAGGGGCAACAAAAGGCCTTAGGGACCTCCAAACATGGGAGGCCATGTCTACTATTGCGGACTTGCTCTTATGGCCAGTCCGAGCCTGGTGAAGATATACATATAAAATGTGTCCCTATTATTTTTTGTTATTGTTATTTTTTTTACTTAATTTAGAGGTATTACTTACTTTGCTTATCAGGAACATGAGCACCCAGTAGGAGAAGGACTTCAGAAGTTACAAGCCACACCTGTGTGTTCTGGTGTAGTGTTAGGCCGAGCCTGTGTGGTAGCAGAGCTTAGTCAAACAAGTGAAATTATCCAAGGAGATATCCTCATTACACACAGCACAGATATTGGATGGAGTCCATACTTCCCACTGCTTGCAGGAATTGTCACTGAATTGGGTGGACTCATTTCACATGGTAACACTTCATTTTGATTCTAAAACATTTAAAGTATAAAAATAATATGTAAAAAATACCTACTGCAATTTTTTAAACCCTGATCTTCCTTTTTGTTAAATAGTCTCACTTTACTCAAGGTCAAAAACTTCTGTCGCACAGACTCCTCCTAATTCCTCCCTTCCAAAAAGCGTATCTTGCAGCCTGCCTGGTCACACTGCCTGGTTTTTGTAAGATTGACCTTTATTTCCTGTCAGAGTTAGAGTAATTGCGCTGTAATGAGGGTTTTATAGTGGTTTTGGGGATGGGGGTTTAAATAAAAATCGTAGGAGGAGTCTGTGCGGCAGCTGTTGAACTTGAGTATATATAATAAAAATTTGAATACAATGCCTAATTGTCATTAGTCAGAAGTATTCACATTTTTCAAAAATCCTTCATTATATATTCTTTGCTTTACAGGAGCTGTTGTAGCAAGAGAATATGGCCTTCCTTGTATTGTAGGAGCAACAAATGCAACATATTTGTTTAAAACAGGTAAAGAGCTCTTGATTTTGTAAAATAAACAATTAATTTGTCTTTATTTAAATTAATGATAAAGAAAAGGATAGAAAAACCAGCAAGGGCCTTACCACAGTAGAAGTTCTATGGAGAGGTCGAGGTCTTGCATGGCACAGTATAATGTTATAAAAGTTTCTTTATAACTTGAGAGCTTTCGTCATATGATAATGACATTCTCTTTTGATTGATAATGTCATTATCATATGACGAAAGCTCTCAAGTTATAAAGAAACTTTTATAACATTATACTGTGCCATGCAAGACCTCGACCTCTCCATAGAACTTCTACTGTGGTAAGGCCCTTGCTGGTTTTTCTATCCTTTTCTTTATCATTGATCCTAACCGCGATGGCTTTTTCCTTAAATTGATTTATTTAAATTAAAACATATATATAAAACATTTTTATACTTCATTTCAAAGTAAAATGCTTATATTTCAGGTGACTTAGTTCGTCTAAATGGAGGATCAGGAATTTTAGAGAAGATTTCTGAAGAACCTTTGCATGTCTAATATTTAACAAAAGAAATTAAGGAAGACAAAATACATTAATATTATTTACCAACGATTTACATAATACAAACTCTATAATAAGCGTAATAAAGTGGCCTTTAATTTTAGAGCCCCAAAAACAAATGCCCATCACAGAGCTGCATGAATTGAGGGGTTATTTAAAGCATGCAATACTAATTATTAAGTACATTTTGATTTGATTTTGTTTCATTTTGTATAAACATTGTGTGCACTGATAATGCAAAAAAAGAAAAAGAAAAGTATTTTTAGGGCATATACGTAAAATCGGGCTGTCCAACCCTCACAACGCCTTAATAAAGCTACTTAATATTAATTATGTTGTTGGCTTACACCGAAAGGGACTATTAGTGTCATGATATGTTGTATAATACTAAAACACACGGTTTAAGAATTTTAAAGTTAACTACTTATTTTATTTTATAATTCAATAAAGTATAGGTATAATCCAAACCTGAAGTTTTATAAATCAACATATTATCTTTGAATGTTTATTTATTATACCGTATAACTTTTGTATGTATGTGTGTGTGACCATTAAAAAAAAAATTAAAAAAAAGAGAAAAAAATTTTTTAAGGCAAAGGTCTAAATATCTGCAACTAAAACTTAAGCTTATGTACATACATGATATGTATATTTAATACACCATATTTTACATGTTTCATTTGAGATTGCCACACACAATCGGCAAACCCAATCACCTCAATAATTGTTAACATATAGCAGGGGCGGCCCTAGCAGGTTTTTGAATTTCAAATTAAAATTGTAGCAAAAGTTATCAGCCGATTTTTATGATATTTTAGGATATGATAGTCAGAAAGTCAAATTTATTGTATAGAGTAATTTATTATAAGTCATTTATTATATAAGTATTATATAATATACAATTATATACAATTATTATATAATTATATAATATATAAGTATTATATAAGTAATTTATTATTATTATAAGTAATTTATAAGTAAATTTATTATATAGAGTAATATGATTGAAAAAGTACATATCGATGCTTACCCGTCGAAGTGAACGTACTACACTTTACAAATTTGGGGAAAAATGAACGATCTGCGTTTGGCGCTTCTACGCATTTTAACATGAGAACTAGATGGGGGAACTTGGAATTTTTAAAGAGTAGAAGGTTCATTTTTCCCCAAATTTGTAAAGTGTAGTACGTTCACTTCGACGGGTAAGCATCGATATAGATATTTTAGGAAAAAATGGAGAATGGGAGGTATAGTAATGTGAGCTCGTATAGACTGACAGGGACACCGTGGCAGAGAAAATAATTTCCAACTCAAGACAAAAAAATATTAATGCCTAATAAAATGCCTATATAACACCACAATCAGTCAAGTTTAAATCCATATCATACATTTTCTGTTATTTGCCAGCATATGTACCGAAACGAAATGAATAACTTTCAATTTTAGTAATGCATTTCAGTGTATAGTTGAGAAATTTTATGATATCGTTGCGGTACACATGTAATTTTTTTTTCAATACCAGAATTCGAGGGCTACGCGGCATTTCGGTAATTCTGCAATCTCCGCGGGTGTAATTTTGGTACATGTGCTATCTCCACCCTGCCTATACTAATGGCACAACTGAGCAGGCTATGCGTATAAAGATGTTTCAAAAGAGGAGAGTGCGTAGAATGTAGATGTAGCAAAATTGCACCCGCGGAGATTGCAGTAGTACTGAAATTCTGCGTAGTGCTTGAATGTTCTTTCTTACACTGTCATAGGTAATGAATGATCAATGTATACCTTACCTTGCATACCTCTAAATGACTGACAGCTAGAGGGCTTTTGCATGCTCCGAGGTATGGAATATCAAGAAAACTCCTATAGCTGTCAGCATTATACATGCTCACTTGTTTAATATTGTAGAAGGTTATAGGGCACTGGAAGGCTTACCTGCATGCGCTGCCAAGTTAAACAGGTAAGTAAACAAAAGCTGGCTGGGTGGATCTCAGTATGGCAGAATAGCGGCATATTTGCCTCTGATCTGGAAAAAAAGTATGTATTTACAGTACAGCAATTGCATCTACATAATACACAGTTACAGTTTATGCACCAGTACACAGCCAGTACAGTTCGTATATGCTGTAAATGCACAAATATAGCACGCATATATTGCTCAGATCAAATATAGCTTTTCTCTTATCTTGAGAAAATGTTTGATACGACTACGAGTTCTATGAAAAGAAGAGTCATGGTTCAAGGTTACGAGAAAGTTATTTGATCTAGTCGATTTAATAATATATGCTTATACACATCCATCATACATATACATATACATACACGCGTATACATATGTACATACAAAACAATACAAAATAAAGAAATTACAAAAAGCTTATCATATACACAACTTTAAAGATAGCGAGATATAATTTACAGTTCTTTTGCAATTAAAATATGTATTATGTATAAATAGTTACGATCACGACATATAGCTACCTTATATATGAAAAGAAAAGCCATCCTCACTAGCTGTGGACTTTCATACAGAGTCCTGCATGCATGCATGCAGCAGATCCGACGTTGAACAAAAGTTCAGCTACAAGACACAAGTGACTATTATCTACCAGACTGAGACTATTACATCCCGGCAAGGATACAGGAAATGGGTCCGAGCAGCATTAATACTCATGTTAAAACTTGAAATAGCAAAAACTGCCCAACGTCCACAATTTGTCCACAATCTGCAAACCAAACAAACCAAAGCCATATTTATGTGTGTTTGTAAATGTTTGTTATTTTGCTTTGAAATGTTTTGAAATTTCAGCTGGATTTTTAAATACCAACTTACTTAAGGCGGTGGGGGACCGACTTGGACCGGAAATCGCTAAAAGAAGAACTATATTTTCCCAGTAATTTTTTGTACATGATTTAATTTCATTAAAACCAACACTATAATTTTTAAATAAAATCAAGTAAATTTAAAATATATTTTTTAATACCAAAACAAATTTTAATTACATTTTTAATTGCAAAAAAGTTTTTAATTTGACTAAAATTTCCCGCTCAAATTTAAATTTCCACATTTACATGTTATCTTTAAAGTGTAATAACTTAAATTTTTGATCGTGTTTTCACATGTTTGACATAACTTAACTTTTAAGTAACATTTCTTCTTTACTTTGTGTTATTATTATTATTCGCAACCGTCCTAGTTTGCGAGATATCAGTCGGTCACCTACCCCCTTAAACTAAAAATTAACGCGGGAAACTATCAGCTGTAAAAAATATTGATCAATATTGATGGTTGATAACGCGTGATAACGTTCAACAGGTTGGTTATCATATTTCGCTTTTTTGTTGCTAAAACTTAACTTAAAAGATATCTGATTAGTTTTCTTTATTAATAAATTATTACTCATTCCAGGGTTTATTTATGAGTACAGCGTATTGCAGTCATAGTTTATTTTGGTGATGTTTATTTCGTCGCTTTTGTTCTATGCAAATTGCGTGCATTGTTTTTACTATGATTGTGTGCTCCAATTCTCCCATGTAGGAAAAATATGTATATGTTTAGATTCACGGATAAACATAATAGAATAAATAGATATATATATAAACATAATAAATTAACATAAATATGCGTGAATCTATGTCAATAGAAGATTTGCAAGGGGGTGGGGGATTGAAAAAGTAAACAAACTCACTTGTGTGTCAGTGCGTATGAAGCAGCTATAATATAACTTGAGTTAGAAATTCTTCTCTGCACTAAAATGAGTATGCATATCATATTGTATTGTCATACTACGTATATCATGAGGCACCACGGATCTGAGGTCATCTATAGGTCTTGGGATTCGAGTTATGGTTAATATCCCCCCCCCCCCCCTATTGAAAACACTAATAGCCAAAATCTTTTGCAGGTGCAGGTATGTATCTATATCATACATATCCATGCTTCTTAATAATCATGATATAAGGTACTTCCTTCCTCTCTCTCCCCCCCCCCCCCCCCCCATATATCCAAATAGTTTCCAGTTTCCTCCTCATTATTACTCTGCATATTATGTATATCCATGCTTATCTGTCGAAATGAACATAGTACACTTTACAAATTTTGTTCAAAATGACCGATCTACACTTTACTGTTTCCAAGTTCACTCATATAGCATAATATAGTTCTCCTGTTTAAATGCGTAGAAGTGCCAAACGTAGATCGTTCATTTTGAGTCAAATTTGTAAAGTGCAGTTCGTTCACTTTGATATGTAAGCATCGATACAGTACTTAACTAAAAGTGTATATCTGCAGTTATTTGGAACTTCACTAATTAGAATGATATAGCTATACAGTATGCGGCATACATATATGTACCAACACTTGAGTTGAGTGTGTCAGTTACATAAATGGTTGTAACGTGATGGTTTATATTGGGCATGCATTAATTGCCATAATGCATAGAGTAAATTTTTATAAGTGTCTGTACCAGCTCTGGGCATTAATTTCAGAAAGGGCACAGGTTTTTAGGCAACCTGTGTTTAGCTTGTATTAGAAAATAACGTACTAGCCGCTACTTGTCATATTGTTGCCTGGAATACATTTGTCGTAAAAAAAAAAAGAGGAAATTAAGCTTTAGTGTATACCAGTTTACATCGGACAAAGGTCAGAATTCCTTTTTTTTTTTTTTTTTTTTTTTTTTTTTTTTTTGCATATACGACAAATGTATTCTGAGCCAAAGATATATGTCTCAATCTGCAAAACTAGTGTCTAATAATAGTTTTGTGTTTTAGGAATGCTAGCAAAGTCATGGAGACATATGAACTAGATTCCCAAATTGATCTCTTTGCAGAAGAAATTGAAAACAATAGAAATGGTCAGTATATATTAAAATACATATTTTATGCTCCCTCATGAAAAATTGTGCAAGCACCATATTCTATTTTTGCTTGTAATTAATGATACTTGTATGTTATTGAACCTGTACAGTACTTTTAATTATACCTATATTTTATGACAATTAGAGTAAAATAATAATAATAATTTTGAATATTATTTTAAATTTTTAATCAATAATTAATACTATTAGGAAGAGTAATAAAGCAAAGTATAGAAATACCAGCAAGGGCCTTACCATGGTAGAAGTCCTATGGAGAGGTCAAGGTCTCATGTGGCACAGATTATAAATATAATGTTTGTATATAACTGAGAGCTTTCATCATTGTAATGACAATATTTTTCAAAGAAGAAATTTACTTGAGCCCTGGAGTCCTGTGGAGGACAGGACTACATGCCACATCTACATATGTCATGTCTACTTCTCTATTTTTAATTGATAATGTCATTATGATGACAAAAGCTCACGGGTATAGAAACATTATAACTCTGTAAAACCTCAACAACTTCATAGAACTTCTACTGTGGTAAGACCCTTGCTGATATTTTCTATCCTTTTCTGTAATACTCATCCTAATTTCTTTTTCTGTTAGATATTCTTCAACTACCAGCAAACTGTTTAGAGTGCCATGGAGAAATATTACCAAGCTTCAATACTAAAGATCTATCTAAAGGTGGTCTGTTAACTGCTAAAGAAATACATTTACTCTTCAGCAATTCTACCCATCACGCTAAAATATTGGCTGCAGGTGCCTGTAATGTTACACTCTTTGGATACATATTTGATCCTGACTTAGGAGTATTAGAAAAACAATGTCTTCTTTTCCAAATGGCTAGGTAAAATTTTATCAATCAATTTATTACAGCATTCTATGGCTCCTCGGAAAAACAAACTATCTATAGTCTCCGCGCGCCTCAAAATTGGAACATCTGCGCTCTCAGCCTCTCTGAAAACTAAAGCATCTGCAATGGAGCGCTGGTAAGAGATGCTTCAAATTTGGGAGAGGCGGAGCGCGCAGCGCGCAGATGTTCCAAATTTGAGGCGAGCGGAGACTATACATAGTTCGGTTTTTTGCGGAGCCATCGATTTGCTTTTTAATTGCCGTATAGGAGTAATACAAAATACAATTACTTGTTTTAGGAAACGATTTTATATCTTAGAAAATGATGCTCTGAAACTTAACTCTACTGTTGGAGCAAATATTAGAACAGAAATTTGTGATTATTTCCAAATTCGACAAGAACTCTGTACATTTTTCTCCTTCTTGAGAACATTCTTACTCAGGTAATATTAAAATATGCACGTTTATTTATTATTATTTTACTTCATAAATTACATTTAAATATTTAATTAAAACAATTTAATGTATTTTTCTAGTATTCCTAGTGATGAAGATAATGTATGGCTATTAGAAGAAATAGTTCCATCATTACTTAGGCAATTAAAACAATGGAGATTGCTAATTCAAGGTTTCACAAAGATGCCTAACTTTGTTATTAGCAACTGTTCATCAAGACTTGGAAATAAGGTATATTTTTATTGGATCGGATACAGAGAACAGTCAACCGGGGAGAAATTGAAATCCAATTACAGACCTGCTTTCAAAGTGGTCTGTGTCTAGTGAGATAGGGAAAAGTGAAAGTTTGCACATGATTGGAATTTCAATTTCACCCCTTTAAAACTTTAAAACTAATAAAAATTAACTACTGTATATTTCAGTGTACACTTGCATCTCATCACTTATTCCATGCACACTTGGAGCTTCGTTGGTACCACCTCACTCTACTTTATACAATAACTAAATTTGAGTCCCCTGGAATATCAGAAGCTCGGACAGCACTAGAGAATGACTTTGTTCTGTTTTTAACAGAACTAGTTCATTTATCAGAGAGTTGTTATTCATCCCTTCATGGGAATGACAAATTCTCTCGTAACTCACCATTTCCTTGTACTTGTGTACGAGAAATGTGGCTTCTACTACAACTGCTGGCTGACAAGATGTATTATCAAAATTGTATTTCTTTGGTATGAGAATGAGTTTTTACTATTATTTTTAAGTTTGTACTGTTTATATAAATTTTTAATTTACTAAAAGTTTTTTCTTTTTTTCTTTTTTTTCTTAGCCATTTTGGGGATTACTTGAAAAACTATTGAGAATTCAAATATCAGAGAAGAAGTATGAAATTAAGCAACCAGAAATTGTGGACTGCAGTGAATTACCACAGTTAAAATTAGTATTAAGTAATGAAGACAGACCAACACTCTGTCTTTGGCTCTATCTGCATCTTACAAAATTGTACGGCTATAGTGAAAGTGGACTATACATAAATGACTTAAGAGTAAGGAAAATAAAATATATTTTTCTATTTTTTACATAGAATTGAATATTTTGGAATGTAGTAACAAATAATTTCATGCTTCAGTCATCGCCAGGACAAGAATCGGGAGAACTGCTAGAGCTAGTACTACGTGCTGCATTACCTAACAATGAAGAATTAAAAGAAGTAAGACTGAGAGAAATCATGAGAGCATTGTTGGTGTTACCATCATGGTGGCCAACAGGCACATCACCATTGTTAGTGATGTGGGAAGTGTTCTTGAGAAGAATACAGTCTGCATTTCTACTACCATCAGAACCTCCTAGTATGCTAGCTATCATCAAGTTAGTATTTTATCATTATTTACCACGAGAGCGCTTAGTAATGATTTATTTTCTGTTCTTAGTAAATCTGCATCAGGATTTGCTACACAGTTAAAAGAAAATTTGAGACCTATTGATCACATTGAAGACAGTGAAAATAGTTTTTCACTGTTCTTGAAATTACTTGGTGAGTTTTACTTTTATACAGTGCTACCTATATATCTTTGCATGATAACAACATTATATTCTATTTTTAACTTAAATTAGTTATAATGAGTAAGACCATGCATTTTTGTATTGCATACATATTCTAAATGAGGTCATTGCCCTGAATCAATTGATGTGCAATTTTTTTAACTCTTTAAGTATTCTTAATTAACTTCTGAAAGTCGCAATATATGTCATAGTCAGCGAATTTTGCATGAAAATGAGACTGTAATGTCATATGAAAATTTTCAAAAATTAATTAAAAATACTTAATGAACTGATAAATTTGAAAATTGCACATCAGTTGATTCAGGACAATGCTTGCTTTCAGAATACGCAATTAAAAAAACAAGCTTTCTCTCTCTCTCTCTCTCTCTCTCTCTCTCTCTCTCTCTCTCTCTCTCTCTCTCTCTCTCTCTCTCTCTCTCTCTCTCTAATTTTATTGCTAAAATTTGATGTATCAATTATGATAATTATGCTCTAGTTGCTTAGTTAAATTGATTCAATTGTTATAGGACATCAAATCAGCACTGTACTAGGTGATGAGGAATCCAAACAGAGAGCATGGAAGCAGCTGAAGGGTCGTATTTATCCCAAATTTCCTGAAAATCGTATGCAAACTATGTCAGAGCTAGGTCTTCACCATCTAACATCTCTTATGCTCACAATGGCACTAGCTGTAGACATGGAAGAAGTGGTGAGTTCATCAAGTCAATGTGCTGTGAAATATATTTTCATTTTAACATTTTGTTAACAGGGAGGTAAGCTGCAGCAGATGTTGGGATCTTGCAAAACTCGTGAAGTTGGTAAAAGAACAGTAGTGTGGCGAGCACACCTCACATTATTGTTTCTGCAAGCTGAGCAGGGCAGAAATTTAACAGCAAGTGCAGAACCAATGGTCAGATTAGTTGAGGAAGTGTGCAGTAAGATGACTCAATTCAGCAGTCCTGAGCAAGATCTCATGAGAACATACATTGAAGCCTTGCAAGATATTTCAGAAGTAGCTCCTAAAAGAAATATTGATGTGCACTCTTTAATTGGTGAGCTTTCTTTGTCTTTTTTTCTTTTCTTTTCTTTTCTTTTCTTTTCTTTTCTTTTCTTTTCTTTTCTTTTCTTTTCTTTTCTTTTCTTTTCTTTTCTTTTCTTTTCTTTTCTTTTCTTCTTTTTTTTTTTTTTTAACTAATTGTATTTTTAAATGTAGACAAGGTTCAAATATGGTTTTTAATGGTTTATTATATATTTGATAAATCTGAAAGAAAGAGTAGAAAACCCCAGTAAAGGCTTTCCCTAGTAAAGAGAGTCCCATAGTTTGGTAAAAATTGTGCTAAGACAGTGCTATAATAAATGTATTGGACAGTTTTGACAATGAACTTAAACAGCAACAACAAAAAGTGGGTGTATTGTGACAGTCCTTGCAGACTGAGAGGAACTGAATGATCTGAGTCTGTAAGGACGGACAAAGGTATACTTCTTTTTCTCTTGGAGTCTGTATAGTGCCAAATTCTATCCAACGTGTTAATTATCTCTGCTATAGCAAGATTTTCATCAAACCATGGGACTATCTTCACTATGACAAGGCTTCTTGCTATCCTTTTCAAATTTATATACTTAACAATGATTTTAGTTTTATTAATATCTCATTATTCTTGATTAATTTTAATACCAGGAACATGGCTGTCCAAGTATCTTGCTGTATGTAACACTACTGATGTATGTCGGGCTCTTGATGCTATGCAGGCGTTGGCAAGCAGGATCTCAGTCTTTGTACCAAATCAGATCAATCCATCAGGTACAACATATATTTTATTATTTATGATATGATCACAAATTATTATTTCTCATGACATTATAATTGTATTTATTATTTATTTATTATCCTCTAGAGCGAGAATTATTTGACTGCTTGAAAAAACAACTGCTACCAACCTTAATGGAACAAAGTCAACTTCCAAATCCACCTACCCAGAAAATAGCTGACCTTGGTGTTGCATTGACACTTGGCTCAGACAACACAGACTTTGCACATTTCTTTGCCCATTTTGTTGCTTCGGAAAATGTTAATGTTAGGTTAGTAAAATTACCTATTATTATTTATGTAAATTATAAAAGGCTTGTTAAAGTGATACACAACCCTAAAAATAAGTATTTTTTGTTCTATTCTCAAGTAATTCAATAGAAATTAGTCGTTTATTTGACTTTTCCAGCCCGCGGAATAAGCAAGCCCAGCGAGGGTAAAGAGGAAATCTCTGACGTCAGAGATTTCCTTTACCGTGTGAGTAAAAAATCTGTACACCTTCTCAGGTAAGCTTACCAGGTACAGCAGGGGGTACAAATTTTTTACACTCATAGTAGAGGGGCGTGTACTCTATATCGTTACCCTCGCGGGGCTCGCTTATCCTGCGGACTAGAAAAGTCAAGTAAACGACTGATTACTATTGAATTGTTTTAGGAAAGAACAAAAAATACTTATTTTTAGGGTTGTGTGTCGCTTTAATTAAATGGAAACCCTCTTACCTGTGCTCTAAAAAAAAATCATCCACATATAAAAACATTACAATCATGTTGCAAAAAGATAAAAAGAAAAATTTTACAAACAAGCTTATATTAAACAATTTAAAGTGCCTATAATTTTTAGTTGACATTTTAATTGTTTTTATCATTACTTGCTTACAGGTTCATTATTATTTTTGTTTTACAACCATTTTATTTTCTTACAACAAACATGTTATTTATTATGTGATTATTATTCTTGTTTTGTTTTTCCCCCAGAATAACTGCTCGGTACTTGACTCACATTTTACCTAATGAAGAAGCAATGGAGAGAGTAAAATCTAAAGTACCAAATTATCACAATAGCATCATTCAAGCTTGGGTTAAGTAAGTTGTGTTATATTAATTATATATACTGTGACACTTGGAGAGTTCAAATATACTGATACCTTGGTGTTGTGATTAGGTGCTGTGTGCTGGCTGGAGAAAGTAGATCTGAGCTATTGCAATTAACTCAAGCAGTTGCAAAGTTGCCGCAGTTGGTTGCTCTGTGTGGAGGAAATACTGACCTCTTAGTAGATACTGATGAGCCTCTTGATGCTCTTGCACAAATACTTGCCAGTAGATTGCAGAATATTCAGGTAAATACGGTAACTTTTCTTTTTCTATTCTTTAATACATACATGTTACACACAATTGTAATAATATATTTCAACATTAATATTTTTAAAACATTGCACAAAATTTGAAATGTTATTCTCACGAAAAAAATGCACTCGGTATAATATTATATTACAATATCACAATCACGTGAATGCAGAATGGGAAATTACTCTAAACAAAATTCAGATTATTAAAGCTGTTTCTTGTTTTAATATAGGTATTTGCGCATATGGGGACATGAATCAACTATACAAGCCATCTCTGCTAATTAACAACTCCATTTAATTTACCACTCCCCACTATATTGTTTTTCAAGTCTATATGTTACTGCATTCTATCTTCTTATTTTTTCCCCAATCAAATATAGATTTTTTGTAGTGTGAAGCCCTTTTTTCTTGTAGTTGTTGTTGCTAGAAGCAATACTGTAATATCAAACTTAAAAGTATTGTTGTTTGTTTAGAATATCCGAGAAAAGCAGCAGCTTAAGGAACAGACACTAGCATGTTTAGGAAGGATTGACAAGTTGGCTGAAGTGGTACTCAAGTATGGCAAGTTGTCTACAGCCATCATATTACGCCTCTACAAATGTACTGGAAGTCTCATACAAAGTTGCCCTCTACTAATTTACACCAAGGTAAGGCTATCAAGAAAACTAAGTTCACTTAGTTCACATTTCTCATGATATGATATGATTACAGTCTCAAACTAACTGTCTGATGAAAGGATTAATCAGCAACTTGTTGCTGCCCATGAGCATCAGAAATCCAGATAACAGACTTTCTCCAGATATAGCAGCAGCTTTAAAATTAACATTACCAATGGTAAGAATTATGTGTTTTAATTTAAAATAAATAACACCAGATTATTTTTGCTTGTTTTATACCAATTTTTCCCCCAACAGTTCATGAGAGGAATTGCCAGTCTAGGACCTAAGCAGGATGGTTACATAAATAGAACCATCAGAGAACTAGTTGAGCAGTATATTCCAAGGTTAGCATCAACAGAACATGGAGTTCAACACCCACTTATGGTAAGTGTGCAGAAGCTTCTTAAAAATTGGAATTTCACTGCATAAATTTTCATATCGATCTTCTCGCGTTAAAATGAAGCTTCAAAATGAAATTTCAAAAATATGAATAATATACACTTTACAAATTTGCGGCTACCTGGAGCATCACACATTTGTTTCATGTAGCAGAAGCTCCAGGTAGCTGCGACTTTGTAAAGTGTAGATTGTTCATTTTTATGGTAATTTGTTTAGAAGCTTCATTTTGATGCAAGAATTTCGGTATGACATTTTTTCCCCACTTCAATGTTGCCATATTTTTTTTATTAAAAGTTAAGAAAAAAATTGACTGTGTGATATAATTCATACACAAAGATTGATTCGAATAAGGCATTTGATGTACTTATTATCCAGATAACACATGTTCACAAAATCAGATAAATGGAAAAAAAAAAAGGGCTGGATAATTTTTGTAGCTTTATAGTTTGCAAATGTCAATACTATATTGTATTTTTATTTTTTTAATGCGTATTATTTTAGGTTTGCTTGGAAGGAAACACAGATCTAACTACATCAATTCTAGATTCCATAAGAGTACTATTCTTTCTGAAGAAAGGGAAAACGTTACCTACAGGAGCAATGCAGGCATTGAAACTATTACAGCAAGTTGTGCTTGAGAAATATGATGATGTAGATCTAGTGAGAAATATTACACAGATTGTGCTGGAACCATTGCTTCATCTATTACTATATTTAGAAGATAAGTCAACAGGAAAACATGCTGTCTCTGATACTGTCAAGGAAATTATGAACTGTGATGCCTTCAGAGATACACCTGAAATACAGTAAGTTTGGTTTGGATCATGTCTCTCCATTTTTATATTGTATGTTAAGTTTGATCTTTTTTTTTTTTTTTTTTTTTTTTTAAATTTATGCACTTTAGCCTGTTGACGACAGAGCACGTCATATTACTTGCTAGAGCGGCTGGGCTCTTGCGCCGACATACGTAATATTACGTCTAGCGCTTATGCGGTAACATTTTACTCCGGCCGGGAGGACCGTAGTGTATGTAGTGGGCGCCGTCGTGAACAGGTTAATAAAAAAAAAATAATAAAGAAAAAAAGAAAGAAATAAGAAAAGAAAGTATACTGTACATACTTCAAAATTCTTATATCAATACCTTATCGGCTCCCTAATTGAGTTTTTACAAGTTTTATTCATCGGGGTATTTATATATTGAAGGTTATTTTTAATTTAGTAAAATTGATTTCAGAAATCAAAAGAAAGAGAATAGTTTAAAACTGTACGTAATTAAAGCACATTATATGGACAATTGTATTAAGTAAAAATATAACTAATAGAAACATAATAATAGGACATGGAATGAGGAAGACCAAAAAAATTTTAAGGGGTAATTTTATTGCATATTCTAAAAGAGGACACGATCCTGAATTGATAGATATGCGAATTTGTAATTTTTGAGTGCATTATGTATTTTTAATTTATTTTTGAAAGACGCGATATGACGTTACGGGCATCAACTTATCCATATGCCCACATGCATAAAAGTTAACACCTGTGACGACGTTCTTCAATTTTCAGTTAATTTAAAATGCTTAATGAACTAATTAAGCTTAATTGTTGTTGTAATATTTGCTTAATTAGAAATTTGAATATCAATCAATTCAGGATAATGTCCTCTTTAGGAATATATATTTTTTCTTCCTTATTAACTGGTTTTGTAAACTTGCATGGTGACACAGAAAAATAGCTCTTTCACAAAACCAAGACTATATAATTTACCAGGTACCATTAGAGCATAAACTATGTACAGCTCTAGCCAAAAGGTCCCAAACAATCTGCATAGACAACCCGCAACACAGCGACCGCAGCTGCCCCGTTCGGGAACTTTAGTCCAGAGCTGTACCTGCAAAAGCAGCAAAGTCAAAACTCTGATCTCATTCTATATTGTTTTGAACTTAGTTGCTTTTGCAAATACACGGGTTGTATTCTTATGTGATGAAATGTATCAACATGTTTGCTCTATATTTATATTTGTTCCCACTATTTTTATTCCGTATGGTAATCCTACCTAAAATTATAACAAAAATTATTTCCAGGGGGATCCTTGACAACAAGCTACCTGCTGTTTATCGTAACCTTGGATTCCATGCTGCTCCTTTATTCCGCTTGCTTCAGTGGCTTGCATCAATGAGGAGAGGGTTATTACTGCCCTCATTACCAGTTCTCAAAGCTGAGGTGGTGAAGGTAGAAAATCTGAGAGGAACAGGGCGAGATACAAGTCTAAGGTAAGTCATATCTATTTATCTTTTAGTAGCTTAGAGTTACTCTTCTCACCAATAATATCTCATCTGATTAAGGAGTCAAATTTATCTGTTTTTAGGAGCTCTCTGGAGAAATTGGAAACACAACTTGGTGTAGTATCAATGGACTTTAAGTAAAATTCAAAACAAATTACTGTATATTTATTTAAAGAAATGACAATAAACTTTTCATACTCTTTTTGATAATCAAAACACTAAATTTCTTGTTTTGTCAATTCAACATTTGCAAATATTTTAATTTAATGGTAACGATTCATCAGAAAGAAAATATAAATCAATTTTTTTGGTTCAATAAGACCATAATATCATTATGGCATCACAAACAAGTTAGTCAATTTTGCTGCAATTATTTAATGACCATTAATTATTTTGGAAAAATATTCCTATATTATTTTGGATAGGAATGAAATTCAAGAAACTCGTTTTATTACATTTTTTTATTCAAAAAATACTACATATCACATTAAATTAGCATTACTTTGCTTATCATATAATCTCAAGCACCACAAACCCTAATATTTTACAGTAAGAGTTAATTTTGCGATCAAGGAACACAGTTTGGAATGTTACAAGGTGAGGTGTATAATTTGCAAAACATTTGCATATAATAGGCCTATATCTATTATGTGTGTATGCCATGTAATGTAGGCAGGAGGAAGGGGGGGGGGGGGGGGGAATGTTGCTATTTAGCCTGCACCTTTATGGTATAGACAGTTGTAAAAATATCACGTTTCTATTGTGACAGTGATAGTATACTAGCTCTCTGATTGGCTAGTGGCAACCTTTTTGCAATAAAAACGCGATATTTTTACCACTGTCTCTACCTTTAGAGTTAAAGATTTTTGAAAATATTTGCATTAATAGTTTTACAGTATTGGGGAAAAAACAACTGTAAAATGAGCATTCAAGAAATCATTAGGCCTATATAAATATAATAATTATTAGCACATCTATTATTAATTACTTTCACATCTATAAACTGTAAAGAGTTTAACATTTTCAACACAATTTCTCAAATAAAAAAACATATCTAAGTATTATTATTTCCATGGCATAGTGGAATGAATGGTTGCACAACAATAATTGCTATCACATGTTTACTTGACTACAGAACAATAACAATAAATATTGCTTGATACATGAATTATCATTCACAAGACACAAAAATTTAAAAGCCAGGGATGGATAAACAAAGCTGAACCCTTTTACATGGTATACCGACTAATGGGTGCTGCTGGGCAGAGCTGGCAACTCCTAGCTCTGTATCCGTCACAAAACAACTGATACTAAAATAACAACAAATCGTACTGGTTGTGGTTAAATATGAAAATGGGCTGAAAAAATGAAAGTCACTACTGAACATAATGCAAAAATCGGTTTCCTTATTGTGCCCTATGATTGCAACCAGTACAAAATGTATTTTTGATCATATTGTACGTGACACATATCAATATTTACGCAGTTCAGTTTATCGGTATCCATACGTTTTCTGTACATGTACAGCTCTGGATAAAAGTTGCTGAACGAGGCAGCGGCAGCCGCTGCGTTTTCTTATTAAGATAACATAGTGTACGTGGTTGCAGGTTGACAATGCAAATTGTTCGGGAACTTTTGGCTAGAGCTGTACACTACATTTTCTCTCCTTTTTCAAGTGAAAAGTTACAAATTTGAGTAACCGTTATTTTCCATAACAGAATTTGACACAAATGTTATGTCCCATGTGAATAATATTTTATAACAAAACAAAAGTGCTTCTAAATAACATCTCTTGGCACTTTTTTTTTTTTAACAATGAAGTATAGCTATTAATTTATAATAATTCTATTAATGGTAACAATAATATTACTTAAGCCTTTGTGACATAGAATAAAATGGTATAACAATAATAATGGTTTTATAATAATCTGCATACAAATAATCTACCAAAAAGCACTTTTTTTACTAACCCCTATAAATAAAAAAACAAACATACTTTTACCCTAAACATCTGTAAAGTAAAGAAATTGTATTAATTGAGAAGGAAGAATGTGAAGTTCTTCTAACATTGATAATTTTTTAATCATATTTTGACCTAATGTATTTTTTATTACAATTCTAGATAAACTCATTAAACTTAATGGTTGACTCAGTAACTGTTTGAGATATTGTGCAAGAATTCTAGATTCCTCATCTCCTATTGATTGAAATTGTAATACATCATATACGGTAATTCCTATTCTATTTCTTTGATATAAATCAACACCAAATTGATGAAGCATTGTAAACATTCTAATTTGAGTATCAACTGATTTGATAGGTCTACTACTTTTAATAACACAATGTGCAAATGCATTAAGATATAAAGATGATTGATGAATATTAGGTACTTTTCTATAATCTGTAATAGCTCCATACATTATTAATAATTTAGCACATTCACAATGTCCTTTACGTAATGCTTTTGAGAGATTAGAAGTATAATATGCATCTTCATGTTCTTTTTTATATAAAGCATCTGGTACTGCTCCACGATCAAGTAAAAGATTAGTTATTTTTGTGTTACCTAGAGCCCAACTTATAAATGATCCACATCCACTTCCATTAAAATTAGGATTTATACCATGATCTAATAGAAGTGTAACTGCTTTATCATCATCATCATGTAAAGCAAAATGCATGGTTGTATATTTATTAACATTCATACCTTCAGGTTTAGCTCCATTTTCAAGTAAAAATTTCATACATTTATAATGTTTCACACAATACGCTGCCATTAGTGGTGGACATTTAAATGTAGGACTATCTCTTGTTTCTTGAAATCTAGCTATTGATCTTCTATCTACTTGTAATATCTCTTTCATGTAATGGAAATCTTCTTCACTTTCTTGACATGCTATGGAATGAAGTGGTTTGTAAGGTCGCAAAGTCTTCTTTCGATTTGAAGGCATGCTTTTATGTTGTTTGATACGTTCTATAAAAATAAAACATAATTATTTAGAGTTTATTTTACATTTAATAAAGGAGCATAGTAAGCAGGCTCGGACTGACCATAAGAGCATAAGAGCAAGTCCTCGAAAGTGGGCGTGCCCCTCCCCATGTTTGGAGGCCTGTAAGGCTAAAAAGGGGGGTAACCAGGGTGTTATGCCCCCTTTTATGGCCCCTAGAGAGGTTGTTACACCCTTTTTGCAGACAAGGCCCTTTGAGTGCCAGTCCAAACCTGATAGTAAGCATTAATTGTGTTCTCCATATATAATTATATATAGAATACAGTTTGTTTTTATTCAATTACTTTGCCAAAGATTAAACCTAGCTGCTGTGAATATAAAACAATTAATTGTTTTATATTTTTATGCAGATCACAATGTGATCAAAATTACAGCTAATTAAATAAAACAAAAATCTCACACGCCCCTAACAAGTGTCCTATAATCAATAGAATTGTTTCACATGATAAAAGATTAGCATATCGGTATTTATTTAAATTTCTATCAATTTATGATCTTTGAATCAGAGTAATTTTTATTTTACCTTGCAATTACAAAGCCTTGTTTTTCTCCTGGTTTTGTTATAAACAATCCTGTCTGGTAATTTTTTTTTTTGTTCCTTTTCTGTCAGCTGACTTATTTGCATATGGTCATGTGACCTAAATGAAGAGTTTTCATAGGTAGAAAGAGAACTCAAGTAAGGATTGCGCTAAAACTATTCAAAATTTCAAATATATATAGATATAGCCTATAATATATTATATATTTTTTATCAGAATCCAATAGAATTTATACACCAAACAGTTATGTATGCCTTGTAAACTACTATAATATAGGATATGCCTATATACATATATATATATATATATATATAATAACTCTTAATTATTTAAGGGTTATACTATTTTTCATACCGAGCAAATAAAAAATTTAGATTGCAATTATTACTATTAGGTAATTAATAGTGTGTTCTTTTTTCTTTTTTTTTTAATTGCATGCAGAGAAAACTAAGATAATTGTATTGGAACAGTTCAATTTCAATCCCTATTTACTAAAAAGAAAAAAAAAAAAAAAAAAAAAAAAAAAAAGAAAAAGAAAAGCCCAATAATGAATGCAACTATAATAATTATTTTATTTTTATTATTATCACATATTTATTCAAAATATTGTTTCACTATGTTCATAATACACAACTGCTTCTAGTGATCTGATTTACATGTGCGGATAAACAATATATTTTATTAGAAAGAATTGTATGAATCATATACGTACACGATTCTTTCTAATAAAATATATTGTGTTATTCCATCAAACATTGGTTCACTCTCATCCCTCCAAACTTAAATAATTTTTTAGTATAAGTCTCTATAGAATATATTTTACAGAATAATTAATAATATTTTCTATTTTGTTTGCAATATAAGATGTAATTTTTTGATGATTTTTTTTAATTTTATACAGTGAATTAGAATTTCTTATAACTGTGCAGTAATTCATTACAAGTTTATTCCTTTTGTCAAATTTGCCATCCTGCCTATATATGTCCTATATAATAATATGCATCCTTTGTGCACATCTTTTGTTTTGTATTTTTTGTATTATTATTATTATTTTTTTTTTTAATATTTATGATTATGGTTTTATTTTTGAATTCATTTTTTTTAATTATTATTAATTATAGGTATTCTGAGGGATGATAAAAATGCTGATATACATACCCCAGTAAACCACAGTTTTTTCACATTATAGAGATTGCAAGTACTTGTCCGATTCAAAGAAAGTCAGTACCAGTGACGTCACATGAGCTGAGAGTGACATTCTAGAATTGGACAAGTACTTGAATGTACTTGTGAGAAGTTGTAGTTTACTGGGTACGTTACTGTACTGTATAGTCAGCACTTATTTACCATTTGATTAAAAAGTAAAAATAAGTTAAATATTATGTAAAAGATATGGCATGTATTATATCACTGATCTATATATATATATATATATATATATATATATATATATATATATATATATATATAATATATGTATTGTATATATAATATATATATTATATGCGATCACGTATAACGTACTGCATAATATTTATTTATTATAAATTTATTTTTTTAAATGATATATGATTGATGATATTGATTTATTTGAGCGCAGATATAATAGATAGGCTGAAAAACATTGCTTTATTTTAATGTATAAAGAATATGTATTGTGTATTCCAGTGCTTTTGTTTGGTACATTATTTTTATAATTTTGCGAAATTTAATGATTTTGGCACTATTTCATAAGATTTGAAAAATTTTCGATAAATAATACACCAAGTTTTAGTTGAACTAACTTTGCGCTAGGTGGCGCAAGAATGCAAAATAGTTAATAATGAAGCTTTCCACTTTCTCTACTGTTTTCTTTGGGCGCTGCAATCGTAAAAACTAAAAAGAACCCACCAGCGGTCTAGGCTGCGATCGAGTGTTTTTAACTAAAATAAAGTGATTTAAAAATAATATTATAGCAATGGAAATATCAAATCCACTTCAAGCTGATATTCTACATATTCAAGAACAATTGAAGTCTGCAATTCATAGGCATCAGGTAAGTTTAATATTATTTTATCAAAGTTTTTTTGTAAAGAAATAAATGTCACGCGCGCCGAAACTATAAGTAAAGTTATAAAGGCGCAACATATTCTTTGATCCCCAACGTTTGTATTTTCTTTAAAATGTTTTAAATTTAATTAATAAATATAAAAATTTAATGCTTTTATTTAAAAAGAAATTATTTTCTTTCTATACTTCTCAATTTTTTAATTTATTACCTGTTATATTTGTAGAAAACATGCAAAAAAAATATGAACAATGTGTGGGTTTGTCAACTGCTGATATGTATGAAAATATATGTACTTTAATTAAATGATGTTTTATTTGCTCTCATTTAAAACATAATATATTGATCTATAGATCAAAGTTAATATGTTATATTTAACTCTTTATTTATATAATACGTTTTGTGTATATTTTTACTATTATAATAAGTTCAAACAAAATATACAGTGTGTATATAAACTTTTTCTGGTGTAAATAAATGCTCTCTATCTCAATGCTGCAGAATCCTACTCGCTTTCTTGAACCCAAACACACACTTGTTCTTGGCCAATCAACGCTGCCTGCTGAAAGTGATAGCAAATTCTGTCAATGTCAAACCAAATCGACCACCTTTTAAACTTTTTAATAGAAATTTTTATAGTAAAATACATAATTATAAAACACCTTGACTATTATAATATTGATATTGATTTATTATTTTGAGCTTGAATTTTTTTATAGTTCATGCATATCCCCGATAGCAGCTAGAGGCCAGATATATGCAGCGCCGATCTAATTTTAATTTTTAGGGTACATACTACATAATTATAGCGATTTATTATTTATTATTTAGATGCGCTGCAGAATCGTGTATTTTATTTATGTTGCAGCTTATGTTTGGTAAAATAAGTTTATTTATTTTTTAAATTTATTATTATATTACAGTATTAATTAAATTTTTTGTTTTCACTTTTTTTTTTCTTTTTCTTTTTTTTTTTTTTTTTTTTTTTTTTTCTTTTTTCTTTTTCTTTTTTTTTTTTTTTTTTCACTTTTTTTTTTTAATTTAATTATTAATTAATTTATTAAAAATAGTCTCGTAAACGATTTGCTCCAACTTTCAAAAGTCATATATCTTTATTTTCAACTTTATAGTAAAATAATGCCCATGGAAGTTTTGGAGACAGGAACATTATACATAATGTTAATATATTAATATACATCAGTAAAATTAATTTTATACAACGATATAAACATTTATATAAACATTTTATACAAAATAATATATTATGTATAAAATGTTTTCTGTCTCCAAAACTTCTATGGGCAATTTACTAAAGAGGGGAAAAAACATAATATTGCTTTTTTGAAGCAGTTTTTTTTTTTTTTTTTTTTTTTTTCAATATTCAATATCAATAAAAAGATTTTATAAATAAAATAAAAAGTCAATACAATATTTTTCTGTAATTAAAAGGTATTTCTTTCATTTACAGAGATTAATATTATATTTTTTAATATGATGTCTTAAAATTTGTTAAGTAATAATATATAACAAATACTTTTATTATTACTGTATAATATGTATTTGCAGGTACCATATATCGGTATATTTAGTGAAAAGTTTTAGGATCCCTATATAATTTATTATCATACATCATACTCATATATATATACTTTTAAAAGTTGAATTTTTCGGATGACAAGAATAAATTTGTCCTTAAAATTAATAATTTTGTTAGCTATGAAACGATTTTAAGCCTTTCAAAATTTGTTTGAGAGTTTACAAGATCAAGTAAATAACTTATTGTATAATAAAAAACATAAAGAACAAAACTTATTTATATACGCGGTGTGTGCGTGTTGTTTATTGATTTAAACTTTTAAGAAATTTATATTACATCCATATAGGAATTCAAAATCAAATAATCTAATGCAAAATAAAGATAAATACATTATAATTTATCCATTACATTTCTGTATTTGTTCATATTTTAACTATCATTATCATGTTCTCATATCTTTTCTTTAAAATAATCCCAGTTTTCATCATGACATTTTTCTTCTGCATACTTCAGTGACGTCACTGCGCAACAAAAATGCGCAAAAGTTTCGTAATATTTGCATTAAATTTGAGTTTTTATTGCAATAATAATAATATACGCACTACATAAATTAATGTGTTAAATCATGATTAGAATGAATTATAATATTATTTTTTTTCACTCGAGTTTATATTAATATGACTTAAATCTATTTATATACCTAACACTACCTGAGTTAAAAGTCTTATTTATTTTTGCAAGAAAATTTATAATTTAATAAAAATTAAATAATCATTTTTTCAGCATCCATCAGCGACAAAAGTATATAACAATCAAATATATAGGAATATTGATAATTTTATAATGCTTGTTATTATTTACAGTACCATATTTTCTATTTCTCATATGTATAGGCCTATATATATATACATTTTTTTTTATATATAATTTATATATATCATTTACATGCATTTCGCTGCTGTTATAATACAAGCGATGCGGGTTTTATCAAAAGTTTATACATGAAGCTTCACGACCCTTTGATTTTAAAGAGAAAATTAAAATATAAAATTGGGAGAAAAAAAATAAAACAAAAGGAAAAATAGTAAATAAAACGGGGGGGAAAATCAGTAAAAATTGTTATCAGTGAATATTGTGAATAACAATCAAAGTAATGATTTATGAGCAAAATATAATGCGTAGAATTTAATCTATGTCAAAAGGATATGGTACGCGGTATAATACATTTACAGCTTTGCAAATAAAAGCATTTTGTTTTAGTTATTTTATACTGTACCCTATTATTTTTTTATTTATGATCTTTATGAAACTTTATGAACATTTAATTCATATTTATATAAAAAAAAAACTATTGCCCGATAGCTTTTAAAGCTTCTACATAGCTTTTTAACTATTGCCCGACAATCACGTTTTTTTTTGTTTTTTTTTTTTTGTATTATTATTATTATATATTTTTTTACTTATATTATAATATGCTTTTTTACATAGAAATTTTTATTTTTGCAGTTGCTGCTTGTAACCTTGAAAGTAGATGCAGAGGTAAGTTATTCAAATTCATTTATACATTTTTTAATAATATTATTATTTTCTTTTTATTGATTGGTACAAACTTTTGCAATCAGATCATGCAAAACTTATTTATGTATCTATTTATGTTCTTTATTGTTTTCGCAAATAAGGATTTTCTTAAATGCAATTATATCAATATCTATATAATAATAATTAGGTTTTAACTGTTATATTATTATTATTTACACACGCTAGTAAAATTATTTATTTTAAAATTAAATTACACCACAGTTAAAATAAGCGCAACCAGCGCGTGTTTTTTCTCATAAGAATAGCCACAATTATATGATATTGCAAATTATTAATTTTATTCATTGAACACACTTGGTGTACAACATAACATAAATTTACAAAATAATAATATTATATACTATGAAATTAATTAAATACATTCATTACATTATTCCTGAGCGTATATGCCATTAGACTATAAATGCTGCGGTTAGTACATTTCAGCATATGATATTGCAAATTATAAAAGGTTAAACTTTTTTAATGTTAAAATAGATACTATATCTAAATCGTGTGTACATCGTACTTATGTTTTTGTACTTATACAGAATGTTGACACTAAAAAACAACTTGGTGAGCTTCAACGCTACATCATGTGTCTTGGAGCTAATCAGGTAAGAAAAACCATTACTTTACAAATATTATATCAAATTAAAATGAATATTTATGCATTATTTTCTTATGTATATACATTTTTAAAAAATGAAATGGATAATATACTTTTACATAATTAAATACACTTCTTTTAATGTTAGAGGCAAAGTTGTGAAATATATAATTCAAATTAGAAATTATTAGACATTTTGCACCATAAGCGTTCCTATACATACTTATTTATTAGTTTTGAACAAACATTTAACTTTTATTATGCTAATTAGACAAAGCCTTGATGGTATAAGTTTATTATGAATAAAAGTTACATCATGTGCTTAAAAGTGTTTTTTTTTTTTTTTTTGTTGAAAAAGTTTTAAAATTTCAAAAGTTATATAATATCTTTCCGTCTTTGCATGCGGGAAATTTGGATAGTATTTTATTCGTCATAGTATGTTTCTAACTATCAATAATAATTGTAATTAATTGTATAAATTTAATTAACTTGAACTTTATATCCCCTAAATAATATTTTTGCTGTGAATGGGGCGTGTTTTATTGATTCTGTATTTTTTCTTTCTTGTCGGGACGATACGCTATAATACAACTTATCTCGTCACTATTATACTCTCTTTTACTCTAATCCTCGTTCAGAATTTCATTCTACTTCGCGTGTGCCAACTTTTTGTCCCTTTTGCCATGATTTGCTTTAACGTGGTTTACGTAAAAGTTTGCCTCGACATTTTACGTCTTGAAAGGGAGAATAAAAAATAGTGGGAAAAAAAAAAAAAAAAAAGAAAAAAAAAAAAAAAAGAAAAAGAAAAAGAAAAGAAAAAGAAAGAAACTATTGAAATGTATAAATCTGTTACTATACCACTCAGGCTTTGCAGCGCATTTTAAATCTCGTCGATTATGTAACATTTATGTGATTGCGTTTTAACGATTTAGTATTATTTTCCAAGAAAATTTGAGCAAATATATAGGGTAATTTTTTGTTGGTAAATAATGTGAACTATATCAACAAGTATATAAATATCAAAATATAAAACTTTTATACATAAAATTTAATAGCATTTATTTAAGAATTAATTTCAATAGAATATTAGATTGTCGTTTGTTTTTTTTCCAATTTATTTTATTACGTATATAGGTATCGTAAATGTTATGCAACTTATGCAACATCGTAAAAATGAAAAACAAAAAGTAACAAAATAATATCACTGCGTACTTTCTTCCCAACTTAAAATTAGATGTAATATGCATGAAAGTGCGTGCTTTTTTTATTGTAGGGTCGCGAAAAGTTGACGTTTAAGTAGTGATCAATTCATCGTATATATATAAAGTTAGGCGCGGCGAATGTGGATCGATGTGAGCCCCTGTTGCTCTCGCTCAACTCTTCTGCGTGCACGCCGCATATTGCCTGTATGAAACTATCATCCGCACCTCTTATACTCGCAATTCATTTAATTTAAAAGTAGATTTCAAAGACAAATAACCCTGAAGAAACTTTAAAAGAAAAAGAAAAAACAAGTTTTTTTTTTTTTTTTTTTTTTAAAGTTACAATGAAACAGCCTTAAACTTTAGTTAGCATAAAAAAGTTCTCTTGTAATGACGTTTATCCTCATTATAATCGGACGTATTTTTTAATGTTCCCGTATTTTATTTAATCGAGTACGATTTTGGCAACTATAATTGTCGCTTTAACTAAATGCCATAATATGAACTATATATAAACGCCACAGAAGTATAAATATAAATATTTGTCAAACCCGCCAAATTATATTTATGATTATTATCAGGGAGTAATGTGTCTCTGTGTCTATTCATTCCCAGATAACAAATTATTTCTTATCGAAAAAATATTTAATTTTTGTATGAAAAAAGTTTATTTCATCGTGTACGTATGTATTAAATATTATTATAGTTTTGTTATATTATATCGATTTACTTTCCTTTCATGCACAAACTAAACACAATAGCTCTAGAGCTGTTGCATGCCGAAATAACATGACCTCTGCTCCTTTTTAGTACTATTAATTTGTTTTTTAAGTAACAAATAAACATGGTTATAAAGAAAACTTTACGCGTCTTTACAGACTTAAAAAATAATAATAATAATTCATTGAGTCAATTTGTGCTTGCAAAAAAAATTATATTATTTTATAATTTTATTTTATACTAGCAATTGTATGCAGTACTTCATCTGCATAACATATTAAATAATAATTATTAAATTTTTTTTTTTTTTTTTTTTTTGAAAGTTATTTACTTTAGTTTGTATGGCTTATGTATAGGGTTCTAGCATCAGACAAATCTAATGTTCAGCTTATGATATTAAATGAACATCATTTCATGTCTTTAAATAGAGAAAAACTTTATTTTTTTTTTGCTGGTTGACTTTTTTTTTTTTTTTTTTTTTTTATCCCAGCTAATGTGTAAGAAATGAAATTTTTTGACGTAGGTCTTTCAAAATAGTTTGCCCTTATTTTTGTTTAAATTAAAGAAAAATTCTTTATTTTAAAAGCAGTTTTCCTCTCTCCATCATTGTATTAACTGTATTGATTTTATTAATATATTTGTGCAATCTCTTTTTTCATATTACAGAAACGATTATTACAAGAACTTCGTAGCAAATTAGATGAATCCTCAAATTCCTCAAGCAACAGTACCAAGAAGTCTGATTCAGATACACCAGTTAATTCTCCTGCCACTCCAATCACTAACGAGACAACATCGCTTAATTCTCCTACACCTGTTCTCACCAACCCTAAATCCCTTGACTCTCCTGCTACGCTTATCTCCAATGATCCAGCCACACCCTCATCTGTTCCTGCCTCTCAATCACCTGCTCTACCTGATGAAACCCCAGCAAGTGAAGAAATTACATCAGCAAGGTCAGAGCTGAGCGACAGTGAACAAACACCAAGCAAACGACCTCGATTGGAGAGCCCACCTCCAGCCCATTCTCCAGCTCCGTGTGAGGCAGAGCTCGTTCATGAAGCACCAGCAACTCCTCCACCATCAATCAAACCTTCCAGCCGTGCAAGTTCACCGTGCCAAAGTGAGGATGTTAAAAAGGAACCAATTAGAACCAGGTACAGAAAACATAAATAACTAACAGTAGTAAAAAAATAGGATATATATTTTTTTTTCGTTATTTTTCACATATTAAAATAAATAAAAATTTTACTAATGATTACAAAAGGATTTAGCATTAATTTGGATATCATTTAAAACTATTTTGATTGTTCTTAATATAATTACAGCCCTTCAACTCGCTCAACAAGATCTTTATCTCCAAGTGCATTTATGTCCTCACGAATGTTGTGTACCCCTCCTCCTAAGGACGAGGAAGATATTGACAAGCCAGGAGGAAATTTGGCAGCAGCAATCGAGCAGGAAGGCACTCTAGAGGAACATAAATATAACTACATGGCATGTATTGGTAAGTTATAGTTTACTGTAGTTTATTGTTTATTTATAATGAGAAAGTATTGACTTTTAACATTTATAAAAATCATTACATATAACAAACATAGGAATATTTTATGTGCAGTATATTAAATATATTTTATTTTAACAGAACTTTTGGTTCCTCGAGTAGCTGCAGAGATTAAGTCGAGGCAAAATCTCAAAAAAATAAAGTCCTCTGCTATGAATCCATTCATCAAGTTATCAAATAGAACAGATCCCACTCAGGTTAGTACCTTTAACTTATATGAATGAATGGCAATTTTCATAATATACACCTATGAAAATTATTATTTTTATTTATGTAGATGAATAATTTTCAGTTTTGTAATGAATTACTTCTTTCCAGAATCGTCGACGTGAAACCTACTTGCAAAGCCACTCTCCTAGAAAGGGTGGTGGCAATGACTCTGAAGCATCTGCTTCTGCCTCAGACTCTGAAGACATCAAATCAGAGGAGGAGGCAGGAGAAAATGATCAGCTGTTCACTGAGCATCGTCTAGATCAACTACGTAATCATGAGAAGACACATCTAATGTACATAGAAAAAGGAGAGTTTTTGTCACATACTGAAAATGAAGAAAAACATCCATTTGAGTGGGATGGTAAAGAGGCAGAACTTGAGGAGGAAGAAGATGAAGATGATTTTGAACAAGAGGAACAAAAACCTGTGGTTAATAGACAATGTAAGAGAGTTTAAATCTACTGTTTATTTATTTATTTCTCTTTCAAATTTTACATCCTACTTTTTTTTTTATTGTTATTATCATTATTAGTATCTTAATCTGAGGATGTGACACAGTGGTATGTGCACTAGTTTGATGTGTGAGAGATCATAAGTCTGTTTCTCAGATAGTATGGGAGGCTTTTTCAGAGGCAGTATAAAACTGAATACACGTAGTATGCACTGAAAGGGCTTTCATGTTTTCTGTACGTTGATGCCTGTGTGTATGCCAGTGTTTCACAAGTATAACGTCAGGAGAGGTGTTTAGGCGTAATTCAATTAGGTCTATTCATATCTCCGGCCAGTCATGGCAATGGTGATAGCCCTCACTAAGTCAGAGACATCTCAGAACAGTTCACCAACCCACCTTGTCTCATTTTTTTTTTTTTTTTTTTTTTAGTTAACTACCCCTTCATTGGGGTTAAATGGCCTGGGGTAAAATTACCATAAGGCCAGTACTTTTTTCCTATTTTCCACTTCTTGGAAGAGAGATAGGAGTGTTATTATTTTGGTAATGATTTTAATCATTACATAACGTAATATATTTATATTTTGTTATAATTTGACTTTTTTATATTCTGGTATTTGGTATTATTTATTTATTAAACACCAAGGTGTACTTATACATATTTATATAGGTCTACATTTTTGCATATTGACTTAATGATAGGGTCCGAGATGGACAATGAAGTAAGTGGTACCTATATAGTACATAGGCCACGAGTGTATTTGGTATTGGTATGTAATATATATTACTATTTTTCATGCACTAAACCATACATGCATTATTATATTATTATTATTTTTTTATTTTTTTATATTACACTAATTACATTGTATTAATTGCATGCATTGTTGGAGGGATTTATAAGGGATATTAAAGGTATTTGTTAGCACGCCATCGAGGTCTATTGAGGCGATTTTTAAGCAGATAGTAGACCATCACATGTTAATAATTGCGTGGATTTTGCAATTTTAAAACACCTTGTCTCATTCATTTGTATTAAATCACTTGTATTAAATCACATGTTAGGTTTAACCTGTTGTGGTATACAATTTGTTTCCCCCTTTCATTTTTTACCCCCTGTATAATAAGAAAAATGAACTGCTCTGCCCAATTAAGTCTGATTAAAAATTAAAAATGAAAGGGGGAAACAAATTCTATACCTCAACAGGATAAACCCAACATGTGATTTAATAGAAATGAATGAGACAAGGTGGGTTGGTGAACTGTTGCAAAATAGAATAATATATTATATTTGTTGAGTTTGTCATGGGCTCGTGTAAACATAATCTGAGGAATAGATATGGTATACAATGTTGCAAGTGTGTTAGTCTATGATTACTTAACAAGGAAGGAATAGATTCAATTAGAAATAAAGAATAGTGTGTATATTTGTCAATATCTAAGAAAAGAAAAGACCCTTGCTGGTATTTATATCCTTTTCTTTAATATTGATTTTAACTGTGATGTTTTCCCCTTAAATTGATTGCTTATTTCTCTTAATTTTTTAGCATTGGAGGCTGAACGAGATCGTTTGATTGAAATTCACCAGCAGCTGAGTCAAGAGAAGGAAGCACTGGAACTAAGAAAGGAAGCCTTAGCTCGGGCCTTGCAGGTGAGGGCTTGTGATTCAAGCTCTCTCCCTTGTCCCTTAGGCCAGTTCTAGTCTAAGAGGTTTGCAATACATAAAAGCTAGTGTCTCTATGCAACTGCTCTGCTTGTGGGATCTCTCTTTTGTGCTCGTGCTAAGCCTTCTGGTGAACTGCTATCTAGGGGTGGACTCAAGGGAGAGACAATTTCTTTCTTTTGTAATTTTTAGAGCTAAATATTTAAAATTAACTTATTATATTGAGGTTACATGAACCCTAGGATTCATCTAACCTCAATAAAAAGTTTGGTTTTGTGACTATGTCATCCAACCCCCCCCCCCCTCCTTTGTCTTATTTTATTTGTTCTCTCTCTCTCTCTCTCTCTCTCTCTCTCTCTCTCTCTCTCTCTCTCTCTATCTATCTATCTATCTATCTATCTATCTATCTATCTATCTATCTATCTATCTATCTATCTATCTATCTCTCAAAGGCAATTTGTTTTCTAAAAAAATATATACTAATTACACCTAATGCGTTGTAGTGATTTATATAAAAATATCAAAAGTAAGATTGTTATTATGCATACTATAGAACTTCCACACTCTATTTCCTAATTTTGTCTTTATTTTCAAACATGCAAATTAAAGTTCTTCGAAATAATTTTTTTCTCTCTCTCTCTTTCAATATTAAATACTAGAAGCGTAGGGTGACAGAATTTTTTTTTTCTTTCTTTCTTTTTCATGTTTTTTTACATTTTTACTTGTTTTTCTTTGCTTATTTTTGAGGTCAGAGTGCAATTGTGAATTTTCTGTCCCTCTTATTCACACTTGCTCTTTAAAATCCAGTCTAATAATACTTGTTATTATTAAAGTAAACTTGAAATGAGGTTATTGGTTAATAAAGTTCTAAAAAAAATTCTATGGCTTAAAACACGAAAAGTATAATTATCTAGTATTTCTCATTTCAATTTCTCCAAAATCGGTGGGAGTAGTTTTCTCAAAAATCGCAAAAAGTTTTTTTTTTTTTTTTTTTTTTCATTTTTTTTTTTTTTTTTTTTCATTTTTTCATTTTTCCCCATAAACGTAATGTTACATTAGGGGACCCTTAGCTTTCCACCCCCCGCGGGAAACCGATAAGCTCCATTCCCATGAATTCTACCCCCTTCCCCCCCCCCCCCCCCCCCCCCCCCCCTGATGTTGAGAGGCTAGTCAGACCACGATTGCCATTTAAAAGCATTTTATTTTAGTGAGGTTTAAACATTATAGAAATAATTTGGTCAGAATACTGGATATATCTAAAGGAACTAAGTTGTTAGACAGTCAGAATAGTAGTCGTTTGCAAGTATTTTACATATTTTTAGCCAAACTATCCTAAAAATAAGAATGAGTAGAAAAAAAGCCATTGTGTTTGATATGTATGTATGATGGTAAAAGAAAAATTAAATTTATAATAGAAAATAGCAGGAGAGAGATTAGAGCACATTGAATTAAAAATTAATAAAACAAGGAGATTCTCTAACTCTTAACTTATATTTTTAATTGGGACCCTATATATTATTGTAATCTCTCTCCTAGTATTTTCTATTATATATATTTTTTAAATCTTTTAACAGCAAACCATTCTTAAAATAATAATAATTAAGTAATTAAAATAGCAAATATGATACATAGTTGCTGCTACAGATTTTGATATATCTTTTGATTTACATTTTCTTTGTTTTATATAGTTTTAACATTTAGACGTAATTTGTGTAATTTTTCAGCACAAAGTATCGCTGGCCGCGCGTCTATATGGGGAAAAAGCAATTTTCATGAACCGGGCGAGTGGTGAATATACACCTTTCACGGCCGTCGCGAGTGGTGAATGTCATGTGCTGTGAGCATAGCTTATTCGCCACTCGCGGCGGCCGTGAAAGGTGTATATTCACCACTCGCGTGGTTCATAAAAATTGCTTTTTCCCCATATAGACGTGCGGCCAGCGATATGTAGGTTTCCCCATATCGTATAAAGTATTATGCTGGTTGTGGTCAAAGGGCATAAGTCACTAATGCAAAAATCAGTTAACTTATGCCCTTTGACTGTGATCAGTACAATGTATTATAATCACTGTGATAATATAACACTGATAAAGATCACTGTGGTTATATTTTTGGTACCAGTGCCTATATTCATTACAACAAACTATTGTTATTAAGAGAGAGCGAGAGTTAGGTACACTTGATAATATTGTGTGGTGTGTGTTAAGTTAATAAATAGTAATTCTTTTTCTTCATAAAAGAAATGCCTCAAATTATTTGTAATTATAATTTTTTATGTTTGCAGGAACAAACAGCTCATAGACATAGAATCCTAGATGGTGAACAAAGAACATTGAAATCCATCAAGTTAGTACAAGATTTTATAGCAATTTACCAAGACTCGGATGAGAGTACCTCTCAGGTTACCAGTCATGCATCGTAAATGATAATTACAGGTGTATCAGGGTATTGTGATTATAGATTAATAGAGAAATTGTCTCCAACCCTATCATGATTACACTTATATTAGATATGAGAACTATAATGCAAATTTACAGTATTGGTATATCGATGTTGTTGCGAGCAATATGTGTAACTCGTTTTTTGTCACGCAAAGCAAAATGTCTATCTTGTTATTTGTCACACATAGCAATATGTGTATCTCGTTTTTTTTTTTTTTTTTATCGCGCATGCTCGCAACAACATCAATATATAGTGAATGCTCATATCGTTGTGTATAATTGTACTGTATACTGTAAAATTATAAGCTTTAACAATTTTAACAAATAATGACTTCTCAGGCTGTTCTACATAATTAATGTATTCCTATATGGGTAGTATAGGTTTTACATAAATCATTGTTAATTGGTTTTTTGTAGTACACTGTATTTGAAAGAGAAAATTTATAATAATTATGGAATAATTAATTCTATTTGCTTTCTTTTTTATTGCTATTCTTTTTAATGCTTTTGAAAACAAACTTGTTAAATGTCTTTGTCTATTATTGTACTGTAAATATTATAAAAATACATGGAAAATTGTATATGAATTCAGTTACTTGTTTTTTGTTGTATACATTAGTATACATTTTTTTTTTAATGTGCCCCTTTGTTTTGAGTTGCTTCAGTACCTTATTTGTTCTGGTTATTTGAAATAACTTTTTTTTTTGTGTGTGTTTCAAAGTATTAATGTATTAATTTGCCTATGTAAGTACGACAAATAACTATTGTCCATTTTCAAAAATTTGTAAAATCAAATCGACTGAAAGTTAAAAAAAAAAAAAAAAAATGCAATACTATAAAATAGTTCTGATAATTCATCATATCAATGTATATCATTAGGTTGTAAGTTTTTATTTGTCGAGATACTTTATGGTCAGATATAGTGTCCAAAATATTGTGGCAAAAGTTTACAGTATACCTGATGCATTATAATATTTAAACAAAGTAAATATGTATAAAAGTGGGGAAATCAGGGAGGGATGTAAACTACTTCTACTGCTAGTACTAATTTGTACTGTAAGATTTGTATTATCATCTGTACAATTTATTTAGTGCTCTTTTTGTAAATAAAAAAGTTGTTTACAGTATATTATCTGTTATGTAAAATATGTTTTCATTTAGAAATAGAATTATATTATGTAAATAAAAATACAATAAATACTATGTTAAAGTTATTATTATTATTAACCATACAATACTGTATAATAATATATAGTGCACATATCGTTGTGCGTTAGAGGTTAGAGCACTATAATTGTGTATGCAAAATCAACTACAAGTTCAAAACAATATACAACAAGATACAAGTCTTGACTTAGCTGCTTTTGTAGATACTATAGGGCTGTAAAATGCTTGATTTTTTTTAGACCGATTTGGCTTAACACCCGGGTTCAGCTTGAACTCGAGCTTTACTCAAAAAATAAGCCAAAGCTCAATATTTGAGCCCAATAAATATAATAAACTATTGATTTTACATGCTAAAAACCTCATATTAAACTAAACAATATTTTCAAAATTATTTTTCTTCAAAATCTTCAAAAATGATTTTTAGCTTGTTTTCTGTTCAAAAAAGCTCGTTTTTTTGTTGATCGATAAACTTGAGCTGGCTTGTTTACGAACAGCTCAAAAACCGGGTTAAACATTCTCAAAATAACGAGCCCCCGAAGATTTTGGCCCGGGCGGGTGCTCGAACTGGTTTAAATTTACAGCTCTATCTATTGTGCGCGCTATATATAATGTGACAATACTACAGATCTAGACACAAGTCGCCCATGCCATGACCACACCTTCTTCCAAATATGCGAAAGCTGTTTTGAACCGTTCATGTTCATATAGTACAATGACAATGCATGAGACATGAGTTCATTACTTCCATTCCATGGGGGGGAAAATCAAGTTGTACATTTAATCTTTGATTCTAAGACAAAATATAATATGATTAGAAAATCCTGGATTTAATAAGTTGCAATGCACATATGTCACATGTCATATAGTTTTTTTTTTTTTTAGATTGTTTTCAGATATTGCAAATATTCTCAATCAATTAATAGAAAAGTAATCATTAATCAATTGTTTTATTGGGAATTTTCGAAGTGATATGCAGGGAAGGGAACCAGAGAATAAGGAAGGAACTTGAATGACTAATAAAGTCTATTCATTCATAATAATCATAACCTGTTCGTAAAATTGAATCCTTACCGCCAATTTTCTTTTTGTTTTGCGCGCCGTTGCGCGCGCCCGCACGTCATCTTTCCCGCCAATCATATGGTGATGGTAGAATTTTAATTTGTTTACGTTTTTATTCCTCGTGTTTTTAAGAATTGCTTGAAATCTGAAATTTTTTTCCACTTATATATAGAAACAAAATTAAATTTAGTGAGCTAGGAATATAGAAAATATGATGTAAGTATATAATTTTGTATAATGAATGTATGATCTGTGTTTTTATAACCCAGTTATAACCTCGCCGGCTGCAGCAGCAGAGGAGGCACGGTCACGGTACCAGTATATCGTATAACTTCTGCATCTTTGTAGATTAATGGATAATATTGTTTCACAGGAACTTAAAAGAAGACAAAGCAACTTTTACTGCAGATGTCCGGGATCAGGCTTACGTCGTAGAGTTTTCTCCCTATGGTTGGTCCAAGAACCTCATTGGTGTAGGATTATCATGCAGAATTATAATAGCAGAAGTAACTTTTCCAGTAAGTGGACAGAAAGCTAACATATATAATATAAATTAACAGTACTAACTGAGCTTTATATGCAAACCATATGTACAGTATGTGTTATATACATACATACAATTAGATCTGCATTGCCCTAAGCATGGTAACTACATATACATACCGGTACTGGTACCGGTGCTCAATCGACAAAAAAAAAAAAAGTTGCATATATGTACATAATTATATGTATTATTAGCAGTTACATTTATGAAATACTTTTCCCTCATTTTAGGGCTTTGACATTTTGGCATATGGAAATATTGACTACAGTAATAAAGAAGCAACTAATTTGAGGCTGACTTAAATGCGTAGAACACCTTGAACAAAAAACTTGCCTAATATACCCTACCATACCTAAATATCAACGTTATTTGGCCAGAGTCTTTGATTTCTAATTTATTTTAGATTTACAAAATGACAGCTGCAGATTTGTGACGTCACAGCTCACTAGTCCACGCGCGAGGAAATAACAGGCGAGCTGGGACGTCACAAACCCGCAACTGTCATTTTGTAAATCTAAAATAAATTAGAAATCAATGACTCTGGCCAAATTAACGTTGATATTTAGGTATATTAGGATATTAGACATGTTTTTTTGTTCAAGGTGTTCTACACGCCTTTAGGCAACTTTCTGATCATATCTGCTTGACATCTGCCCTAAAATGAGTTTAAAGTACAATTTAAAAATGCAACTGCGGATTACTATTACGATTACCATGAGTCTCTACTTACATATTTAATAACATTTTCAACATTACAGGAAGATAGAGAAGATGAGGAAGAGGTAGATGGTGAAAGTGAGAATGGGTTCTCATTCAAGATGCTGAAAGAGTATTATAATTCACACAGAGTGCAATGTCTTGCCTGGGGACCTGATACATCTCTCACTGGCTTGCCCCGTACAATCAGCTTTGCCATAGGGGATCAAAATCATTTGGTAACTATATTACACAATTCAAAATTTATTTTGTAAACCCTCACATCTCTCCTCTCCATATCTATATCAAACCAAAGTATTCCTTGAGTAATTGAATGAAATTTTACAGTTAACAGTCTTTACAAGTGATCTGGCAGACAACAACCAAAGAAGAGCACTAGAGGGACATGCTGACTATATAAATGCTGTTGCATTTGATCCTGAGGGCTCAATGTTAGCTTCTGTCAGTGACGATTTGACATGTCAGCTTTGGAATCTACGACAACCTAATCGTAATAACACAAGTGAGGCTACATTTTGGTTGTCCAGCCCAGGTAAGGAACTTCAAAGTTTTGTATGAATTTAAAATCTTTTCAAAACAGACATAAAAATGCTCTGGTGTTTAATAGTCTCACATTTTTACATGAAACATTGGAAATATTACATGGACATAAGATAGATGCTCTGTTTTGTATGTGTATTATTATTTTAGGTATGGCATTGAGCTGGCATGCTATGGAACCTGGCAAGCTTCTTGTAGGAGAGAAAAGTGGTCTTCTTCAGATCTTCAATGTATTTAATCATCAACCTATTCTGTCCATTGATGCTGGTACTGTACCTTTGATGGCAGCTCATTGGGCTCCCTCAAATTGTAACAGTATTGCTGCTCTAGCTGGAGGAGAAATCATTGTGTGGGATGCTCTAAGACCAAGGTATGTTTGCAATTTCTATTGGCTCGTATAGGAATGACTATAAGCGATTTTTCTCACATCCGCTTCCGTTTCGACCTTCTACGCATGCGCAATATGTCGAAATGGAAGGGGATGTAAGCAAAATTGCTTATAGTCTGCCTCAAAACAGTTGTTCCTTTATTAGCTAATAGTACAATTACCATAACCAGTCTTGGGTTTGATGGCCAAAATTTCTATAACAATAACGATACTATATTCTACCGTCACACTATAATGATAATGATATCGTTATTTTTAATACATTGCCAATGATACTATATTAATAATGACAGTTTTTTGATAACTATAAATCATAGTGCAATGTTTTTATTGAAAAAAAATCAGGTCTTCCGGATAGAAATGTCGGTGTTTTTTTTTGTGATGCGACCTTGAATCTTACCTGATCTTTTCATAGAGCTCATAGTCGCATGGCAAAAAAACTGTATTACGACATTTCTATTCGAAAGAACTGAAATGAAATCTTGCTTCTTTTGACAGGACAACAATAATATATTTTACCATTCAAAAACACATGCCAAATTTGCAATGCTATTATTATGAGAAAAAAACACGCTGGATTCAAATGGTTCTGTGTACTATACCTACAATGAGGAAGGTGAATTGAAATTTTTTTGTTGAGTTTATGATATCTTTGGAAAGAACTTTAAAATATTTTGAGGCGCTATTTTTTCTTAGGACGGTTGGAGCATGCGAAGTATTTTTAATTAATTTTTGAAAATCGACCTATAAAGACTGTGACGTCATCATTCCACTTTTTTCTCGGCAAATACTAATCGTTTGAGGTTCAGTAACCAGTTTAATGAAATCAGCTCGTTCTCAGGATTTCAAAAAACTGGCTACTGAACCTTCTACGGTCAATACTTTCCGAAATAAATGCCCGATTGATGACGTCAGAGTCTTTATAGCACGATTTTCAAAAATTAATTAAAAATACTTCCCATGCTCCAATCATTTTAAGAAAAAATAGCGCCTAAAATTTTTTTAATGCTCTTTTCAAAAATGTCATAAAAAGTGGGGGTTAAAAAAATTCACCTTCCGCATGCGCATGCGCATGGGTCATGCGCATACACCCTATTTAACCTTGGAATATCATTTATGTACTAAATGAGACTTTTTTTTTTCTTCAGCCGACCAGTAGAGGTTCGTACAGTGCATCCTCAAGGAGGTCGCTGGCTACGTTTCTGCAGTGGATCTGAGTTAGTACTGGCCACATTGGGACGACCAGGACATCAACTCAAAGTCTGCAATGTCAGAGCTAAGCTTCCTGTACTGCAAATTTCATTATCTGTGAGTATTTTTTGACCCTCTACAATTTTTAATTCATATGAAAAGAAATTGCAGTATGATGCAAATCATTTTAATCAAAATATCCTCTTGTATTATGTGGTAATTGTTTCTTTATCAGCAGTTGCATATTGTAAAATACTTAATTTATTTAGGGATTTGAAATTTTTACATTTAAAAGATTGCATACTTTTTCAACTGTCTTTTATCCAAATTTCAAAGCCCTAAAATGAGGGCAATTATTTTAAAATAATATTTAACTGCCAATAATAGCAACATGTCAATATCTAGTAAAATTACTTTCCATAAAAATGAAGTCTTAAAATAAATAAATAAAAAAAATATTTTACATGTCATTTTTGCTGATTGTGTGATATACTTTTACAGGTTGCTAGTGGACTGACTTGGCATCAACATCTACCTTATGTGTGTGTTGCATCAGACAACAAACTTTGTTTCTGGAAAGTTGCTACAAAATAAAATGTTCAAAAGAAAAAGAAGAGGAAAAAAATTTGTATCAATCTTATTTATAAATATATTGTAATTATTTTTGTATTTGATTTAAAATTTAAGTCTGTTGCAACTGTACTTGTTTATTAATAAGGTAAATTGCAGTTGTGTTGTTTAGAAATGTAATCTTAAGTTTAAATCAATTTTTTTTCTTAATGCCCCAGCAACCGTCATTCTGGAAAGAAAAATAAATAAAGCTATTGAATAAAATTGACTATTTCTATTGGCTGAAAGCGTTCATACTTTTTTCATTTTGTTAAAGCATTCCAAGCTTCTTCTTCTTCTCTCTCTCTCTCTCTCTCTCTCTCTCTCTCTCTCTCTCTCTCTCTCTCTCTCTCTCTCTCTCTTTTCTTTGCCCCACAGACAGATGTTTGGTAGAGAAGAAGGGATACTGCAAACAACACCACAGCTCAAGTTTCATTATCTGCATTTCATGTGACGATAGAGAAGTGATGAATTAGTTGGCAAAAACTAGTTCAATGACAATTACTTTAATTTTATTAAAGCATGACGCAGCGTGGGCATTTATAGTGTAAAACATGCATTGTATTTTTAGTTTAAAAATAAAATGAAACTTTCTTAAAATTATTTGGTTTAGTTTAAGTTGATTTAAGCTTAAAATGAGGCCCTGCAATGATTTTACTTTAAGTTGTAAAGGCACATGTTATCTGTTTCATTATTTATGATTTTGTTCCACATTGGTAATTTTTCAGACAGTCGAAATTTAACATCAAATGTGATTCCGCTTAAAGAAAATATCTGAAAGATGAGTTGAGTTAAATGCCTTGTTGCAAGCTCATGAAACACCTTCACAAAATGAAACAAAAACTGCATGTGTTTCAGTAAAGCACTCAACACGCCTTTTAGCATTTCTCTTTATAAAGTGGCACCTTTGAAGTTAAGTTTTGGCTGTCCAAAAGTGTACTTCAGGAGTTCAGGATACGGCAACTCCAAATATGCAATAATAATAAATAAAATAATAAATTTGAAAATTTAAGTCCATTAAGTCCCATGTTAATTGCATCCCCTCCCCCTCTCCCTTATATGGTGGTCATAAAATCTTTATGACCACTGATTTCCAAATGGGGGGGGGGGGGGGGGGAGTCAGCTTTTGATTTCCAATTACAACCTTTATATCTTATATCTGTGCTTGGAAGGACTTTTTATTTTCAATTTATAGATTAAGTTATTCATATGAGCATTTAAATGAATTTACAAATTGTGGTAAATAAAAATAACACTGATTGCGATACAGTATGTCCATTCTTTTTTATTTGGTTGACAGGGAATTACATATACATATATTTTTAAGTATGCATTAGGAGAAAGTATAAGTTTGTACACCTCTGGACAAAAGTTTCTGACTGATTTGTATAGACAACCACCTTATGCTATCTTTTATGAGAAAATGCAGTGATAGCCACAGTCTCATTCAGAAACTTTTGTCCAAAGTTGTATTTACCAATACAATGGACTGTTTCACAATAGTGCATAAATTCACATAACTCTATTGTGACAATACAACAATCTATGTTACTTGGGTTCTTACGTGAAAGTTACATGAATTTACATATTGTGAACAGGCCTGAACATTCACATAATATTTTTATTTGTTATAACTTTGTGCAGCACATCGTTAAATCTAAAAAAATTAAATAATAAATATTTTGCTGTGCAAAAGTTACAATAAATAAAAGAAAATGTAAATGCATCTTATGATTTACAATAACTATGTATTACTGCAAGGATTTATAGTATATATATTTTCATTATGCTATTTTTTGCTATACATAACAAAACTTCCACAATTCATAGACATATGCTTTTTGTGCCATCTCAAATCCCAACAAAAAACATTAGTATCTTAAGATGTCTTATTTACACATTAAATAATTGCTAAGTATATATTTTCATTATTAACTTTCAACAAGGATGAGTACAAAATAGAGCACTTAAATCAAATTGAACATTATAGGTATAACTATAACCTAGTTTGTAACACAAAATCAATTATAATCTTTATTAACAAAAAATCAACAGTGCAATAATCAACTTTTTTTTTTTTTTTTTTTTTTTTTTTTTTTTTTGTTAACAAGAAAAGGTACAATATAAGTTGCATTATAATAATAAATTGGGATCACAAAATGTTTAAAAAATGACAAGAAAATAAACTTTAATATAAGTATATTGGCACTTAGATGAATAGTAATATTATTCATCAATATAAATTTGAAGAAAAAACTATCACGGTTGGTATATAACTGTTAAAAAAAATACATGAAAGAAAATAGTGGAACAATTAGAGCACATTGAATTGAAAAGTAATTAAACACGAAGATTCTCTAATTTGTAGATTATTAGAAGATGGGATCTAGCTTAGATTATTGCTAGTATTTAAAAAATATTATGTAGCAATCTACATTAGAAATCTGATCCCATCTCCAAGCAATCTATAAATTAGAGAAAATTTGCATTTAGTTACTTTTCAATATGCACTAATTGATCAACTATTTTCTTTCATATGTATTTATTTTTAATTTAACAGTTATTCATCAATAGATTAATTACTCTAATGCATACTGTATTCACAAAAAATACAACATAATAATAGGCCTATATATATATATATATATATATTATAAGCGTATAAGGAAAAAACCATCGCGGTTAGAATTAATAAGTTTAAAAAAATATTTAGAAAATAGTTGGTAGAGATTAGAGTACGTTGAATTGAAAATTAATAAAACGCGAAAATTCTCTAATTGATATAGTAAATTGGGACTAGGATTCAAATATTCTAGCTTTAGCTAGTTAAAAAATAGACGTTAAAGGGATGGAGGTAAAGTGTCAAAATAAAATACGATGTGCCTAGCATCTCACGTTCTCACACTACGTCAAAGACACAACATTATAAAACAGCATCAGACTTACTCTTTGCCTTAGACCGGTTTCGTCCTTTACCTAGGACTCATCAGTAAGGCTTGGCAGAGAGCTCTGTACAGCTAGAGATGGCTCACACCACATCTGCTAGCTGACTGAGCTGAGGAAGCAAGTGGCAGCCGCGTTTTTATACGCGATGCCCCCGCAGCTGCACGCGCTGATTGGTTAAAATCGCGCGCGCAAACTCGGCTTGCTATTTAAAACCTCTCATCCTCACACTGTAATATAAAATCGTGTCTAAGAGGGGTGTAAGACAGGCAGCCAGCAAGCAATATGTGTCCTCCCTCACTTCCCAGAGTTCCCCAACTCTAGAAAGTTCGCGAGAGCACTACGCCCGCCGACTACACAGTATCGTGATTCACGCTAGTTCCATCGTTTTATATGTTGACACTGGGGTAGGAAAAGCAAAAAGATGATAGAGTAGGAGAGATAGAATAAATATTATGCGCTTTGGCATATAGTTTAATTAATTTAGTACGTGCTCTTATTGACGTTGGCAAGTAAAAGGGCCGAATAAAATATAAAAATGAAAGAATATTATTTACAAAAGCTTAAAATTCAACGTACTCTAATCTCTACCAACTATTTTCTAAATATTTTTTTAAACTTATTAATTCTAACCGCGATGGTTTTTTCCTTATACGCATATTATCGCAAGTCGATCTTTTTGTTTTAATTTTAAGCTTTTGTAAATAATATTCTTTCATTTTTATATTTTATTCGGCCCTTTTACTTGCCAACGTCAATAAGAGCACGTACTAAATTAATTAAACTATATGCCAAAGCGCATAATATTTATTCTATCTCTCCTACTCTATCATCTTTTTGCTTTTCCTACCCCAGTGTCAACATATAAAACGATGGAACTAGCGTGAATCACGATACTGTGTAGTCGGCGGGCGTAGTGCTCTCGCGAACTTTCTAGAGTTGGGGAACTCTGGGAAGTGAGGGAGGACACATATTGCTTGCTGGCTGCCTGTCTTACACCCCTCTTAGACACGATTTTATATTACAGTGTGAGGATGAGAGGTTTTAAATAGCAAGCCGAGTTTGCGCGCGCGATTTTAACCAATCAGCGCGTGCAGCTGCGGGGGCATCGCGTATAAAAACGCGGCTGCCACTTGCTTCCTCAGCTCAGTCAGCTAGCAGATGTGGTGTGAGCCATCTCTAGCTGTACAGAGCTCTCTGCCAAGCCTTACTGATGAGTCCTAGGTAAAGGACGAAACCGGTCTAAGGCAAAGAGTAAGTCTGATGCTGTTTTATAATGTTGTGTCTTTGACGTAGTGTGAGAACGTGAGATGCTAGGCACATCGTATTTTATTTTGACACTTTACCTCCATCCCTTTAACGTCTATTTTTTAACTAGCTAAAGCTAGAATATTTGAATCCTAGTCCCAATTTACTATATCAATTAGAGAATTTTCGCGTTTTATTAATTTTCAATTCAACGTACTCTAATCTCTACCAACTATTTTCTAAATATTTTTTTAAACTTATTAATTATATATATTATAAAACATAGTACATATTGGGTGGTTTCACTTATTGAGTTAAGCTTGCACGTTGATGCTATATTGAGCATACATTGACCAGTAGGTTATACAAAAAAATATTATGTTGCTAAAAAAAATCACGTTTTATTGTTTGAAGAGGTTAAAATGAGCTGTTTATGCCCAAGAAAAATGATAAAATTGCAGAAATAGACATATTTCCATGTGAAAAAGGTCACAATTGAATTTTTTTTTCTTCTTATCTGGGCAATGTATTTATCTGCTCAAGCACAGCAAGGCAGTGGTGTGCAATTTCATGCAACCACCCCTAAAATAAAATATAGGTATACTTTATAGCATTAAATATGGCATTTGCAAAACATTGTCAAATTTTCATGTCTAGACAATAGAACATTTGTTAAAAATGTCAAGACAACAAAAGAACAGTTGTGATAAGGTAAAATAAGTAACATAAAAAAAGCTTATGCTATTAAAAATATATAGTTATAGGTTTTCTCTTACTTTTTAGCTTTAAAAGTCAACTTTTAATACTGGGCTTTGCAAACAACGAATTCACCAATGGAATTCTCTAAAACATTGTACTAGAAAAACATATAAATAAATATAATAAATTACTGGTTAGTAATTAAGTCAAGTCTCATGTTCTACAATAGTATAGGTATTTGTTAAGATGTATATTTATGATGAGTTAATATCCTTTGAAGACAATACTTCTGAAGTTGTTTTGTTATCTTTTTCATGTCTTTGCAAGTGACCTTTCAAGCTCTTGTAATGTACCATTACTTTGCCACAAATATGGCACTCTCGAGACTTGGGCTCAGTAGATTGGCTACCCTTGGGTATCAGAGCTTCACTCTGTCCGTCATTGTGAACCTGCAAATATTTAAATGATCAATTTTGGTACTAAATGCTTATTATTAATATTGAATGTTTTCAAAAACAAAATGCAATAAAAAATCATCTGAACAAGAAGAGCAACCAAGTGGTAAAAATACAGTCAAAATCAGTTTGCATATTTAATAAAAATTATATGGTATATGACATGTGTAAGAAAGTTGTTTACTATTTAAATTTCTATCAGGTCCATATACAATTAAACATATAACTGTTTGTTAACATCTATACTATGATGATATAAAACACTAATTATTATTTTTTCTAAACAATAAAATAGCAACAAACTGCATTAGTACTGTTTACCAATCACTATGAAACTGTATAGTACTGTATTTGCCGAGAGTACAAAATGATTTAGTATTGTATACCTGCGGCAAGAGGGAAACTTTATTTTTTGTTAAGACATAGGGTTGCCTTTTAAAACTCAAACTGCTATATTTAAAAAAATATGCAAGTTTTGAATTAACAAAATTAATCCACTATGCATTTTTTTTTTTTTTTTTTTTTTTTTTTTGCCTTGGTTAAACCTATCAGTTAATACTAGAGCTGTAAATTTAAACTGGTTCAAGCGCCCGCCCAAGCCAAAATCTTTGGGTGCTCGTTTTTTTTGTAAATGGTTAACCCTGGTTTTGACCTTTTAGCTCGAAAACAAGCTATTTTGAGTTAAGCTCGTTAATGACTCGTAAAAAAACAAGCTTTTGAAAATAAATCGAGCTAAAGCAAAATTTTTGCAGAAAGTAAAGGAAAAAAAGTTTGTAATTTTTGTTTAAAATGGTGTTTTTAATATTCTATCATGCAAAATAAGCTGTTTAAAATATTATTAAAAATGATTTTATTTTATTTATGACTTTTACCTTTCAAAAATAATTTTTTTGTAATGAAAATCGAGCTTTTTTTTTCCCCCTAGGCTTGAAAGCTCGTTTTTCTATTTCAGCTCAAAAATCGAGCTTTCCAAATTTGACTCGTTTTTTGAGTTTAAGCTCGATTTCAAGCTAAACCCAGGTTTCAAGTCAAACCGGGCTAAAAATTTCAGCCTGGGCTAAAAAAATTTCAAGTTTTTTACAGCTCTAGTTAATACTCAACTCACTTTCACCAATATTTCCAAACTATCTCTTTCTTTTTCTATTAAATCTCTTTTGATTATAGACAACCTACCTGGATGATATGATAGGATCTACTTGCTGTACTTGAGTAGAATTTCCTACAGTAAGGACAAGGAAATAGAGGACGATTTGCACTATGAAGTTGCATGTGACGTTTTAATGAGCTCACATTTGGTGAGTGTTTCCCACAGACTTCACATTGCAGAGGTGCAATACCTGAGTGGTTTGTCTTCATGTGTTCTTTAAGTTTATCTTTTCGAGACAAAACCTAAAAGATGCAAATACATGTTATAAAACCTGTTAATTTATTTTTAAGTACAATTAATATTAATTGTAAAATTTCAAAGAACGTACTTTGCCACATTCCTTGCACTCAAATGTAGGTTTATTTTCAGAGTGTAGTAACTGATGACGTTTGAGAGCATCTGCACTTTTGACTTTTCTACCACAAATATCACATTCGTAACTACCCAGGCTATCTGTTGTAGTATCATAGCTTTCTCCAGTGAGCTGCTTGGCATGTACTCGGACAATATGAAAACCCTGCAGTTTAAGGTTTTGAATTAGTGAGTAACTAGTAAGAAATACTGCTTTAAAACTAGTTTTACTTGCAGATTATTTCTCTCTCTCTCTCTTCTCTCTCTTACTTACTTTATTGGGTATGGTATTAAATTCCTTGCCACAGAATTCACAGGGATACATAACTTTATTGGGGTTATGTTTAACATTCAGATGTCGTTTTAAATGTTGGTGTCTTTTAAAAGTTAGAGGACATTGTTCACACTTAAATTTCCTCTGAAAAAAAAAAAAAAAAAAAAACACAGTATAAATCCTTATTATTTATTATTATTTCTAAATTAAAACTGACAATAATAAATATTTCTAATTACCAGTTCAAGATGTTTTTGAATAATATGACTCTTAATATTTTGACGACTACTAAAGTGTGCTCTGCAGAATAAACAATAGAATAATGGTCTATTCTTTAAATGAAGGATCAGGTGTCGTTTTAGATTGGCCGCTTTCTTGAATAGTTTATCACATTTACCACAATAGTGTTTGCTGAGATCTAATACTTTGGGTTGTTGTCTTTGCTTTACCTGCATCCAAAATAATATCACAATTATTTAGGTTGTACGTAATGTTAAATCATACTGTATACCTACTTATCTAATAATTAACAGTTCTTCAATTACTGGAACTACAAAACTAGCAAAAATAATAAATAATTTTTTTTACTATACAATAAATCAACTGTGCAAAGATTGATAATTATAAAGATTTGCCAGAAAAACATGACAACAGGTTAGATGAGAACAATTCTAATAATACACTAAATACAGTATATTGCCCTTGATCTCCTTTGCTTTACAATGTCCTCTCACCATAATGAACTGTGCACCTCTTAGCTTACCTCTACTTGTAAGACATCTTCTTGTACTGCATGTACACCTGCAGTTGGATGTTGAAGTAGAGAATACAGTGTACTTTGAGGAACAGGCTGACTAGCTTCATTTAATACCTCTCCGTCGTGTACCTATTAGAAGTATAAGAAATAAATATTACTTAATTCAACGTCACATTTTACTGGGATTATTTCTAATCAACTGTTATGTGCAGTTATTTATGATGTAAATTTTGTATTCAAGAAGATAACACTTTCACAAGAAAAAGTCTTAAATCTTATAAGTGCAAGGCTGCCAGTCCTCTGTGCTACAAACATTTCATTGTGGTTCTGCTATAATGTCCAATTGCAAGGTCAAAATGACATTGGACATTATAGCAGAACACTAATGATTTGAAGACCTTTTCATCGACTTTCTTAATACAGTACTCATTAAAAATGCTATTTCCATTATATTTGCAACATTCTTGCAAATATAATGTCAATAGTAACAACATTTCAATGAGTCATAAGAAGTTGATGAAAAGGAATGCACAAGTTCTGAGCACAGAGCTGCCAACTTACCTGCACTCTTCAACATGAATCTCCCCCCCCCCCCCCCCCCTCTCTCTCTCTCTCCTTTATGTAGCTTTTGTCATGGAAGTTTTTACCTACCTCAAGTTTAATTTCAGGGAAAAATATTGATGCCTCTGGATCGCAGCAGTTACTATTTGAATCAGCAGAATTTTCAACATCGGAAGCAACTAATAGTGATGAAGAAGAAACACTGTCATCGATGCGATATTTTTCCTGAATAATAATAACAAGCAGAAAATTTAGTACAACGTTTTATAATTTCAGTTACAAAAGTTTATAACAGCAAGGAATAAAAATGCAATAAAGTACAGAAAGCACTGCATTCACACTGCATTCATAATTATACATAATCAGTAATCTCTGATTAATTTTTGGAGAAAGAATTTTAAAATGATGCATGCGTGTTTATATATTATAGCATATATAGTACCGTAGGTACCCCATGCAGGTTATGGGCAGCCCCCCAGAAGTCGGCAGTTTATTATTATCATTGTGATTGTGGGAAAACTATCAACAGAGGAGATAAGAGAACATTTAAGGAAGTGGGGTAGGATAAATCTTCAGCTCTTGAAATTGCTTAACCCTGACCCCTGAAGTAAAAAAATGTTAAAATGGGGTCCTTTACCACAAAAAAAATAATGATAATTATAAGCATAATACCTTAGATATTTCAGAGCTTTCAGTAGATAATAAACTTGATATATAGCGCTCACTAAATACACTCCATGCAAATATTTTTTTACAGCACTGATAACAAGCCAAAAGTTTTTCAGTATCTTGGTTGTCGAGCTGAAACAAATCATATTTATTCTCTTTACCGGTACAAAATTACAGGTAGTGAATTTATGATAATTAAATGAAAACTTTCTTACTTGTATTTCAAGCTGCTTTTGAAGTAATTGCACCATGTCAGCTTGTAATCTGATGTGGTTGGAACCTTCACTCCCACACACAATACACGCCATTATATTATAGTCTCCTGAAAACAATTTAATCATGCATATCAATCATACACAAAAATTGTATTTATAGGTAGTACAAAATTAATAAGTACAAACACTATTAAAAGAAATGTAATTCATAGAATATACAATATCAAATATGTATTATTTAATTGAAATTCAATAGAGGAATCACCATATTCAAACTCATCGTCTCTAAATTTATAAAACACGTATTAGGTTCTATAATTTTGACTCAAATTATGAATTAAAAATATAATACACAAGCTAGCAACATCAATGATAAAGACTTCAATAGGTTAGGATTAACTTACTTTGAACTTTGAATCCTTTTATCGTGTCCTTGCAAAATTATTGCACATACAAAACATTGTCATTTTATTTTTTTATCTTTTTTTATCTGTCAACAAAAAAATTCAGCTGGCTATTTCAACCTTCACTTTTCTTTGTTTGTAGAGCGCGAAACGTAAAATTTGAAAGTTTTACGCTGGCCATCGCTGGCCATGGAAAGGGTTTCGGGCGGGCACCGCCGCAAACTTTTGTTTTTATTTTGTTATTTGTGATATCAAATATCAAATTTATCATATTAATCATATTACTAAACTTATTATCAAATTATTTGACAGGCGAAACCACTGCGTTTGCGGGATTGCGCGGCGCTCTTATTCAATAGTTGCGTTCCCAGTAAACCACACTTTACACGGAAAGTACTTTTCCAGTACATTTCTTGATTTCCTGCAAGTACTTTTCTGGCTCTTGCTACAAGTACTTGACCCATGTAAGAGTGTCACTCTGGGTCATGTACTTGGCAAGTACTTTCTGCTTTGCAAGCACTTTCCATTCACTTATGATTTTTTATTATATATAAAAAGTTTATTCCCCTAAATTGCCAACCTAGCCGGCACTCGGGATCGAACCTCTGACCATCCGATCATGAGACCTAGACTCTACCACTGAGCCATAGTCGCATGACATAGAAGATAGAGATAAAACATATATTTATCTTTCTCTTTATTTTTTACTCGCTTCTGATTGGTTGGCACTGCATGTACTTGTGAAGTGCATGCAAGTAAAAATAAAAAAACACTTTGCAAGCACTTTCTTAAAAGCTCTGTTCATGTACATGTCAAATACATTTCAGTTACATTTTTGTAAACTACATGAAAAGCACATGCAGAAATCTGAGGGCATGTACTTTTCACGTAGTTTTATATTAAAAAGTACTTGCCATGTATATTTCCGTATAATATGGTTTACTGGGTTATGCAAAATTAAATCTTTCTTACCTGAAGGACAATTATACATTTCGTCATTTCTAAATCGCAATGCGCATTATATTAATTGTATAACAAAATCAGTTGTTACAAAGAAAAAAAATGCATAAAAAGTTTAATATTTTATGTATTAAATCATAAATTAATTCTTCGCAATAATACTAAATGTAGTAATCATATTTAGATTACTCAAATAATACGTCCGCAAAAATGAATAATAAAAAGAAGCAAAAATTATGACCGCTTGAAAAAAGAAAAAAGCCTATAAAATTTTTTGTGTCAGTATACTATATTACAGTCATGGAGTATCGGTATCGACTACGATACGATATCCGATACTATACCGATACTTTTATCGTATCGGTATAGTATCGGGGCCTTTTTTTAACTTAGTATCGAATATCGGTATCGATCACCGATATCAGCAAAATATCGTCGAATTTCGATACTTTTTTCCGATACTTTGAGACTTTTGCTCGCTCTCATAAAATAAGTCAAAATACAAAAAAAAAAAAAAAAAAATACAAAAAAAAAAATACAAAAAAAAAATAATAAAAATAAAAACTTTAGAATTTAGAAGCAACGAGAACATTCCACAAGTAGTGATTATCTGGACAATAAAAGTCACTCCTATATTTTTCATTTTGCTATAACAACAGCTAGGGCAGGGCGACGTGCAAAAAAAGTATTTTTATTTTATACCTTTTCAGTATAAGTATTAAAAGAATAAAGCATGGAGCCACCAGGTAATGCTAAAAACTGTTGTATTTTATATACATACAATAAAAATAAAACAACGGTGTTAAATTTTTTTTCTGAGCGATTGTCGTCAAGTTTCTGAGAAATCCGTCGTGTGCTTGTACACTATCTATGATCTCTCCTAATGACTAAAGCGCCGGTAGAAAGCACAATAAAATAATATAACCCAATGATTGACATTTTAAAACTTTGAACTGTAAATTAATTCAATGCATTACAAATAACAAAAGATGGAGCATACTTCCATTAATATCTTTCTACGAAATTTTTACAAGGTTAAAAATTTTTAAAAAGGCTTACAAAATCAAAGGATTTTGGCGACCAGAGGGGAAATTTGGACTTTAACCCCTTTGGTTTAGCGGGGATGATTTGAGCCCCACCATGGGGACACGAACTGTTGACATAGGAAACTCAGCGGTTTTCCTCAAATTCGTGGATACTTTCAGAGGATTAACATTAATTTAGCTCACGTTGTTATATAATAACCTTTTTAAAAAACATCTAGAGGTAAGTACTTTTTTAGTATTATATATAATTATTTTGAATTTTATTTTGTTGTATGCGCATTCAAAAACTAAAAATCGTCAGCTTTTTGTAATTATATTCGCATAAAAATGACTATGTAAGACGTTTAAAATATTTAAATTATATTAACAGTAAGACGAAGAAAAAAAAAAAAAAAAAAACAGGAGTGTGATTCATTCTTTTACTGATCTATAGTAATTAAATTATCTATTTATTTTATTTTTTTTCATTATTTATTTATTCATTCATTTTTTAATTGTGATGCCAAAAGCACTAGATATTTTTCTAAAGGTTAAAGGTTAAATCTAGTGCATTTGTTACTAAACAATTTTTGATTAAACAATAAACAAAATATACACATTACAATATATGACAATAAAATTTCAAGTTCTTTTTAGTTTTTAATTCATAATTTATATAATATAAATATGCTTTATGATAATTTTCATGCACTGCTTTAATAAACAATTAAGATTAGAGAGATTATATATGATGAAAAAAAAATCAAGCCACCTCCATAATCATTGAAACCTTCTTAGACAATAATTAAATATATTTTGCCTTTTTCCTTTTCTTTTGAATTTGTTGATAGTTGTTGTACATAATTATAAAGTAAGTTCAAGGTAAATGTTTCTAAATGTTTGCTAACTATACATAACAAGTAAGCTTTACTTAAGATTATATAAGACAAAAAAAAATCAATGATAAAAAGAGTTTAAAATTATAAAACTTGTATTTTTAATTATTATGTATGCTAAACTAAAGCACGATCAATTGATAAATTATTATTAAAAGTTCCATTACAGGAATATTATAATTTTGAATTTTCTATTCATTTAATATGCTTAATCGGTGTTGGTACAATAAAAAAAAACGAAAGCTAAAGATACTTTATTTTATCAAATAAAAAATACCATGAAAAAAAATTAAATTTATTAAATATTTGAAAATTAATTCTATACTAAATAAGGAAATTGCTAATTCATAAATATATAACAAAAGTGCCTGGAAACAGTAATAAAGGATATTCTATCATTCAATGTCATTAAACGAATTAAATTTTTAATTTTATTATTTTTTTTTTAAATCTACTATAATTTATTTTTGTCATTTTAGTTTAACAAACGAACAATAGAATAAAATAAATAAATAAATCAATAAATAAATAAGTGAATATTAATAGGTAAATAAAATAATAAATAAATGTGATAAAAATGTGCATGGATTTTATTATATAAATTTATATCTCAAAGATGAGAGAGAAAAATAAATGAAATTTTTGGTGTAATATTTATGTACGAGATATAGCAAAAATATCGAAAAAGTATCGGAAAATATCGGTATCGTATCGATATCGTATCGGAGCAAATTTTTTTTGCGAGTATCGTATCGGTATCGGTATCGGCAACATTTAAAAATATCGGTATCGTATCGGTATCGAAAATTTTGGTATCGACTCCATGACTGCTATATTATATATAAACCATGATATAACTCTACTATATATTATATCCCAGCAAACACGGCATTGCCCGCTGAATTCTGGCTGAATGCTGGATGAATGCTGGCAAGTTTTGAATGCCGGCAAACCGCGATTAAGCCACCAAAATACTTATAAAAAATTTGGCTTAAATTTTGAAAAAAATAAAAATATATTAAAAAAAATTAAAAAATAAACTAAAATCAAAAATTTGCAAGAAAACGGCAAATTTAAATTAAATTAGTGCATTTTAATTCATTCTTAATTAACGATCAAACCCAATTCTGTATTGCCAGCATTGGCTGTCATTAGTTGAATGCCGGCATACCATATAGTTCATTTCTTAAAACATTATAATCAACATATTTAAAAAAAAAATACATAACAAAAATAATCATACGAAAGTGGCATTCTTGTGTATATTTTGTGATTGTGTATTGTAAATAAAATGTAATTAATAATACGAATACTATTATTATTTTAAAAACTTGAATTTTATTGAACATATATATGTATTATATTACACGTACTACAACAAAACAGGTGCTAATTTTGTAATCCCTGCCTATATATAAATATATTTATAAAATAAAGAAATAAATAACTTATATCATAGAGAAACAGTATGCTTATATATATATATATATATATATATATATATATATATATATATATATATATATATATATATATATATATATATATATATATATATATATATATATATATATATATAATATCATATGTTAATGTAATGACTTTAAACACACGTTAAAGTATACGTACTATGCCTAGTATCCTTGATTTAAATTTTCCAGTATTAGTTATCTTTTTTAAAAAAGTTTTTAAATCAAAAGTTGAAAAATCGCAATTAGGGCCCCGCACCTTTTTCTAGCGCACCTCTAATTGTTGCTACGTCCCCGTCGGTAAGAAGCATTACATAATACTTTAATGACAATTCTATTTTGTTATTTATGCCTCGCTGTTCAACGTCGTAGATTGAAGTATTGGAAATGGTGTAGGTGTTCGAGTATTCTTTTTCCTCTTTTTTATTTTTCCTCTTGCAACGTTATTTTTATTAAATCTGGCCCCTTGTTTTCGTGGTCGTACACCTTTCAAAACTCTATGTTTTGTTTTTCCTCCACTTACTATTGGTCTTGGAGAGACTGTTGCAACGGATTGTTTGTCTTTGTTACTGAATAATTCAGCAGTCAAATTTTTACCTCTATTAAGAAATGAAATTGCCGAATTTCCAAATCTTGCATTTCCTTGATCATTTTTCTTTTTCTTATTATAATTATTTTTATTTTCAACATTTGATGTTAAATTTGAATTTAAAAAATATTTTGGCATTCTTTTATTTACACCTGTCTGAGTTGTCGTTTCTGATGGAGTAACAAATGATCGAAAAGGTTTAATTCTACCTTTACCTATGAATGGTGGAATATCATCTTGAGGGTTATTACGTTTGTACCTTTGTAAATTGGAAACGAAGGATTGATTTGTTTTGTTGACTTTACGAAGTACTGAAGGGTCATTATCGATTTGTTTTTCGAAGTTACTTGACTTCTTGTCTAACAGGAGAAACTCTCGTGTCTGGTCCAATAACGCTAAGGGATTTTTTCCTGTGTGTATTTTAGTTGCAGCTATGGCAGTCTGGAGTCCAATTAAAATACAAACCTATAGATAAAGAAAACGTGTACAGTACATATAAAATAATAACATATCATGCTTTTTATTATTATATTATATATATATATATTATATATATATATATATATATATATATATATATATATATATATATATATATATATATATATAATATTATAAAATTAATTAAAAATATCCTAGATCTTTTTTTATTTTTATTTTATGTCAGCAGCTTTATCTTTAATAAAAACTTAAACTTTACCAAGACATCGTTGAAACTTTATTTAGTTCTCTGTCAAAGAAACTAGTGAAAATACAGACATCATTTGGATTCCTTCAGGCAACATCAGTTACCTAATTATTTATTTGCAATTGAGCTGTACATTTTTTTTTTTAGTTTACGTAAGTACTATCAAGCATTTAATTAAATCATGGTTCTAATAGTTTTGTTGACATTGATATTCCTTTCTTTTTCCAATTAATAAAAAGATTTTCTTAAGGTAGATTAGATAAAATGAGATCTTTTTATTATTAAATTTTTTTTTTAATTCAATTGTGAAAATTTCATAGTGGTGGCTTAGAAATCTATGGACACGAACAAACAAAATTGTTATGGTGCTCGCGTATTCGAACAATTATTATATGAACTGTGATATATCGCTCTATATCTACAAATTTTACACTATTTATCAATGCTTTTATGGTCCTGAAATATTCACTTAATTATGTTTTTTCCACTCAAAGTCTTCTTTATAATGGATGCGTTGTTTTAAACCAATTCGGTTTAATCAGTATATATAACGTGTATTTAGGGAGAGGGGTGAAAATATGTATAAAGCAATTCCTCCCTTAATTTGTTTTGTCTAAGTTTTGCTAATACTATGAAAATAGTATTAAATAAACCTATGAAAATAGGAGTAATATGAAAATTACAAAACTAAAGAAAAAGCTTATGGAGCCATGGAACACTGGGCATGCCCCGAAAAAAAATCTGACCGAAGCGTTAATCGTTATCTCTTTAAATGGTATAACAATAATATTAATATCTATTATGGGAAACGCAAAACCGGTCAGATTTTTTCGGCGCCAGTGTACGTGGTATTCAATTTCATTGTTGGTGCCCTTTTTTATAGGGTCTATATGCATCCATGTTAAAGTCAACGCCATGTTGGATAACTCAATAACATGGATGGCAAAGGAAAATAAATCATTTTGGCAGTATAAAACCACTATGCAATATTTTTGAGAGCATTGATGCTATAAATATGTTGAATTAGTATCTCAAGTATGTGAGGAAAAAAACAATAACAAAAAAAAATGAACTGATTTCCTAAAGAAAAAGTTCTTCAATGAAGTTTGTCCTATGCTGAGCAATGTTATTCACTACTACAGTATGGCCTCCAAGCGCATTAAATATGACGTAATCCGCATACATCTTTAACATACAGATTGGTTGCTTGTGTTTGTGATTTTATTTATATAATGTTTTCAGACGTACTTTTATATTTTACGTTCTGGTGAATATTTGGAACTAATTTCTAGAAAAAAACAACTTACCTGCACCGTAAAAACCATTGACATAGTTGATAGTTGTAGTAAAATAAGTAACAAAATAATGGTACGAAAATTATGAACGTGAGGTTGACATTATCAAGGAAAAACCTTGCTAGTAACATAGGTCATTATAATAGAGGGAAAAAAAATGAAGGACATGTTTAATGCAATATATTACAATAAGGTTACTTTTTCTATAGTATTTGCCCTGTTATCTCAACTTTATTAACACTGGAAAAATATCATGACACATAGGAAATTTATTTTATGAAGCGTATTTTATCACGCGCTGTTTTTATTTTTCAATGTTATATGTACATAAAGAGATCACATGATAAAACAAATCTATTATTTATTTTTTTTATTAAAATCGAGTTGCATTTCAAAATGGGATCACGACAAACATTTTTTAAATATAATTTAATGATACAAATTTAAACTAGAATGTAAAAAGCATAGCTATAATATAAATGACCTCGTATTGGAACTTCGCATTGGAACTTCGATCGGCGCATATAAATCACCTTTAAAAACTATTTTAGTTTTCAACTAAATTAAAATTTAAAACATATTTACTTATTTTCTTTTTTCCATTTTCAAAAGTGTAGCTTAAATCAAACAACGGTATAAATATGAACAAGAGAGAAAATTAATGTGTATTTTTTTCGATAATGGGTAAATAAAATAGCTTTTTTTTTTTTTTTTTTTTTTTTTTTTTTTAATTACTGTAAGGTAGGGTGACTTTGACCCTATGTGGCGATATTTTGTCATCCTATACTAGGGGATTCTAAAACTTGTTTAAAACATAATTATAAAACATAATATTATAATTTCTATAATATAGGCAACCATTTAAAAATACATGCATGTAGTAAAATATGATGCTCTTTTTAGTATTGGTGTAAAATTATTATAATTAGAGAGCGCAAAAATAGTTGATCATTTATCATTTTGACAAAATAGTCGATGATTTTTGGTGCAAGTAGTCGATAAAAAAAGTCGAAAAAAGTCGATTTTTTAATATAAATTTATATAAATAGAATGATAAAAAAAAGTTTTATGTGAGTAAAAAATCATTTAATGTTAAACAAAATTTTTATAGTATCTAAATACTCAAATTAGCCGAGCCTGTCCTTATCTTGTAGTGTCTTGTTTTGTTAATTTTCAATTTTGGCAAAAAAAATATTTTTTTTTATTTTTTAGCAAATTTTTTTATTAATTTTTTTAAATTTTAAATAATTTGATACGTTTTTACCAAAAAAAATCCTTAAAAACGTACAAAAAAAAGTGCAAAATAGTCGACAAATAGTCGATTTTTTGTGTAAGCTCGAAATAGTTGATTTTTTTAATTGGTTTAAAATGCGTCATTTGTTGGGTGGAGATATGAAATAAAACTAGCAATGGTCGACATAATGACAATAGTCGAAAAACTATTTTTGCGCTCTCTACTTATAATATTAATTATAAGTATATATTATTTAGTAAAAAAATGTTTACAATTTTTTTTTTTTTTTTTTTTTTGCGAATGTTGTGATTAATATAACTTATATACTTTACAGTGTTATTGTATACCAATAAATGATCAAATAAAATATATGAACTATTATTTCATGATTTACTGTAAAGTTCGTAAATATGCAGCATAATAAAAAAAAACTGACGTAAGTATAATATATTTATAGCTCAGTGCTCAGTATACTATTGTAGTTCATGTATAAAATAATTTTAAATGAAACTGAAGCTGAAAATTGTTCAACATTTTTCCTTTGTCATTTGATATTCAGTCTCGTATATACTATATATTATAGTGACCTAGCTCTCTCTTTCTGTCTCTCTCTCTCTCTCTCTCTCTCTCTCTCTCTCTCTCTCTCTCTCTCTCTCTCTCTCTCTCTCTCTCTCTCTCTCTCTCTCTCTCTGTCTCTATCTCTCTCTCTCTCTCTCTCTTCCGCTTCCTGTGTTAATTAGCCAACTTCACAGCAGATTTTTTTTTCAAACAAATGTTACCACGTACACCATCACAATTTGCACATTAATATTAAAGTACAAAATTCAACTTTTTAAATCTACAGCTTATACTTATTATAGATTGTACTGCATTAAACTGCATTTGACTTCTTGTTTAGGTGCGTTATTCAATATTCTCTGACATAGAATTGTTTTAAAAATTGGAATCATTAACTAAAAACTATCTTTTACAATGACTCTTGTACTAATTTTCGTAATTTTCATTTGTAAATAAGAATAATAAGTTGCAATTTTAAAGAGAAATAATAATAAACTTAATAATAAAACAAATTGCCAGGCAAGACTTTATCAAGACTCAAGTTTACAGTCTATACAAGCCAAATAAGTCTTGATTTTCATTTTCATCTTAACTATTCTTAAAGCCATATACCACATAAAACAATATGTGCTTTTTATTGAATAAACATGCACGAAATGGAATCTTCAAAACTGATGACAATTTTTACCAGAATGATAATATAGCCCCACGAGAGAGCGTGAAAATACTGTATATAGTATGCAAATTGAGTTTATGTTTTTGACGTCAGAAACATACAACAATTAGTAAAAAAAATGTTGTGTGGGTTGCACAAATCAAAATTTTCTGATCACTGCTACGGAGCTAAAGTTGGGTTTTGAGACAAACTAAAGTTATGTATGCAAGTCCCATATCAAGTGTTTTTGTGATATAAATGCTTATGTTTTCTACTGGTCTATTCCTTTAAGAAAATATCTCAAGCAAGATTTACATAAATGGGATGTTATATATTTATAGTTGACTCCAACTTACTGTGCTTATATAGCTTTGTTATATAATATAGTTGTTATTATAAATTTATAATATTTTGTACGAATATTTGTATTATTTTTTGTATAGAGTACGTATTTAAAATAAAACACAACTGGTTTAAATTATTTAATTAATGGTTATTGTCACACAATTAACAAACACGATCTTAAAAGATAAAAATAAAATACTAAAAACTGACATTTTAAAATTTATTTGTATATGTTTACTATTTTTAAGACCTATATCAATCATTATAATAATTAAAAAGAAAAGAAGTGAAACTCATATATAAGATCTTAGCAGTATTTCTTCATGTTTGATTATTAGGAAATTTATGGCTATTAGAAATTGAATTAAAAATGTAAATTTTGTATTGGTATTTATTAAAAGTATAAAACTATTTCTATTATACATTACATTTTAAAACATTTAGAATGTAATTGCGATTGTTAGACATTTTAAAAAAATATATAGAGAAGAACTTTATTTTAGATACATAATGAATTGATTTACAAGATGAAAGTATGGATTTAGATCAAGTGTGAATTTTGGTCTTATTCTTGTTGAGATATTATATAACTTATAGGTCTACGCATTATAAATATAAACAGAAGCCGGCATGTGTCGTAAAAAGTATAGTGCACTTTCTTAACAATCTATACCATAGATATATACGATACGTACAAAATAAGAATACTATAAATTTGAGTTTATATTCATTTTGCACTTGTTTACACTTTATATGATTAAATTTTATTTATATAGCTTGAAAGTTGGGATCAAAAGCTAAAATTGGCATCAGTAGGGTTGTACTTCTTGCTGAAAATGTAGATGTTGTTATAGTTTCTGCAGGTGCAATGACAGGTGTACTAGGATTAACACCTTTATTTTTATTTCTATTTCTTTTATTTCCTCTTCTTGCTCCATTACGATTACCACCACCACCACCACCACCACCACCGCCACCACCACCACCATTCTGTAATCTTATATTTGTTTGTTTATTTTTATTATTTGAAAGAATTTGAATCACTTGAAATCTATTTGGTCGTGGTTTAACTCTTCTTGTTTGATTTTGATTATTTCCCGGTTGTCCAGGTTGTCCTGCTTGTTGTTTTCTACGATTTTTATTTTTTGGTGGTCTTCCTCCTTGAGGTCCAGTTCTAAATTTACCGATCACGTAAACACCAGCTGGTCCTTGTGATCGACCTTGTGGACTTTCTACCCCTGGTACTTTGACATCGGTCTCAACCAGTTCGTGACTTTCTGCGCGGGATGGCGCGGTCTTCTCATCATTAACTTCAAAATCTTCTATAGTATAACTCGAAACAATGAGTAGAGACAAAGGCAGCAAGCATGCCTGGAAATCAAAGAGCTTAATTAAGTTATTGAATTTTAATTCAAATATATTTATACAAGATATTGTCAGTGTATAAAATAAAAACACCGTGGATTGCTTTTGCACGGAAAGAAATTACTACTTTGGCAGGTACCTGAATCCTGGATTTTACAATATATAGATATTAATTTGGAATAGGTAGTAATAAACTACAATATCTCCTAATATAAGTGAGACTAATGTCTACCTATTGAATTTTACAGGATTTAAATACCTGCCTAAAGCAGAAATTTTGCCCATGTGATGTTGTTATTTGAACTATAATAATATTTTAAATAACATATTGTTGAGTAAAAATGAACCATTTCGGTATTTATATATGAATTATTTATTATCAAATTAATTTTATTTTATTTTAAAACTGATATTATTGGAATAATGTTTTTTTAATACATAATAAACTAATCAAATATTTTACAAGATCAAAAAAATAATTTATTTCTATAAATTATAACTTTATAATGTTGAACTAAAAAATAAATTAATATTTTTAAAGAAACGTGCGTAGGAATTAGAAATTTGAATGTAACTTTTGATAGTCCAGCATATAAATAATAAATAATCATTTTTATACAAAAAGCATAATATTTTATTTGAAGGGAGAGCTTTTGGATTGACAAAATAGTCTCACTTTTACATCAAAACCAAACACACGTTATTAAATATATATATATATATATATATATATATATATATATATATATATATATATATATATATATATATATATATACAACCTTTTTGTATAAGTATATAGAGTAATGCTATAAAGATGGTATGTATTAACATCTTATAGCACTTAAAGTTAAAATTAATAGTTTATCGTTAGAACACACACATATATACCTCTGAAGTTGACAAAAAATTATACTCGTCTCTTGTATATAAAGTCATTTAAAATTCAAAGATAACACTACCTATAATAACCATTTCATGACTAGCGAGCATTACATATTGGGAAAAATAAATTAAGTTAGTAATAAATTTATAAATAAAAAAAAAACGATTTTCGAAAAAAAAAATCCCCCCGCCCTCCCAAGTTTTAAATATTGTGATATGTCTTATTTTTAAGTATCACTAAATCACTTTATTTTTCTATATTTTCATACAATTATTCCAGTCAATTCAGTACTGTATACCTATGATTCTCAGTATTAAAAAAAATACAAAATACTAGATGCAGTATATAAAACCAAGTTCTTAATTTTTTAATCTTAAAGCCATAGACAACATGAAACAACATATAATATTCATTTTGATTTTAATGATCAACACCAAAATGGGATCTATAAAACTGCGATGACAATTTTTACCAGACCCGAGCCATACGAAAATGCTGATAAAAGTTTGAGAAAGCCTTGATTAAGTGCTTATAAACATTTGATAGTAGTGTTTTTGTCTGATAATACATGGATAAAGGACTGATAGAGTTTGATAGAATTTTTTGAATCTAGGAGTAAAAACTGAAAAAAGTATGATAAATATATTATAAAGTATTGATAAAAGTTTGATAATTATAAATGACTGATAAACGTTTGATTATTTTTTTTTTTTTTAATTTCAAACATCTGATAAAAGTATGAATATATAAACTTAAAAATAAAATTTGCAATTTTTCAAAAGTCTGATAAAAGTTTGATGACCTAACGGGAAATAAATTTGGAGGGGAACGCGAGGCGCCTCTTTTGGTAGACGAAACCGTTGAGGACTTAGAAAATTTTGAAGTGTACAGCAGGAGCAGAGGTAGCAGGCAGTAGCACAAGTCAGCCAGAGCAGTATGCACGCACTTTGTTAGCGCTTACATATTTCAATTAAAACTAAGCAGCAAGAAGCTTCACCTACTTGTAAGAGGAGCTTCATGTGGTCATCATGTTAATATATAGGTAAGTGACATGTTCACATTAATAATTATTTCAATATTTATTGTAATTAATTGTATTTCATGTGTTACAGCTAGGAAACCAACTTGATCTCAAGCTGTTACGATTACCGATGTGTGCGACTCATCCGCTCCTATAATCCGATGCATCCTTTGAAAATAAAGTTTTTTTCTCTTATTAATTGAAGAATATCAATTAATAAGAATATTTTGTAATACAAGGCAAAATTGGCAACAATGTTATGACAAACATTGAAGTGGGTAGTGCTGGGTGGAATGTGGGATGAAGGGTACAGGAGGGAGGGAGGGGGAAGGGGGAGGGAAGGGAAGAGAAAAATGCATAATTATTTATCAGCTTTTTATCAGACATTTATCAGCTTTTTATCAGACATTTATCAGCTTTTTATCAGACATTTATCAGATTTTATTCAGTGTTTTATCAGCTTACAAGTCAAATTTCAATGTAAAATTTTACATGTATAAGCATAGGAGAAACGAAAAAATTTGTCCTATGCTTATACATGGTAATTTGACTGATAAAAGTTTGAAAAGTGTCGCATATAAGACTTTTATCAGACCTTTATACATATTTTATAATATCTTTATCAGTCAAAATTTATCAATGCTTTATAAATCATTTATCAGACTTTTTGTGTATCACGGGGAATGTAAATATGTAGCTCCAAAAGTGAGCGTGGAAAAAAAAAACTGTAAAGTTTGCACTTCGCTTGAATATTTCTTTTTATGACATCAGAAACCGACAAAAATTAGTATAAATATGTTGTGCGGGTTGTATAAATTGAAATTTTCTGATCACTGCTACGGCACTACAGTTGGGTTTGGAGACAAGCTAATGTTATTTTATTTATGTAAGTGGCATCAAGTTTTTTTTTTTTATATAAATGCTTATGTTTTTTTTTTTATGTTTTTTTTATTGTCTATGCCTTTAAGCGTTTCTCAAAATAAGATTTAATCAGACCATACAGTAATTATCGAATTCTTTCTTTTAACCAGCATTTCTTTATAATTCCTCTTAAAAAGGATATAATTTATTTCGAAAACACGTTACGTAAAATTTAGGTATTGGAATTAAAAATACAAAGAAAGAAATGCTACGAAAAGCTTCTCTCTCTCTCTCTCTCTCTCTCTCTCTCTCTCTCTCTCTCTCTCTCTCTCTCTCTCTCTCTCTCTCTTATGTTTTATGTTTTGAAGAAGTTAAATATAATAATAAATGGAAAAAAAGGTGAATTTTTTAAGTCGCAGTATAAGGTGCAAATAAAAAGAGAAATATTTTCAATGAAATCTTAACTCAATCATTTTACTTTCATTAAACATGTGAATAATTATTTTAAAATACGATCGAGCTACTAATTTAATTAATATAAAATGAAACGAACACAACAAGTACAAAAAAGCCACGTACATAAAATTTAACCCCGTCATTTGTTGTGTCTTCAAATAAATTTAAAAATTACTAACTATTAATTTATAAAAAGCCATAAATCATAAATATAAATATAAAATTACCTTCAATTTGTAAAGCATACTGATGATGTAATTTGACTCCTTAGTATGGATGAATATTTAATAATAATAATAATTTCACAATCAGATTTTTGGTTCACTCCGACATTAGTTGACATTTGATCATCACAATATTTGTCTGTAAATAAAATCCATCATTATTGAAACACGATCCAATAGCAGGCATACAAGGACACATAAAAAAAAATATAATATACTTCATTCGTTCATTACGTCGGAACAAATAGGTCGGCAGGAAATCAAAACTGGAAGTTTCAATCGATTTTTTTATTATTATTTTTCATTTCAATACTTGTATTAATTTGTATTAAAACGGAAAATAAATAATATACAAATAAAAATAAGTATGTCATATTTTATCTAATTTTTATTGGTTCCCTTTATGGAAATAATATTATTATTATTATTATCTGATAAATTGTAAACGACAGTAAAATTGTCAGTGTAAAAAAAAATATTATGCAGACATAAAATACAGTTATTTGCAAATTAATTTTAATTAATTTTAATCAATCATTTGTTTCTAGGAAATAAAATGGTGTCATGATAGTTTTTTGACAGACAGAGATAGAAAATTGCTCGTAAATCAACTACGTAGTAAACACTTTTTGACTTGTTTATTTTGTTTTTTAAATATTCCACATTTCATATATTTTAAAACGAGCAAAAGCTATTTTAAATGTTTGAAATACTTCATTTATCATTTTACGTGGGAAGAACTGGGTAGTAGGAGACTCGTTTGACATTAATGTATGTAATGAAATGGGTATACAACAAATTTTTAAATTATTCCAAAAATAGCAATGAACTTGTTCCTCAAATATATGCCCTGACAAAATACCTGTAATAATACTTTTCTTTTATCTCGGGGTAGTTAAGAATATGACTTTAAATTTTTTTTAGAAGCAGCCTAATTTATAAGGTCTTAGTGCATTAATCTGAAAATAATTCTATTCAAATGATAAATATACATTCATGCGGCAGTGGCGTAGCCAAGATTTTGTAACGGGAGGGGTCCAACCTTTAGTGAGCATGGGTAAAGGGGGGAAACTACCCCCTTTGCCCATGCTTTTTCAGACCTGACGAAGGGAGGCTGGACATCCCAAACACCCCCTTAAATGCACGTGAACTATTTTAGTGAGTGACAGAATATTTTGTCAATATTAAGTATTTTAATTTTTGTGTGTCTCTCTTATAGCTCTCAGGTGTTCTTGACTGCTCCGTAAAGAAAGTGTTACTTTATAAGTGCTCCCAATGGCTATATAGTAAATATATGAAAACCATCTAGGCATGCATACTAGATGTATAATACAGCATTTCAAGTCTTCTGAAAGTCAATTTCAATGATAAAATATTTAAAAAAAGCAAGTGGATATTAAAATCTGCAAATATCGATTAGTGCAATTTTCTCGTAATTTTCAAAGAATTTCATCAAAAAAAAATCAACAAATTTTATAATTGTTCTTGCAATGTCTAGGCTATATACGATCAAACTCAAATATTGGAATTGAAAAAACTTAAACGTTTCCGACTGCCCCGTGTTGCCAACTATCCCGGCTTCCCTTACATAAAAAACACATCACAGTATAAATTATTCATTACCTTAGTGTTAACATACTTTTATTATTTTTATTTTTTAAATACATAGTTGAATTTGTGAAAATTTATTTTTATGATTTTTTTTTCACCTAAAAAAAGTAATAGTTTATTATAATAACAAAAAATCAATATACTGTAGGGTTTATACGTAGAGTTTATAATAATAATAATAAAAGAAAAATATGGATTTTGTATACATACACACACCTACACACACTCGCAGTGTAATGTATACATATAAAATTTAGGATTGTATATCAGAGGTTTAAAAATTTACCCTAATAATAAAGCTTAATATTAAAATTGTCAACAAGGATGAATTCATTAAATATTAATTATTATATGCAAAGGATGTTTTAAATATGATCATATCGATTTTTATACATAGGCGTCTTTAGTTTAAACTGTGACAGACGATTTGTAAATTTGTTATTATATTTTTTTAATATAATTTAAAACTTAATCATATTTAACATTAACTTTGTTAAACATGAGTCTGCTTTATTGCCTTTTTTTATTTAATTTTTTTTTAATCATTGATAGAGAAGATTAATTTTTTTAATATATAAAATCCTCGTTAAAGGAATAGACCAGAGAAAAACATAAGCATTTATATCACAAAACACTTGATGGGATTTACATAAATAACATTAGTTTGTCTCAAAACCCAAGAGTAGCCCCGTAGCAGTGATCAGAATATTCGATTTATGCAATCCACACAATACTTTCATACTAATTTTTTTTGCATGTTTCTGACGTCATAAACATGAATTTTCACGCAAATTGCATACTTTACAGTTTTTTCACGCTCTCTCGTGGGGCTACATTAACATTCTGGTAAAAATTGTCATCAGTTTTGAGGATCCCATTTCGTGTTTATTCATTAAAAAGCACATGCTGTTTTATGTGGTCTATGGCTTTAAGATAGCATGTGTTTATAATCATATTTCTATAAATGACTGGAGAGACGAGAGAGTAAATATGTATAAAATATATCATTAAATGATGTGATTATTATGTGTTTAGAGAATTTGTATTAATTAAATATATATATTTGTATTTGTATTCTCTATACTTGTATTGAAGTATTCCAATTTAACATAGTAAATACACTTAATGGTAAAATAAGTGCATGGAAATCAAGTATATAATATTTGCTTTTAATTTAGCTGATAAGCCTTGTTCACAATTGAATTTTTCACAGTAATTAGAAAAAAGTTTGATTGTTAAGTAGCTACTTAGAATTTCCACTTAAGAAAGTTTTTTTCTTAATTTTTTACGTAGAACTTTAACTTAACAATTTTTTTCTTAATTTTTTCATAAGTTATTACTTCGAAGAATTATTTGATTTTACGTAATATTCAACTTGGGTTTGATTCTTACGTAAATTCAAATAATTCTTCTAAGTAGCTACTTAAGAAAAAAAATTAAGAAAAAAAATGATAAGTGAAACAATAGTTTCATTATGAACACCAATCGTTCTTAAGTGGAAAAAATTAGCATTTTCACTTAAGAAAACTTAAGAAAAGTCAATTGTGAACATGGCTATATACTTGATAAATAATACCATGCACACTTATATTTAAATTTTTTTTATTACACTCTCCTTTTTTTCAAAGAATCTTATATGTTCGTTATAAATTAATATACGGACTATTGAGTATTGCATAGCAAAGCAAAGAAAATAATTAAATTGTACGTAATATTGTACGTAATATTTGTACTGTGCACACGATTGTGAAACATTTAAACCATAAGTAGTTTTTTTTTTTTTTTTTTTTTTTTTTTTTTCATAAGAAAAACGATAATGTGGCAAATTTAGTGTGATTTTTCTTAATGCTAAAATATATTATCACAAACAAATGTAACATACCTTTGTATCATGCTGGAGAACCAGCTTTTTTTAATTTTTTTTCCTTCCAATAAAGTCTTTTACACAACATACGAATTGCCTCAAAAAGTATAATAATGATGATGTTTGTAAACCTTGTTCACTTATTTGCTTCTAAAAATGCGCAATTCCATTTAAAAAGCTTTAGACGATTGTCATTTTTTCGTGGTTTGGTACGTTTAAAGCATTTAAAATTGCGAATAAAAAAAATTTAAAGTTCGTAGAAAAATGAATAAATAATATTGTTTCATAATTGTTTATACTGTAGCAATTTTTTAAATAGCGGAAGCTTATTTTGTATTTTATTTGTCCACTGGTTAGTCTGGTTTCATAGGATTGTCCATCATAAAATAATAATAATAATTCTATGTTTTTGTTTCTAAATATGAATAAGAATATATATATATATTTTTTTAGTTTGTCTATTAAATAAAATTTGTATGTGTATTAAAATGTAAAAAATAAAAAAAATAAAAAAAATATATATATATAATAATAATAATTGAACCGACCGATACGGCCTAAGCCTTGGTTGGATTTCTGTATATAAGTGATATTATAATAATATATATATATATATATATATATATATATATATATATATATATATATATATATATATATATATATATATATATATATATATATATATATATATATATATTTCATATAACTCATACTTAAAAATAGTATTATTATATAATAATATCATAATATATATTATTATCATATTATATGACTGCATATTATAACAATCTTTATAAAAATCGCAAACACAATTAAATGGCAAAAAAATTATTTATAATTGAACAATTTAGCAGAAAACTTAATATAAAAATAAGAAGCGGTAAATTACAAAAGTAGTACATTATTTATATAGGAAATATGATAAATGTAAATTTTAAAAGTTTTGCATAGTAATCATAACAATATTGGCATTGAAGATATCATCGATATACAAAGAAAACGATATGCTAGATCTATAACTGTTTCTTATCAAATTGTTATCTATTGAAAGAGTTTCTGATGCGCTCAGTTTCTCGGCAATCTTTGTTGTTGAAACGTGTTTCTATGTTTGAACAAGATCTTGCACTTTAGGTAAGTAAACTTAAAGAATGTAAACAGTTTTAATTAATATACTTATTACTTTGTCAATTTTGTCACATACAGTTAACTTCAATCAATATTTATTCTATACCTAATAAAATAAAATAATACATTATTAAATATATTTACAAGTTCTTGAATATTTAAAAAAAAAAAAAGATATACAGTAATGTAAATTTACCTCTGTGTTATGAATAGTTGGAAACTTGTTATTTTTCATTGACGGAAAGAGATAAAAAAATTTTTAATACTGAGACAGATGTTTTGTTGGTGAATGGTAAAACAATTCTATCAAAGAAGTAATTTATGCTTTAAGTTAATCAAAATACAAATAAAAAAAATCATTCTTGGTTACATAATATGTTACATAGAATCAAAAAATAATTTAAAGTTACCCGCAGGGTCAGTGGATTGTCAATTTATATAATTATTTAGCTTAACAATTTAAATACATAATCACATAATGTATAATAAGTAATAATCAAACAATCAGACAAACCACATTTCTGTATTTTTGAGATTTACTTGCATTGGTTTTGGTATTTCAATTTATGAACAAAATGCACACATTTATTCTGCATGGTATAAAATATCAATAAATCATAGTTAAAATTTCAGAAGAAATTTTAATTTTTGTATACTTATTATACGATTGGAATACGTGTTAAATAATTTATACTTTAATTTAAGAGTTATTATTTAAAAAAATATAAGTATATTCAATTTAAATTTTACAATCTTCAAGTATCTTCTGGAACAAAAATCTTTAGAGAAGTGATGATGAGAAGTGATGTTGTTATATCATAATCTTTGCATGATAATTACTAAAGAATTGAAAAACTTTTCTCAAAACTTATTATTAAAACTTTTAGTCTATTTTTATAAAAAATATGAAAACAAGTTGATGACTTATAATCTTTAATGAAGTGTAAACTTGACTGACGCGGAGAGACAAAAGCACGGAAATTATAATAAATATCAACTCTGATAAAAGCCGTTACTGCCATTTCGAACTTTTATATACATGACGCGTGTTGAAATAACAAAACACGAGCAAAGTTGTTTGCTAATTCAAAAAATGAATACTTTTGTTCTTTATAATTAAAATGACAATCATATAATATATATATATATATACCCTGCCGGAAATTTCCTTAAAAATTTTCCATAAAAAAAAATCCGGGGAAATTTGGCATATGGAACTTTTGAGATTTCTAGGGAAAAATAATTCTCTATGGAAAAAGTAAACGAGCTTGTTGGCGTCCTACAGAAAATTCTCCATACAAGACAAAGCAAAGTTCCTTAGAGATACAAATCTAGAAGCTTCTTTCCTTAGAGACTAAACGGACTAATTAATATTATATAACACAATACAATAATATAATATACAATATTATTTCAAATATTTTTAAACCATGCATGCATATACGAGTATATATACCGCACACAATGTTTACGTTACCAAAATCTCACTGCGGGCACCTTACCCTGGCTTTGCTGGGAAATTTGAACGGCATGGCAAGCAAAATGTCGGATGCGGCAAGCTGCAAGGGAGATGTAAACATCTCCCATCGTTATATGGAACAAATAATGCTCTTCGTTAACAACTTAATATCAAATAATATTGTGGAATATATACAGAATGTATTTACCTATAATAATCTTGAAGATCGCTTGTTTTTAAGTAACAATTTCAAAGAAATAGGGAGCACTCACGGAGCACACAACACACATGGCGAGCCGGAAACGGAAACTACGTGCGCCATGTTGGCCCCATAATGCAACGCACGCTCTAGGGATTTTTTTCCTATGGACATTTTTCCTAAGGAACTATTTTTTCTTCTAGGGAATCAAAGAATTTGTACAGAGCATGCTCTATAGAAGTGGCCGCAGTCACTTAGATCTCTAAAGAATTTTTTTACTCTATGGAAAATATTCTTTATAAAAGTATCTTCTAGGGAGAAAATATAAATTTTCCTTACAAAAACACTATTTTCTAGGGATTTTGAATAAAATTCTAAAGAAATTCACTAGTTCCATACAAAATTTCTTAGGACATTTCCGGCAGGGTATATATATATATATATATATATATATATATATATATATATATATATATATATATATATATATATATTTGTACTTGTCAGAAACGTACAAATTTTAAATTTAATACACAGTTATTAAAGCATAAGAATTTTATAAAAGGAAGGATCCTTGAATTATAAACAAAATAAGATTAACACTTTTTTTTATAGTAATATAAATTATTCTTATTTTCTATGAGGAAATGTAATAGTATATAGTTTTAAGTTAAAATTTAATTTATTCAGGTTTTGTATGCTTGGAAAATTTTATTACTAAATATAAGAGAACAAAGATGATAAATTTCTACTCTTTGTTTTTTGCTTACAACGCAGGTATGTTTACAAAACAAAAATAATAATAATAAAAAACATGGCATGGTAAAAATGTATTTCATAACAACTTATTATTATGATAATTTACTAAACAAAAAAAAAAGTTATGAAACCAATTTATTTTATTTAAATGTGTTTTTTTTAATTTCATTGTATAGAAAGTGAAAAATAAAAACAAAAGTTAGGTGCAGACAGGAAATAGTTATATAGTAGTAATTTTTTCGTTTTTTTTTTTTTTTTTTTTTGAATAATATTTCCTGTTAGAAACTTACAAAAATGGTGTCGTGGAGAAAAAAAAAGCAGAAAGGTACATTCACACCGATGCGCATTTATTGATGACAACAATAGCTCATTAATTAAATATAGAACTGAATTAAAATAGTAACTGAATGTGGATTTAAAAAAAAGGCGTTAAAGCAAAATTGTCTAGCTTTAAAGCAATGAATTAGTACGCTAATATTAAGTTTATATCGTTTACAAAAGAAAATTATACGAGAAATTCCCCCCCCCCCCCCCCGAGTTTAACTGTAATTCATGACTTTTTTCATTATAGCATACTTAGTCATCATATTCGTTTTTCCTTAAGTCCACTATAGAAATTCCCAAGTATTCTAGCCCCATAAGAAATTTCAATAATTTTTTCATTGTTGAGAGGTCAGAGTTGCCATTTAAATGCATGTTATTTTAGTGAGGTTTTCAACAATGGAGAATTAATTCAGTCAGATTACTTGCTATCTTCTAGGTTCTAGGGTCTTAAGAATTTACATAAAAAAAATCAGTAAACAATTTCATCACTAACAATTCTACTGCAAGTCATGAATTATTGCTTTTTTTTTTTTTTTTTTTTTTTTTTTTAGATTAACGAACTTGAACTATTTTAAGATAGATAAGAATAACTCAGTAAAAATGATACTGATGCTAATGTAAATTAATATTTGATAATATTAATTGTATTTGTAAAGATGATAGTATCTTAACATTATGTATCTCTGAATTGACTTGTTGTGAATTGTAAAAGAGACAAAGAAAATTTCATTGTTGTTAATACTAATAACAACAGTGTATGTTGTTATAGTGTTGAAATTTGTGAGTTCTATTGTAATTTATTATATTTTGCTCTATATTTAGTGCTCTAGATATAGTGCTCTAGATTTAGTTATTTATTTATGATTTTGTTTTTTAGGCTAATGAGTACCAATATTTATTTGATATTTTCTGTATATTTTCGAACGAACGAACGAACGAACGAACGAACGAACGAACGAACGAACGAACGAACGAACGAACGAACGAACGAACGAACGAACGAACGAACGAACGAACGAACGAACGAACGAACGAACGAACGAACGAACGAACGAACGAACGAACGAACGAACGAACGAACGAACGAACGAACGAACGAACGAACGAACGAACGAACGAACGAACGAACGAACGAACGAACGAACGAACGAACGAACGAACGAACGAACGAACGAACGAACGAACGAACGAACGAACGAACGAACGAACGAACGAACGAACGAACGAACGAACGAACGAACGAACGAACGAACGAACGAACGAACGAACGAACGAACGAACGAACGAACGAACGAACGAACGAACGAACGAACGAACGAACGAACGAACGAACGAACGAACGAACGAACGAACGAACGAACGAACGAACGAACGAACGAACGAACGAACGAACGAACGAACGAACGAACGAACGAACGAACGAACGAACGAACGAACGAACGAACGAACGAACGAACGAACGAACGAACGAACGAACGAACGAACGAACGAACGAACGAACGAACGAACGAACGAACGAACGAACGAACGAACGAACGAACGAACGAACGAACGAACGAACGAACGAACGAACGAACGATAACATAAAGTAATTTACATAATTAATTAATATTAATACTTTAAACTGAATTAAAATTTTAAATTAAAAATAAAATTTCCTTTACTAAACCACTTTGTTTCACAGGTTTTACAAAGTATGAAACGTTTATTAAAAATGCGTTACTATTAATAAATAAAAAGCTTTACAAAGAAGAAAAAACTATTATTCTTTTATATAATTCTAAATATCAGCTAAATTATTAAAAAAATCATTATACTTAAGAGAGAAAAAAGAGTCGATGAGACTGTATAACCCAGTACGATGAAGGACAATTTTTAGATTGAAGGTAAACAAAAGTTACACACAGGCATCAGGCATGGGTGTTGGTATGTTCAGTATTGCGATAGTATAATATTAAGAGATATAAGTATTTTGATAAGGTTTTGTGTGAGTTTTTATCTATCTAACTGAATGTCAAATATTATCTATGACAGGCTTACAAATCTTCTCTTTTTGCTATATTTTATTGAACTCTCTCGAACAATTTTATTGAACTTGAAATAAGAAGTTTATTATGAGAAAAATAAACAAACATATTTTTGTCTTACTAAAAATTATCTTTATTTTTATTTTACTTACATTGTGTTATTTTTTGTTATAATTATATATACATAAGAATTATAAATGTTTAAATATATTTCAACATAAAAATTAGAAATAAATATTTATTTAATAATGTTTATATTGCATTAATTATTATATAAAATAATATTATTCTATTATCTTGGGAAGGAAACGTAATAAAATTATGACTAAATTCTGAATTAATAATGTACCTACAGTGTAGACTTTATAATTTTAAATTTTACTTTCTTGTCTCTTGTCTTATGGCAATGTAATCCATTTCTACGAAGAATAATTAACATACTGCTCTGTAAATATATAATATTTTCTTATGATAATATAATCAAGTTTTATAACTCAGTGAATGTACAATTTATTTTTTCCAAAATATATCAACATACTACATATAAAAACTGTGATAATATACTTTATAGCAAACAGATCGATTTAATATGAATAAATCTACAATTTTCCTACTTATTCACAGCTGAAAGAAAACTAAACTATAGTAAAAGTTATAATATTATGCAAGTTGTTTACATTAATATACTTTAAAGAAGAAAAACTTGTTATACATGAAAGATTTTGATTCAAACCTTTATAAGATTTGAAATCTCTGAAGAAAGTTATGACGTAAAATAAATATGGATAAAAAAGAAGGAAAGAAAAATATAAAATGACAGGAGTAAACAGCATAGAAGTATGTCAACAAGTGGAAGAAAAATACTTCGTGTGTGTGTGTGTGTGTTGTGTACTGTGTAGTGTATACAATTTAGTACATGGGTTCGATACATTTGAGGTTTTCGTTTTCCGTTTGATGATGGTTGTAAAAAGAATAGTAATAATAATAATAAAAAAATAAAGTATTAAAAAGTACATTGGAGTCAAGCAAAAAAAAAAATCATATACATAATTATATTATATGGTAACTGTACTATATAGTTATCGGCAGGCCGCAGTTATCGGCAGTTGTATTTTTTTAAATAACTTCCACTATTTTTAGGGCTTTGAAATTTTAGCACCAAAACATTTTTGTTTGAAAATTTCACAACTCTCAAATGAGTAAAACTTATTTTAAAAAAGCAGCAAATACCTGCCGATAATTGCGGTAAGCATGCCGATGACCTTTTTTTCGCAACAATATCGAATATATAAAATACTTCAAATAAAAATATATTTTATTTTATTTATTTTTACATAAAAGTATCAACTTAATAGCTGTTTTTTATATATATATATACTCCTTAATGTAAATAATGGTTTTGCAATTCTTGTGAGACATTTTTTACGTCATTCAGTCAGTTTGAGAACTAGGGTGTTGTAGGCAGCTAGTCGTGCAAGCAGGCGTATCCCTTATGGTGTCAGGAATGGGTGGGTAGGTGGGAGCACTCCGCCTGATGAGATGCAAACATCGTTATTCCTTTTCTGTCCATCAACCTCCACCCACTACCAAGTAAACTTTCACTCAAGTAAGTCACTTTATAATAAACTCAGTTTTTTTTTAAACCATCAATTAAATAAAAGTATATATTTTTTAAATAAACTGACAATATATTAATATCTACTAATATATTTTAATTCCCTATTGATTATAAATCATAATAAAAAAAAACTCACATTTTTCAATGAAAGATTGAATGAAGTTTGTTTATTTTATTGACTTTCACTTTAAGTTGTATATTTTGTAGAAATTTTATTTATATAAAATCACTGATCTATATAATAAGGATAGAGCATTGCTATACTCCCGCTATAGGCAGCAGTGAAGAGAAAGTTGGTAGCGGCGCGTTCTTCAATTTTTATCGCAAACGGCAGAATTGCGGGAACTGTAAGGGCAGTAAAAAATTTAAAATCCACACTGGCAGTTGGATTGGTGGAGAGCAGGCGGCGTGTAAGGGGTGATTGGCTGAAGGGTAGCTCAGGGTGAACAAGGGGAGGGAAAAACGTTGCCAGATTGACGAGTTTGACAGCCCTAATTTTGTTAAGCATCGGGCAACATTGCATTTTGCCGTTTGCGATTTACTTCCAGCTGACTAAAAATTTCTTCAAGCGGCAAGAGCCTGTATCTCCCCCTGTATAAAATACCTTTGAATTTCACTGTTTCTCATCCCTTCACCTTTATTGCAGTATGTATGTGTATGATTCTGCTGCAGTATCATGATGCACATTTTAAGAACATATCGCTGCGCTATGACATTCGATATAATCGAATATACTTATAACAGAAGTAATTCAAATTTGATGTCACTTTTATTGGCATAAAATTATTATTATGATATATATATATATATATATATATATATATATATATATATATATATATATATATATATATATATATATATATATATTAAATAAAAATCACTATGCACTGCAGATGTATAATAAAATAATGCTGACATGCCATATTATATTATGCTTCTATAATTATATTATTGGAAAGAACATTCAAATTTTATTAATGGAATTGGATTGATAATAAAATATGCTTTGATATGACAGTGATAATCTATACGTGTGATTACATTGAACCTCTTTCAACACTCATTCATAGTGATAATTACTATTTGACGCACAATTAGAACTCGTATAATCAGTCTTTTTTTGTATTGACGTCAAATATATATATATATATATATATATATATGTGTGTGTGTGTGTGTGTGTATATAGCACGATAATTTTTATTTCCACATAAAAGATAAAAGCAATGTTTGAAATTTGAGTAAATATTGTAAAACTGTAATACATAAAATTCATATCTAAAATGCCACTTTGCTAAAATGTTGTTAAATTTATAGTACCCAAGGATTATGTTAGATAAATATAAATATATATATATAAAAAGAAAGATAAATCATAAAAGCTATACATACTACTGTACAGTACACGTGTATTAGTATTATGCATGTGTTATTTTATTATAGTAACTGTTTTTGTTGTGCATTTTTAATTATTATAATAAATAAAAAAAAATTGAATGTCACAGAAAAAAAAATAGCAGAAGTTTTAATTATTGATTTAAATAACAGTTTTATGAGTTATAAGTATAATAACATGAATGTTTTCTTTTGGGGTTAGGTGTAAGAGTAGGCCAGACATATTGTTAGGCTCAAACCTCGCCCTTTCAAAAATTTGTGTTTTTTTCTATATCTATGCATTTTTTTTTTAATAAAGATGTATATTTATTTATTTATTTATTTATTTATTTATTTATTTATTTATTTATTTATTTATTTATTTATTTATTTATTTATTTATTTATTTATTTATTTATTTATTTATTTATTTATTTAATTCATTCATTTATTTATAATACGCAAAATTATATGATTTTGATAAATCTTTATTGATGCAATATTGACGTCATTTATGTATCAAAAGTTGATATAATATAACAAAAAAAAAAGTGATACAAATGAGAGCGATTATTGACGCTGAGTATTAAATGTTATGTCCGTACATTTAAACTGCACTTACTTTTGTAATCAGTGAGATAATTACGTACTATTTTTTAACGACTTAATTGTAGGATTATCTACAGATCATAATAAAATGATAAAAACACGTGTAAGTTTAATTGAGTTTAAAAAAACAGTTGTCACATTGAATTCTATATTTAGTGATTGTATAAAGTTTATTTTCCTTTAGTATTATAAAAGGTAGAAATTTCAGATTTAAATAAAATTCATATAAACTTAGTAGATTTTTTTGTTATTACATATATTAAAAAAGTTATTGGAATATTTTTATTTAAAAAACACAAAAAAAAGAAGGAGAAAAAAAAATTGCAAAAATTACAAGAAAATGTGTAAATAGGGAAATCTTTAAAACATTCTATGGAAATAAAGATAGAGAACTATTTTTTTAATGAAAATCATTTATAAAAATACAATAAAAATTCTTGAAATATTAAAGAAAGATTAATATAAACGCAAGTTAATGAATGTATATAATATGATGGTAAAGTTTAATTAAGAATGTTAAATTTATTAAATGATTTGTTCAGCTTAAGTTTAATATAATAGTAAAATATAAAGAAAATTTGTTGTATATGGTGGATTTTATTTAATTAAATTTCCTTCCTATGCTCAATTACGTTTTACAGAAATTCACCACGAAAGATTATTATATATAGATATACCCATACGATATTGTCTTACTATTTGCTTACTAGTGCTCACTTATTATATTCGCATTGAAAAAAAAAAAAAAAAAAAAAAAAAACTTATCTTCGTGAGTTAATAAAAGTTTAAATTCTTAGTAAATATAATTTAAACTTAGTTTTCGAAAATATTTTATATATTTGAATTGTTCTTTAAGAATTTGAAGTTTCCAGACAGCAAAATAAATTAAAATTATAGATGTTTTTATATATAAAAGGCGCATATATAATTTTCTCTGTTAACCTAACAGTGTTTTTAAATTAAAAACTCATTGATTTATTATCTTGATTTGTAATACATTTTGCTAATATATAGTTCTCTTTAATGTTGATTCAGTAAAATTCAAGTTACTGCTTACAAAGTACCTAAGTACACTCGATTAATTGTAATTGTTTTCTTTTTACCATGATAAAAAACCGACAATAAATTTGCAAAGCTATTTTTATAAAAAAAAAAAAAAAAAAAAAAACGCGCTGGATTTGAATCGTAAATTATATTATCACAATCACTGCATCATATTTTTAAAGGAATCCTGGCCTCAAAAAATTAAATCAAAATCATAAAATTCATGATTAAGGACCATCATTCATACACATATTATGTCCATCAACCCTTCTGTATCCTCACAAACTGGGATTAAAAAACTGTAAAGTAGGTAACTTTAGTAATTTATGACGTCATAAATTTTGGGTTTACAATAGAAAATGTAGCGCGGGTTGCCTACTGTAAAAGTTTTACTCCCAAGTTTGTGAGCGGGTTAAGTGGCATAATATGTATACGTATAAAAGTCTGATCTCATAATTTATCATTGAGAGGACTAATTTTTTTTTTTTTTTTTTTTTTTTTGAGACCAGTATCTCTTTTAGATTTCTTATTTTATTAATAACATACGAAAAGAATTCAAATTGTTATAAAATAGTTAAATTTTAGGATGTAAAGACAAAAAGTTCAATTAAATGTGTAGATTTCCTATGAAATTACGTACTTTTCCCATGACATAGATATATACAACGGAACAAAGATTGTTTTAATTTATTTGAAGCTGTAGAGTAGAGTAGAGTTGAGTTGAAACACTTCACATTTTTAAATCCACATTTACATCCTCTCTCACTCCTCATGCTGCTCAGCTCTCCCTCTTGCTTGTGAGTAAACAACATTTTCTATACGGATTCACAACTTAATTAAATTGTTCACAAGGTTTTCATATCGCAAGGTTATGTTTGCCTGTTTTTTAAATAATAATAAAAAATATATTTACATAATATACATGATGTCAAAATTATAAAGATAAATTTTAAATTACTTTGTTAATAACTGGTTCAAATATTTAAACCAAGTATAACTTTGAAAGTGCGCGAAAAAAAAGTATGGATTGGACGAAAAAGTTGAAATTGGTGTTTTTATAAAGAAAATTTATTCAATGCTAATGAAACAATTTCAAATTGTATATTAATTCACAATTATGAGCAAAATCTGCAAATATGATAAAAAAATAAACATTTTTTTTAAGTAAGAAATTAAAAAATAATAATAATTATAAAAAGTAAATAAAATATTCATATAACTTTGATTGTTAGTTAATATGAGAAAATTTATTGTTAGAAGAAGAAGAAAAAAACATTTAATTTAGTATAATGTAAATATGCGTTTAGCAAAAATAATAACTATTTTTAGCTTTATTGCTAAATGCAAACTAAAACCAATGAATGATAAGTAGTAAGTAGATTGAATATTTAGAGCAGACAGCACGCAAATATTGTTTAATAAACTCATATAAGGTTCATTGGAACGCCTGGTGTGAACAAATAGCTACAATCAGCAAAATCATCAAGTAAACTTCATAACCATATGTTCATGACTGACATCTCATGATTAACTTTCATGAAAACTGAATATTAAATTTACATACTGCTGTAATTGATAAATTTAACTAGATATAATAGATTATTAGAAAAATAGAAATATGCATATCTTTTTTATCTAGTTTTTACCCAAACACGATTTAGAACATATTTATTACAAAAAAAAAAAAAAAGAAAAAAAATCTATATAATATATTGATTCATTATAAATGCATATTATAACATTTTTATTTTACAGCTTAATTATTTCTACAATTCTAAAATATAACATTATTTGTATCATGAATACAGCATAAATAACGTATTACATATTTCAAACGTGTATAATAGGTATTTTTGTTGCTATTTTTATTACTATTTTTGTTAGGTGTTAAATTTTTTTTTTTTTTTTTTAATATAAATTAACTTTTCTTTATATTGGTGTTTCAATTTGCAAGTTTCATATTATTTCTCCATAATACAATAGTCCACGTAGGAAGTTTTTTCCTCGTCTTGTAAAATTACCTGAATGAAAGGAAAAACAGCATTGCAAAGTAGGGGCAATAAAATTTTATAATAATAATCTTTAATTTATTTATGAGATATTTAAGCCTCTGAAAATTATATTTCTTAAAGATATTAAATGTAAAATTCTCTTATAATAATGAGTTACTATTAATAATGTATATTATATTTATTATATATATACATACACATAAGCAGTTAATAGGATTGCTTTTTGAAAATGTTTAAAGTAAATAGAAAATGACAGCTTGAAGTTTATTGTTTGAAAATTCAAATTAAATTAGATTAAAAATTTTAAATTAGTTCTTGAGAACTTAACCAAATTAAAAGTAATTGACGTAATTAAAAACAGAATGTAATTGTTGTTTGAATTTATGAAGGTGTCTAAGCGGTGACTGTAAATGTTTATTAATTACGGTCTCAATTTTATTCTCTCTCTCTCTCTCTCTCTCTCTCTCTCTCTCTCTCTCTCTCTCTCTCTCTCTCTCTCTCTCTCTCTCTCTCTCTCTCTTTCTCGCAATTACACAGTCCTTACTGTTATTTCAAAACTATTATAAACATCATAGAAAACAAGTGGACATTGAATAGCTCCCATAAATGTTCCATCATGATTGAAGTTATTCTATTTAATTATTGTAAAACTTATTTCAGTTATTAAACAATAGATTTTAATTAAAATATTATTTAGATTTCTACAAATTTTTAAATTAAAAAAATGACCATCAAATAAGTATCGTACTGAAACAGAATTAGATGTAGATGACAATGTTTTTGACTAAAAATTTTAGTTGATAAGTTAATGAGAGAATTTAGATCATTATTGTGGCACCAATTATTTATGCGGACCACAAAGTCATTAATAGTTATATATATATATATATATATATATATATATATATATATATATATATATATATATATATATATATATATATATAATATACACGCACATACACATATTATATAATATAATATATAATATGTGTATATCAGAGATCAGAGAGAGAGAGAGAGAGAGAGAGAGAGAGAGAGAGAGAGAGAGAGAAACGATAAATAATTTGTTGTGAAGTCCTTTTACCTATTTAGAAACTTAATATGAAAATAATATAAATTAGTTGAAATGCAACCAATTATATACAGTATTATGTATCTTTTGGAGTACAAACAAGCAATATTTTGTTTCAACATTGCGTTGAAATTAAGTTATTTTAGAATAATAATGAACGGTAGCTGGATGAATCATGTATAAAAATAAATACTACCTTTTATTATTATTATTTTTGCGATGCTTCGTATTTGAAATCTAAGTTTTAATTCAATAAAAAATAAAGGCATTTCAGAAAGAAATAAAGGGGAAAAAATACATTCTTGCATATATGATTTTTATATAATATATTTTCCCCTCCTACTTTTAGTTGTAGCACGATGTAGCTAGTAGTCTTTGGAAGTAAAAGACTTTTGAGAAAATGTTTGACATTTGACCTCTTGAAATGACCTGTGTATTGACCTTTGTACTTAAAATTACGCCTCAGTGAGTTAACTTCAAAGAGTTACATTCGTCTTTACTCTCAAATTGTGCGTCACTAAAAAACAAAATTTCTATTTACTTTGCATCATTTTATAAATTGTAGAAACGTAAATACCAGAATAATCTTGTATGGTTTAGGTATATACGTTGCCACTTACTTACAAAGCAACCGAAAAGATGATGTTTCAAAGGTCAAATTTTTTAAACAGTTTTATAAACCATATACATACTATAAATAAATATATTTATTAATTAAATTATTAGTTATTAATTTAATATTAGTTATATTAAATAGCATTATAAAGCCTGTAAATATTTAGGGTGCATATTAAATAGATGCTAAATGCTAGAGTAGATTTAAGCTCCATTAGATTAGATGATTATATGTTAGAAATCCTTTAGTAAATTGAAAATTAATACCCAAAATAATACAAGAATACAAAAGAAGATAACCAATGTAAAGCATTTTGGGTAAAATGTTTTATAAACTATACCGAGCTGGTATGGCCGAGTGGTGAAGGCAGCTGACTCGCAACTCTGTACTCCTCACCGAGTATAGGTTCGAGCCACTGCTGGGTGCGTACGTGAAGTGTGAGAGCACAACACGTTGCACGATGCATGTTTACATGCATTCCATGACGACGCACAGTATTCGGGAGGTGCATGATTGATGTGATTCCACCGACCAGCCTGCCTAGATGTTTCCACGGTTTCTCTAGGCTGTCATGGCGAATGCCGGGCTGTGTACTTAGGCCGTGGCCGGCCCGTATGTGCTTTTCCATTAATCGGCAAGTCCTTACCTGTCGATAAGACAATGTCCTGACTGGGACTGGGATTGGTGTATAGCACATTAACACAATATGGCAAGCAAGCAAGCAAAAAAAAAAAAAAAAAAAAAAAAAAATACAGCCCCAATTTTTTTTTTAATCTATGTTTGGTATTCAAAAAAAAAAAAAAAAAAAGACAAACAATGTTGCTTGTATTTAATTAGTAGACCACGTTCATCTCTAGAAACAATATTTACATGAAACAACATTCAATTCTTCTTCTTCATACAAAGTACTATACTAACATAGACATCCTATAGTCAGTACAGAAAACTGAACTTATCTTTAAGTAAGTTGAACATCAATCTTGTTATAACATGAACAGTTTGTGAATAAATATCATAATTCCAGTCTCACTTTATGTATACGGGATACGGGGGCTTAGTAAGACATACAGTAAAATATCAAATATACTCAAGTGGTGAGTTTTTATTTTATAATTTTTAAATTGCTTTTATTTTAGTTCTTTGTATAGGAAAATTATGGTATAACCGTATTATGGTAGGCAATAGGCATTTCTATGCTATAGTTTATAATTTTTGATTTAGAAATATATAACTTTAAAATGTTGAAGTGAGAGAGAGAGAGAGAGATAAAAGGAAAAGAGATGCGTATAAAATAAACGTAACACACACCTATAAAGTCTACAGCCCCTTAATATACTGTATACAAGAAAACTCCCCGAATCTATTGACTGTTCGATCATGTTGTGAACAAAATGTCTATCTCATATTTTATCACGCGAAGCAAAATGTCTATCTCGTTTTTCATCACCGTAAGCAAATTGTCTATCTCGTTCCCGAACGTTATGGAGATGGCGCTTGAGATAGACATTTTGCTTCACGTGACAAAAAACGAGATAATACATTTTGTTCGCAACAAGATCGATTGTATACTTTATCGAATGAATTCTTTACCTTTGCATCAAGTATCATGTAAAACCTACAAACAAATAATTTGTAAAAAAAAAAAAAAAAAAAAAAAAAAAAAAAAAAAAGGCTGAAGATTCACAGCCTTCTTTTAAATTACTGGGACATAAAAGATAATCCTTAGCCAAACACAATTTCCTCTTAAATGATTTTTACCCTCATTTTTTTTCTCTGAGCTTGTTATATATATGAAAAGTTTTTTGTTTCTTTGATTTACTTTGGTTTTTATTTATTTTGGGCTCAAACAAAGGCAAAAAACTTTTAATGGCTATCACAACAAACCTGTCTTTCATACTACGATATCTCATGAGTTTGCTTTATAGTGATACATAGACTTTAAAATTGCAACTTGATACTATATTCAGATTTAAGGGATTTCAAAAAAAAAAAAAAAAAAAAAAAATCTCATTAATGAAAACTAAAATATAAAGAGGAAAATGTGTTAAAGTTTAAAGTGTTTATTTCAAAATTTTCAAGTTTTTTTTACAGGTACGGTAATTCTGTTATAAACTTAGTTTATTTCATAATAAATAAACTGTTATTATGTTTTCATTAAAAGTTAAAATACAATAATTGTTGCTGTTGTTTTCTACGTTACTTACTAACAAGATTATCTCATTACAAGTACATTGTTGTTGTTTTTAAAATATAGATTTTATTTCAGCGTAATTGAATTTAAAGTATTGCTCAGCAAATTCATGATTTTTTAAACTTTATTCTTTTTATTGAAAGCAAAAGTAAATGTATAATAATAATATAAAGTTTTCTGTGCATTGCATATAAAAAAGTTCTCTGCCAGAATCAATGTTGTATAAAAAGAGAAAGTAAAATGTTAAAAACGGAAAAGTATAAACATGCACTTCTACTATGGTGCTCATATAGTAGCTATATTTCAAAATGAAAATGGAAAGTAATAAAACCTATTGTTATTAACTGTATGTATTGTTAGGCAAATATTTCACATTTACTGTAGTTGTAATTAGCAAGCAAAATGTTTTTCTACATACTTTTCTACCCTTTTCAGTCCCCGACATTTTTAAAAATTCCTTCATTGGCGTAAATTTTAACCACATTTTTGTGCGGCTCTCAGAATGACAAAAAGGTGTATCTTTTCTCAAAAAGGAGTTTATGATTTACTTTTGCTCCTACGCACTCTAAAATGCTTAAAATAGCTTTAAAAAGCGCGTAAATTTAAGGGCGTTTTCTGGTCCAATTATATACCTCAATTTCTTCTTTTCTTTTTTCTTTCTTTTTTTCTTTTTTTCTTTTTTTTTTTTTTTTTTTCTTCTTTCTATTTTTCTTTGAATTATCTGATGTCTACTGTATTGTATACTGGGACTGAAGAGGCTCTACTGTTATAGTTTGCATTTAAAAAAAATCCACTTAAAGTTAGTATTATATTACATTCAATTAAATTATACTTGCTTGTATTTTCTTTTTCTAAATCCAATTTACTTCTTTGAAAAAAGTTTATTTTATTGTTCTACTTTTTATTTATAAAATAAATTTAAATCAAAATCAAAATTCTATTTTACATTACAAAGTTTTAAATTGCGAAAACAAAAATACACGGTGGATAAAAATTAGATCTTCTTTCCCACTAGAAAAATACTTCGTTTTCAAAACTGGGCATCTTGATTTTATTTTCTAACTTTTTTTTTATTATTATTTTTTATTGAATTGAGTTTTTTTTTTTTTATTCTTTTGAGATTGATTTTTGATTTTTCCTTTCTTCATTTTTCTGTGTTATTTGCTCTACGCATTTCTTCGAAGTAAAGTTCAATTCTCTGTGGAGTAAACAGAAAATTTAAAAATATATATCTTATGAAAGAAAGCTTTCTTTTCAATATGCATAAAAAATATGACGACGATGTGAACTTTATTGTTTGCTTCAAAAAGTTAACAGTAAAGTTCTAAAAATGATATAATAAATCACGCAGTGTAGTGTAAATTATCTTAAAATAACAATTTTGACTATTTCTTACTGTTTTCATAGAAAAATAAATGAAAGAAAAGAGAGAATAGAAGATGCATTATGTCAAAAGATGCTACATCTTTGTACAGCTAATGCGACGACCAAAATTTGTATCTACACATTTTTAATATAACAGCTAGGTATTTTGTGAACATTTATAAAATATATTTTAGGAGTTATTGAAACTAAAATTTTAATGACTTATCAAAGAGGTTTACCTAATTAAAAGTTCGTGTGTAGTTCAAAGTTGTATTTAAGGTAATCGGCTTTTCAAGATTTGTTATTGTTGTAACTTTGGAAGTCAATGAATGACAGTGAATTCTTAGTTATAAGCAAGATGTATAAATATAGTAGATGTACATTTTGGTTATAAGAGACTTGTTTTAATCAATGTTTAAACTTTAACTTTAAAGTATGAAGACGTATAAATATATACGTGGGTTTGGAAAAAAAAAAGTTCTTTGTCTTTTATCGAACATGTGGTAAAGTTCTTACATCAATTCTCTTACACCTGCTATAATTTCAATCATCTTATTTATCTCTCTGTTTTTCACCCACACACTTGCTACTCAATTCTAATTGTTATTTTCTCTGCTCCCATGCTCTGTCTGTCCATCCGTCCGTTTATCTGACTGTTTTTTTATTGTAAATTCATGAAATAAAATAAATATTTGATATTACAAGTATTTTTTTATAATACAAATAAGATAGTAGAAAAATCTAAATGAATCTATAAAAATGAGTATTTTTGTTTCATTATTTTACATTAATATTCTATTTAAATGAATTTTTTTGTATTAACTTCTACATTTTTTCATGTAATAAAATTCTGTTTACTCATTTTTAGTCCGTTCATGAAAACAATGTGTTGAAACAAATGACAACATTATTTACATCTCTACCCACATGTGATGTATAATACGCCCATACATTACTATCTTCTTGTATGGACAAATCCTGGCTTTCTGTTAGCGTTTCTATTGTTATTATATTTTATATAAATTGTATATACTTGTTTTTAGTTTAGTTAAAAAAATTTTTTTTGCGTACAATTCAATTTAAAAGGCAAAGTTTATGTACATGTATTCATTTTTATAATTATAATTTTTTTATACATTTTACTAATGTATATATATTTTAAGTTAGAGGTGTTTTAATTTTTGAAAACGGTGAAACGTAAAAATTTAATTAGAGTACATTTTTTAGATAAGATGAAAATGTGTGTGTGTGTGTGTGCATTTTATATATATATATATATATATATATATATATATATATATATATATATATATATATATATATATATATATATATATATATATATATATATATATGCATGATCTGTTTTAAATGCTGTGACACAATTTTTTTTTAATCAAACAATATTTATATAAAATACAAACAATCTAACTTCAAATATCTTGAGCTAAATATACAACAGCACCTTGTTTAATTCCTCTGTACCTATAATTATCATTATATTCTTTAATTTAATTTTAACTTTAGAAATACTTTATTATCTGTATAGAGTCTCATAATAACACCTTTATAAATAAATAATAATAATATATATATATATATATATATATATATATATATATATATATATATATATATATATATATATATATATATATATATATATATATATATATATATATATAAACAGTTAACCTTTCATAAAATTGAAATTAAATGTCACTTTTTAATGTCTCGTACTATGTATAATATCTTATACTTAACAATAATAAAACAGTTTTTAAAACAAGTTATAAGCATGTACTTAAAATAGATATCAAATCTCTGTTATACGTCTTGTTTACAGAGTACTTTAAAACAACTTTTTTTTTTTTTTTTAGCTTTCATTTTGTAAGTTCTATAGGGAATTGTATAAAATTGAAAAAAAAAAAAAAAAAAAAAAAAAAAAGACGAAAACGAAGAAGAAGAGTTTGGGAAGAAAAGGTAAAATACGGTGAATTAGTTTCGCTTGCTGTGCTGTGCGAATCTTAAAGGAGCTTTTCCAGAGTAGAGAATGGAAAAAAATATTGGTGAAAAGTCGTTAAAACCTAGTCTTATATCAATATAGAAGGTGAGATTAAGTTTATAAAAAGAAAGTGACGTCATTAAGTTGTCATTTTATAAACAATATAAAAATAATAAAATGAGGGGGAAAAAGTAAAAGAAAACAAACTATATAGCAACTTTAAAAACAATTTATAAAATACAAACTGATGTTAATCAAAAACATTAATTAAGAACAAAGCAATTTGTATCCCTGATTTAATAGAAAATATCATTGTTTAAAGTAATAAACCAAAGAAAACATAAGCATTTATAGTACAAAACACTTGATGGGACTTATATAAATAACTTTAGTAAGACTCAAAACCCAACCGTAGCTCCGTAGCAGTGATCAGAAATTTTGATTTATGCAACCTGTACAACATTTTCATACTAATTTTGCATGTTTCTGATGTCATAAACATGAATTTTCACGCAAATTGCATACTTTACAGTACAGTATTTTTACGCTCTCTCGTGGGGCTACATTACCATGCTGGTAAAAATTGTCATTAGTTTTGAAGATCCCATTTCGTGTTTATTCATTAAAAAGCACATGTTGTTTTATGTGGTCTATGACTTTAAGAGTTATTTAAACATTATTCTTTTGTTGTTTTAACTTCTGATCCAATTAAAAAGAAGATAAAAATTTAAGTTGATTAATTATATTTTTTACTAATTGGATATCAAGCAAAAAGTAGTCATATATTTCTTTGAATTTACTGTTACAATTAAGTAATAAATTTAATTGATTTTAAATTGCTTATATAACTCTACAGCAGCAACTATTGCACTTTTTTTTAAGTTTGTTTTCTGTAAAAACAAACAAACAAACAAACAAACAAACACACAAACACACAAACAAACACACAAACAAACAAACAAACAAACAAACCAACAAACAAACATCAATCTATTATTATGTAAATAATATTAATTGTATTTTATATTCTGATTTGCGATTACTTAGCTGATATAGCCGAGTGGTGCAGGCAGCTAACTCGTAACTCTGTACTGTACTCCTCACCAAGTGCAGGTTCGAGTCTCTGCTGGGTGCCTGTGAGAACACAACACATTGCGCGATGCGTGCACGTTTACATGTATAACACGACGACGCTCAGCATTCAGGCTGCATGGTTGATGTGATTGCACCAACCAAACTGCCTCCACGTTTTTACGGTTTCTCTAGGCTGTTGTGGTAAATGCCGGGCTGTGTATCAGACCATGGCCAGCCCGTGTGTGCAGTTTTCATTGTACCTGTCAACAAGCATAATAATATAATAAACTTTCGTCTAAACAGGACGGTAGAGAGGGTGTTGCACGATAGCACAATTTGGTATTATAAAAAATAAATAAAGCTTAATAGTTTATAACCATCAAATTATAACAGTGAATTGATAAAACTTTATATAAAGGGTGATTTTGTTTTCTTCTTCATCATTTTAATTGAGCTTTATGCACCCACAACTCTCATTTTTACTGTACGAATGAATACTGTCGTTAGAGTACCCCTTCTAGAGTACTCTAACTGTCGTTTTGTTTGATAATTTTATCATTTCATATGACATGATTTTTGAAGTAGAAGATAACAACAATTTTAGTCTTCGTTGTTTATATATATATATATAATACTAATAGAGTAACAATACTTGCAAACTGAAGGTTATTAAAATACAACAACTATGTAGCCTGTTTGGTTCATATCATCCAATACTTTACAGATAAAATCCTTGTAATTCCTAAGGATCAATTTTGTAATATTTTTATTGGATTTCTTTTAAATGTATGCAACACATATACATATATATAATACATTATATAAAAAGAAAAATTTTACATATACAAAAAGTTAATATAAAATGGAGAATTTTCTATAGGAATTGGAATTCTATTGAGAGTAAAAAAATAAAAGGAAGTTGTTCTCTTCTATGAAATCTTTTTTTTCTTTTCTTTTTTTTCTTTTTTTTCTCTCTCTCTCTCTCTCTCTCTCTTTTTTTCCTTTCTTTTCTTTTTCTTCGTTTTTTTTTTTTTTTTTTTTTTTTTTTTTTTTTTTTTTTTTTTTTTTTTTTTTTTAGAGATTTCTTTATATGAAGCACCCAAGGACCCAGTTTCTATGGATGCTGACTAGACAATTGGGAGAGAAGTTTATCTAGAAAGAGCAATGGAACTTCAAACTGATCTTTAAATCCTTAATGTTCAGTAAAAACGTGTATGTATCAGACAAATTGTGTCAAAAACAATAGCTTTAAATTTACTGTATGGCGTATTTGAAGCATTAAGATGTCTCTTTTCAAGACCAAAAAATATAAGCGAGAGAGACAGAGAGAGAGAAATCGTTGAGAAGTGATTTAGGAATAAATATATTCGATAAAGAAAAAGGAAGCAAGTTGTGTTTCCATCTAAACAAATTTGCACAGGGTTATAAATTGAATGGAAATAAGGTTACGTGGTTTTTATTTTATGTTAAAAATGAAAAGCATGTTCTCTGAGAGAAATGTACTCAATGTATTTCTGTAGTAATGTATATTTCTGGAAAAAAAAAAAAAAAAAAAAAGAGACACATTTAGATTTCGAAATAAAATCAAGATGATAACCTTTATTTTTTTTCCCTTTCTTTCTTTTAGTGTTGCAGTTCGATGCCTCCGCGTAAAAAACGAGCATCTACATTTTCCAGATTTCCGACAAAATGACTATCTACACTTTCCGCCGCCGAGCATCTGCAATGACCGCTAGTCGAGTTACAGCGCTGCTCGGAAAGTGTAGATAATCGTTTTGTTGGAAATCTGCTCGCTTTTTACGCGGAGGCATTGAATTTTTTAATAAAAACGTATTTTTTTTTAACATTTAATTTTGAAATAAAAAAGAAGATAATCTTATACGTTATTTATATATTATGTGAGATTTAAAACTATTGATCAAAACTAATCCTACATACTATACATTTTTTTTTTTTTTCACCACGGGATATATTTCATCAACTACTTTCCCCCTAAAGCTTTAAGCACATAAATAGACTTTAATAAACATAAACCAAACTAGCATTGTTTCATTATAATATGTGACATTTGACTTTGTAAGGAAACATAAAATTAGTAGTTCTCTCTGTTGTAATTTTGCTTTTGTTTACAAACTTGCAAAGTTTTTCAATTGTTACACTACAATAGTTGTTACACAAGACTTCAGAGTAATTACCGTATGGAAAGAATAAAAAGTATAAACATAACTTAATATTATCATGCTTTATTTATAATCATGAAGAAATAATTTTCATATTAACTGCAAAATTAAAAAAATTATTAGCGTGAGGTATTTCGTATGAAACTTTATTGACGTAACTTGCATTCTGAGTGAGTACTTATATAATAAAATTCCCCTTTTAATTAAGCAATATCTTTTTTTTAGAGAATAAGGAAACATGCAACTATATTAACATGGTTATTCGATATTAATTTGAATTTAATTACATTATTTTATTTTAGAGAAATTTTCCTTATTTTATACATTGCTTAAGTTTCTTCCTCTTGTAATTATTTCTAAACACTTGTTGGGATATATATTTATTGTTATTGTATTTCCTGCTTTTAAATTAAAAAACAATATATTAAATACGCATTTAAATAAGCAAAAACTTTTGATTTTACATGGTAAATTATGCAACGTAAAGAAATGAAATGTAATTGTATCGCACTCTTTACATTCTAATTTGTTTTTAGGGCTTCAAAAAATATTTGGTTTTCGAAAAGTACTGGGGAAAAGTATAAAATGAGTATAAACGAGGATTTTGTTTCTACTGAATGCTGGTTGAAGTATTTAATATCAAAAGATGTCAATTAAGTTCAAGACTTTCATTAATAATAATAATAATAAATAAATAAATAAAAAGTAGATACGTTTTGCATTACAGGCACAAACGGCAAAAAAAATCTGAGAAAATAATGTCATATTCCATATTCCACTAATTGTAAGTTTGTTATTTACTCCGTAAGAAATACATTGCAAATTAGATGTTGTAGTTTTTTTTTTTTTTTTTTTTAACATTTATCTTCAAAACTTGAATCAGATGCATATAAAATACAACAATAACACATTTAAGTGTCATGCATAGAAAGCTGCAATTCTTGGCACAGCCAACATCGTCCGCAAAGTGCTTAGTTTGTGATCCCTTTTTTATCACCTGCAGTTTCTATTAAATAGTTGGTACTGGACTATTCTAACTTTTACCTTGAAACAAGTAAGATTCCGGTGTTGGTGTTACAAGAGAAGACAAGAAAAGAACATATAATAATAATAATTTCTGGAATACTAAGGAAGATTTAAGTATACAGTATACACGTAGTATTTTATCGCAATTACGACATTTGAAGATTAATGCTGTGAGATAGTTGGGAAAAACTAAAACTATACTTTCAAATTTCAATATTATTCTTATGGAGTAAAAAATTTCACTGGAATACCAAAATTAAAAAAAATATTTTGTGTGTACTGCCTGTCTCTCTCTCTTTTCTTTTTTTCTTTTTTAGAATGCCTTGACCTAACTGAATAAATATTAAAAGTCACATAATATTCTCATTTATCATAATGAAAAACTTTAAAGTTTAACTACAGAGTTATTAAAAAGAGCTATTACAGAGCACATTTTACTACTGTATGTCTACCTTATGACCGCAGAAAGTAATTATGTTTGCAGAATAATAATGTTTATACTGCATGAGAATGAATATTAATTTATAATTCTAATTTTAATTATAAAATTATCTTTATGGTTCATTTACAATAAAAAAAAATGCAGGTAATTATAAAAATCAAATGCAATTATCCATAAACTTCTCTTGGTATTATATGCAATAAATTATAAACTGCATGCATTTAAATGCGTTAAGTTTTTAATGTTTCTTTCTATTAACACAAAAAGAAATTACGTAATTTATGCTGTATTTATGTTATGTAGCATAAATGCTGCTTCAGTGTAATTGAAAAAGAAAAAAAAGACGTATACAGAATAATTGTAGTTTAATATAGCATAAATATATCTTAGCATAAATTATGTTGTGGTAAATATCACAAAAACTTGATGGGACATAAATAACATTAATTTGTCTCAAAACCCAACTGTAGCGCAGTAGAGCAGTTATCAGAAAGTTTCAATTTATGCAACCCGCACAACATTTTTATTCTAATTTGTTTATGTTTCTTACGCTAGAAACTGGAATTATCACGCAAATAGCATACTTTAAAGTATTTTCACGCTCTCATGTGGAGCCACATGTACATTCTCATAAAAATAGTCATCATTTTTGGAGATCCCCTTTTGTGTTTCATTATTATAAAGCACAAGTTGTTTTATGTGGTCTATAGCTTTAAGCTAAAGTATTTTTGTTCAAGAACAAAGCAGACAATTTAGTTGTTAAAAATATATAAATTTGAATTATGAGACCAATGACTTTAGTAATATATGTGTATTTAGTGAGAAGCAAATGATTATTAATTCCATGCTATATATTATGTGGAATATATTATGCTTCTCAAGTCTTAACATTGATTTTTTACTACATATACCTTTAAAGTTTCACTCCAAACCCAGTAAAGTGACATCCAGTTGGTGAAAAAAAAAATTATATCATAAAATTCTTCCAAAATCTAACAAAGAGACAAGAAAGTGCTACTATAAAACGCACTAAAAGCACATTTTACATCCAACTTAAATTTAATATAAAAAAAATGATTTATTTTCATTCCTGTTGAAAGTTTTTTATTTTCTCATAAGTTTTATACGTCATATTAAATAATAATATATAAAAGTCGCGTGTTAAGAGCACATTTATGCTAAAGACAATTTAAATAGTTTAATAATATTATTATTACTTCTTTTTTTTTAATTACTTTTTATTATTTTAAACTTTACTTATTAATTTTATGAAAAAGTTTGAAGTTTAAACTTCAGTTGCAGTTTTAATATAGTTTGCGGTCTTATTATGAAATATGGAACAAACTAAAAAATAATAATAATATTTATATAATATAGTGGTATTATTGTACAATGTATAGGTAATTATTTTGAAAAGAAAATAAATTTTATAATTTATTTTCAAAGTGTATTTAATTTAGTGCTACTTTATAATACTACTTTACAATGTAGTTATTATAGAACTTAAGTTAAACAACTAATCAGCAGCAAGTACTAATTGAATGTTATTAACTTTGATATACTGTAATGGAAAATTACATTTTTCAGAAGGAAAATTTTATAATTAATATAAACTATATTTTAATAAATTCATCTACTTGACGATAAATTAATCGTGAAAGAAACTTAGGAATGGTATTTAAAAGTAGAAGACTTGCAAAAGTAGTTTTAGTGAGAAAGTAAACAAACTCACAGCCCAAAAATACTAACAAAGTGCTAGCAGATGATTTGATGTTCCTGTCTACATTTAACATGCTTTCTTATGGTGGAATGCAGCAGCTATAACTTGAGTTAAAAAATTTTTTTTCAGAGCTGAAATTTTTACTGTAGCTTACTGAGCCTACAAGCTTTTGTTTTCCTAGATTTGAAGTCAATTGGGTAAAAAAATAATTTTTAAACAAATTACTTGAAATCCAGGAAAACAAAAGCTTGTAGGCTTCGTAAGCTACAGTAAAAATTTCAGCTCTGAAAAATAATTCTTACTTGAGCTATAGCTGCTTAATTGCCCCATAAGAAAGCATGTTAAATGTAGACAGGAACACTAAGTCGTCTGCTAGCACTTTGTTAGTATTGTTGGGTTGTGAGTTTGTTTATTTTCTCACTAAATCTACTTTGCAAGTCTTCTATTGAAATATTTTAAGATTTGTATACGAATTACAAAATATATGTCCAAAATATAAATATGTTGGAATTATTAAATTACGACATGACAGCATAGTGGTGGCGGAGTGTATACACTGAGAGAATCATGGGTTCGAAACTTGCTCACAGCAGGGTTTGTACGTTGACTGTTGTGCAAGGTCGCTTTACGTGTCTCTCAGTGTAATTAGCTGCAGCTACTAGGCGGTTTGTGATTCGGGAGGCGAGAGGAGTTTCAAAGCTTCGAGTTTTTTTAAGTTCAAAGCAAAGCTATTTTATTAAATTTGGAAATCTCTCGTCGGCTGCCTAGGACGTAAGTTTTCTGTGGTTTCCCTTCGTCAATTCAGGTGAATACCGGGGCAGTTCCTATTATTTTAGGCCACAGCCGCTTACCTTCCAAATCCTAGTACCCTACATTTTACCTCCTCCCGAATCCTTTTTTCCGCTTTACGGGTCTTGTCAGCTACCATATTTGGTATTGTGGGCTGAAAAAGCCTGTTTGACTTTTCCTTCCGCCTATGCCTATAAGTACCATTCCAATGAGTGGATAACTTGTGGGTTCGCGCGGTAAAGTAAATAAAACAAAACAAAACCTTTTTACTGGTTTAATTAAGTAACGTTTTATTGTAAGTACCCTTCGGTACTGCGGTGTTATATTTTAAAGGAAGGAAAAAAAAGTGAAGGTTTTCAATATACAGTAGTGCTAGAAATGCTTAACTCTAAATAATTAACACTATGGAACAAAATTGTGTGACATAAAAATTAATCATATTAAAAAATATTTTATAAATTATCTGTGAATACAAAAGTTTATATCAACACATTTTTATTGAATTATTTGAACTTGCTTTTACGAAGTAGAACTTTTAAGCTTGTTTTATATTTAGAAGATATTATACATATAAGTAACACTTACAGAACAGACTACATTAATTATCCCTTATATACGTAGGAATCGAGCCAACTTGTACAATACATCTTTAACTAAAAATAAAAGTTTGCTATTATTTAATATCAAAGAGATTATAAGAGATTTGTTCTTATATATTTTTTTTCGCCATAATTTTATTTTAGAGTTAGTAATATACAAGGTGTCTGTTATAGTAGTTAATACTGAAAAGTTTGCACTTTAAATTTTCAAAATTCAGTAATCTATATTTGTAACAAATTGGAAAGTTAAATGTATACATTTTGTGCGTGTATGTTGTAAATTTTAAACACTAACAAAATACGATTAGGATAGGATAGGATAGGATAGGATAGGATAGGATAGGATAGGATAGGATAGGATAGGATAGGATAGGATAGGATAGGATAGGATAGGATAGGATAGGATAGGATAGGATAGGATAGGATAGGATAGGATAGGATAGGATAGGATAGGATAGGATAGGATAGGATAGGATAGGATAGGATAGGATAGGATAGGATAGGATAGGATAGGATAGGATAGGATAGGATAGGATAGGATAGGATAGGATAGGATAGGATAGGATAGGATAGGATAGGATAGGATAGGATAGGAAGAATACGAAGAAAAACAACGGGAAAATATTTATGATCTTGTGTCATTTTTTTTTTATTATTATTTTTATAATCTGAAGTTCTTGCCATTAAGTTTTTACCTTCGTGCTACTCTTTTATGACGAGTATATTGTACATTTTGTTGAATTTAGTACTCACATACATCAAAGCAGGACAGTCACAAAGTAAATAGACCGTGTTATGTTAAAACAAAACACTAGCATTAATCTGGAAGTAAAATTACGTACCTCACCACCCTCAATTGCCAGTTTTTTTTCTATAGCAAATTATGCATTATGTATATTATATTTATATACAGTCACATAAATTGACTGTTCAAACTAGAAATCTTACAATTTTTTTGTCTTTAAAATTGTATTAAAGTTCATTCATGTATTTATTCATATTATATTTCTCTCATTATTATCATCAATATTATTTCTTATTATTTTTTCTTTCTACTAATAAAAATTTTAAGTCTATTCTCAACTATATAAATTTAAGTGAAAGGAAACTTAACTTAAATTTAAAATTCTAGTTATTAAATTAACAACTTTAATTAAAAATTATCAAAAAATTATTGATATAATTTTCATGCTATATGTTGATGTTTTACTAACAAAAATTGTAACTGACTGCACTGTTAAACAGTTGGGTTAAATTGAGAGGTCGTACGCCTGATTTTGCCCAATAACAAGCCATTAATTATTATTATTCATTATTCTTTAAGAAATCAAACAATTACTTGAATGGTGGTAGTACACATTCAGATATGTTTTATAATTAGTATATATGAAAAATTAAATTTTTATTCAAATATAGACTATATGTAAGTCACAGACAATATAAATAGCAATAAACTGAGTATCGAGACACTTACTGGACTTTTCCAATCATATTACATGAACAGTTAGCCAATAATATTGCAATAGCAAAAATTACTATTAAACATAAACCATTAATATTACAATTTGTTATGTAATAATAATAATAATAACTTTATTTAAGGCGTTGTGAGGGCATGACAGCCCTATTATACAAAACCTTGACCACAATAATAATATTAAATTTTAACATAAGCATAATACAGTTTCCATCTTAATTGTAACTACATTTTAAAATATCACAAGCTACTTACTAAACGTAATCACAAACAAATTAACTAATAAATATAAACAATAAAATACAATAATTGATTTTAATTACTATTCACTATGAACATAACAAATCTGAAAAACATGTATGGTTTTTTTTTCAAGTTATTACTGATCGCATTACTGAATTATTACTAGTTATAATTTTTTATCTGATTTATTTTTCAAATTTAATTTTTCAGCAAATATAGCATGATTTTTTTTTGTCTGGATTAAAATATTATTTATTCATACTTATATAAAAATTGTTTTTATATTAAAAAACTGATATTTCATGGTTAGATCAAATATAATATACAAAAATATATTGTTGTTCAAATTTTTTTTTTTAATAAATATATTATTTTATTTATTTTCAACAATATAACAAGATAAATATTGTTAATTCGTAATTTTATATCTCGATATTTTGATGAAAAAAATAGTATCATATAAAAAGATAGAATTTACGGACGAAATCAGCATTTTACGATGAAATAAAATGCAAATTTGATTTAAATAAAAAATTGAACGATTTCTTTTTAAGTTGTGTAGAATTAAAAAAAAAAGAAGATTAAATTATAATTCTTTAAAAGGAAAGTGTTGCATTAAAGAAAAAAAAAGTTAAGCAGAATATATGATGTGTTAGATTTTTTTTTTAAAAAGAGGAAGTTTTACTGAAATCTATCAGGGGTTCATTTTTTTCGTCTTTATGTTGGCAATGTTACTGAAAGAGAGAGAGAGAGAGAAAGCGAGAGCAAGCAAGAGTGAGAAAAAGAGAAAGGCTTTAAAATTTGTTCAATCTAAAATATTTGCCGTGAGAAAAATAAAAAGAAGAGTAAAGTGTCTTTCATTGTTGTTTCTTACATCTAAAAGAGAGAGAGAGAGAGAGAGAGAGAGAGAGAGAGAGAGAGAGAGAGAGAGAGAGAGAGAGAGAGAGGTATCACATTGAATGTATCAATATCATATTTGAATGATACTAAAAAAAAATCTTTTCTATTTTTCTTTTATTAAATATGAAGAAAAGATATCATATTGCTTTGTAACAATGTATTAAAAACAAAACTGTTTTACGTCATAGTTGAAAAGAATATCAGGTTTATTATTATTTTCTATACTGAAAAACTTTTATCTCGTGTTGCTCGTTTCGATACTAAAAATTTTATTTTTAAACATTTCACGCATAAAAATAGTTTTAAAATATATTGAAATGTTGAGAAAAACTATCAACATTATTATTTTCATAGTGATTGATTAATATTGAAAGCCAATTTTTACATTATTTAAAGTTACTTTTTTTTAGGTGTTTGATGTAATATTAAAATAGATTGATGGTGATTTTATCATATTATCGGTTTTCTTTGAAACAAGAAATATTTATTTAAGGACGTTTCAAGTATTATTATAGTGACCTCTTGTACCGTAAGTAAATCAAAAACGTTCCTTACATTAGACTTACGGGAATATCTTATATTTGGCAACATTGTATTACATCAGACTACTATTAGTAGAGGAGAGGATGAGAGTGCTCCAATTAAAGAAAAAAACAAGTCATACAAGCTTGTTTTGTAAAGTATAGTGAATCTCATTTACATTGATAGGCTGACCAACAAAATAAGACACATTCATTGGTTGATATTGTTTTTTGAGCCGATAAAAGTGAGTCGCATGTTGAGAAGGGAACTTTTTTTTTATGAATTTTCGTTCATTCTTATCAAGTTCAAAGTTCTAAACGTAGTAATAACAATGATCAACCATATGTATATAAACGTAGTAATGACATCATGACATAATCAGATGTTTTTTAACAAAGGAAAATTTTCGAAGCTAGCTCAAGAGTTGTGTGTAGTTTATAGAACGAGCTACAGTGTTGCAATGAATTTCTAGTTTCGGAATGTTTTTCATTTACTTCCGGTACATAGTATTTATGTGTATATAATAATTATATTCATTTATCGGTAAGTTTTATTTAAATTGCTCTTATGTCATGCTAGACATCATCGATTACACATAAAGTTAAAAAAAGTATGTCAGAGAGAGAGAGAGAGAGAGAGAGAGAGAGAGAGAGAGAGAGAAACTTCTTCCTTCCTTTTCAATAAAGAAAACAGTTATTTCCATTCTTCTTTTATTTCAAATACTAAAATCGATAAGAAAGTAGGGTAGTTAACTACAACTATCACTGTTATAATGGTGTACTTATTCATGATTTTGGTATCTTAAAAGTGTAGAGAAAAAATAGAGACTGTTGTAATATTCTGGTCAAGAACATTTTATATGGCTAAAATAGAGGTGTATGTTTTTTTAGTTTTACATAAAATTAGTATTATTATATTTTAAAATAATCCATTTTCATCGTGTAAAATTATTTTATTATAATAAAAACAATTCTGCAATAATAATGATTATACCATAGCATGATTTGTAATTCACAATGGTTAAATAATCTCTACATTTTTAATCATACATTGTAATAATTTAAATTGTTAACTATAAATTATTTATTAATTTATATAAAGGAAGAAAAAATACAATGATAACTCAATTCAATTTAATTAAAGCCCTTGTCAACTTACTTTTTTATCATTTAGAATACTAGATTGATAATTACCATAACTTATTAGCCATGAATTAGACACCAACACGTTGATTTTGTATTTATTTTCATTTATTTTCTTTTTGAAGGTTATTTCACGTATCTGACGTCACAATGTACCGTCGCCAATAACAGTCACCGCTCTGGTCACGTGATAAATTTAAGCCCCTACTCTCAAGTTCTATAACCCTATCACACCTATGGTACCTATGGTACCTTGTGACGTCAGATGCGTGAAATAACCGCTAAAATAAAAATAAATACAAAATCAACGTGTTGGTGTCTAATTCATGGATAATAAGGTATGGTAATTATCAATCTAGTATTCTAAATAATAAAAAAAGTAAGTTGACAAGGGCTTTAAATAATACTATTAAAAAATTGAGAGAAAATATAACATTCATATCATTTTTTTTTTTAACTAGGAAAAAAACTATTCCGCAAGGCAATTTTTTAAATATGCATTGGATTTTATGAAATAAGATAAGCAATAATAAAAAATAATAATAATAATAATAATATTATTATTATAATACTGGCGCTAATAATACACTGAATATATAATAAAACTTCAATAACAAAAGTATATTATGTTGATATTATGATGGATAGAAAAAGCATTATATTATTCAGAAATTGATACATTTCAAATCATTTCCAACCAACTAGACAATTATATTATGACGTCATTCTCAATGTACCTCTTGCTGTTATGTTTCATTGCTTTGACTTCTGTGGCTGACAACTATATGTATTATAATCTTTATTACGTATCACTACATATGCAGCATATCTGGAAATAAAGTAAAATAATACATTATTACGTACTATGTTCTATATATTATCTGATATGACGTTCTTAAAGCTATAGACCACAAAAAAAAATTATGCTTTTTAATGAATAAACACAAAATGGGATCTTCAAAACTGATGACTATTTTTATCAGAATGTTAATGTAGCTCCACGAGAAAGCGTGAAAATACTGTAAAGTATGAAATTTAAGTGACTATTCATGTTTCTGACGTCAGAAAAATGCAAAAATTAGTAAAAAAAAAAAAAAAAAAAATGTTGTGCGGGTTGCATAAATCAAAATTTTCTGATCACTGATACGGAGCTACAGTAGGGTTTTGAGACAAACTAAAGTTATTTATGTAAGTTCTATCAATTGTTTTGTGATATAAATACTTATCTTTTCTTCTGGTATATTCCTTTAATTAATAAATATAGGGAATAACTAAGGAAGAAAATGAAACTTTTTTAAACGAGAATACGCTTTTATAAAATAAAATTATTTGAGCATACTATAGATAAAAGGAAAGCAAATTCTTATTTTTTATTCTTGTTATTTTTTGCTTCTGTTAGCAATTATAAAATAAAAATATTTTTAACTTATAATTTTTTATTAATTTTTTTTTGGTTGTTAAATTTTGTCATATAATATATAAGTTGATATTTTTAAATTATTCACTTTGATTATATAAAAAAAAGTTGACAGACAATTTTTCCTTGTCAGTTTTGTGTTATTTGCTATACTAACCTATTTAAAAAATATATATAATAAATAAATTATAATATATAATACCAGAATATATTGAAAATTTCACTTAAAGCTAGACACGGGGAAAAAGTTTATTATAAAACAATTTTTGTAAGGTTTACATTATCAATCATTTTCAAAGAAGTTTCTATTGAAAAAGGCACCATGGAGCAACTATGTGTACTAAAATAAACCAATATTTAAAAGTAGGATAGAGAGGAGACAGAGAAAGACAGAGAGAGAGAGAGAGAGAGAGAGAGAGAGAGAGAGAGAGAGAGAATATTTTTAAGTACGCAAGGGAAATATATTTTTAATTTCTTAAGTTAAGTTTAGAAAGCTGAGAAGCTTATGAAAGCACAAATATAAACATGATATAAACATAATACAGTACATAGCCAAGATACTCTCACTGCATCATAAAGAATATTTTTTCATGTTTTCATGCTTGTACTTTTTATTATTTGATGTTACTTTGTCAAGAGTTTAAAAATAAATGAGTTTTCTTCTTAGAATAATAACAATATAAAAAAAATAAAGCTCAAGTCTGTAGCTGACATTTGAAACTCATCATTTGTTTTACGTTTAAAAGAAAAAATAAATAAAAGAATGTGACAACTATAGCATTGCTTTTGGGAATAATAAAAAAAAAGTAACCATAATTTTATTAAATTAAATCAACAGAATGTAATCTTGTATATTTTAAAAGTAAAAATTACAAAAATAAAAACATTTAATTTAAACAGTTTTGTTATTTATGAGCATAGATTTTTTTTTAATCATGCAAAAACAAAACTGATTTAATGAAAACAAATAACTTTTTTTAAAGGGTAAAATACCATAAAAATCTCAATATAAAATAGAATAACAAAATGACATTTGTAATATCCGTTTTTCTAAATTATTGTATGTTTTCAGGATATACAATGGTATATTTTACAGCAATTGATAATAACGTAATTTATTCCTGTAAATTATTGATAATTAAAGTTAAAATTATAATCTAATGTATTATTTAATTATTAGAAGAGAAAATTTATTGCAGATAAACTTTTTTCTTTTTAATTATAATACTGTTTTTATTTTATTTTTTTAATTTAAATATTTAATTACTTCATTAGGCATTTTCCTAGTATGATATTATTAAAATCTCCACTGAGTACCGAGCGTTATAGTAAATTGATTGCCTTCATGTAAGAAATGGTTACTCCGTGGCTTGCATTGCAAATTTTGTAATACTGATGACCGTCATTTGGGATTTCTCTCGCGTTCTACTAGTTTTGTTGAAAAATCGATAAATCATAAGCTCATCTTTCCCATTTTTGCATGCTTCAGCTTATATATATTGTAATGTTTATTATTATCTTAAATTTAAAAACTTTTTATATAGATATTTAAAAATACGTGATTTTCCTTTTTTATTGTAAGATTCAATATAATATAAAATTACGATATGAGAGCTATTGAATTGACAAAACAATGTGGGTTATATTTTTATTTAAGTGCATTGACTTCATTATACCAGAATGTTTAGAATATTAAACAGTTTCTGATATTCATAGTGAATACTTTTTATTAATAATTTATGCTGAAGTTTGTTGTGTTAAGAAAAAAAAAAAAAAAAAAAAAAGTGACACTGCATTTTCATTTCAATATTGATGAATATAATCCAACTGTAGTTGTGCTTTTACTTTCTTACCCAAGTAGATAAAGGAAATAATAGGGGAATCTTTTGCCTACGTAGATAATCGACCTGCACCATGAGAAAGTTCAGCAGGTTGCATAAAAGCTAGGATATCACAAGAAAGAAAAAAAAAATCGAATTTCCAATATCAGAGAGAAGGCTTAGTAAGATAAATAAATATCAATTTTCAGCTTAGCTTTTTGTGTACATAACACGATGTGACTTTATTGAAAGCAAGCACAAAATATTCCTCTTGTCAGCTTTGATATAATCTACTTTCATGTTTAGTGATTTTTTAAATATTGTTTTATTGGAATGGATGTTTTACTTTTCTTTTTATATAAATTAAAACTTTGAAGATTTCTTGCAACAGTTCATAATAATAATAATAATGCTTGGGTAATTTTTTGTAGGTATTTTGTAGTTTCTGTCCTTTTTTTTTCTTTTCGTAAACGTGAATAAAAGGAGTTTATTTGAAAAATATATATATATATATGTATATATAAAATCATAAAATATAGTCGTATAAAAACTTTGTAGCCACTATGTTAAGATTTATTGAAACGTAAATTAATTTTCTTCTTGATTAGATTTTAATGCTTATTAAAATATTCGTTGGAAATTAAAATTATGCCAAATTTTAAATATATTATACTGTTATGCATATCTTATATTTAATATAATACATAAGAAAGGTGATATGTTTACGTTTTTTTCCCCTAATTATTATACGTACTGCATAATGAAGTCACTTTAATTTATAAAGTAATGTTTAAACCCAAAATTAATTTAGTAGTATTAATAATAATACTTAAAATATACATATTTTAAAACATTTGAAATTTGTAATGAAATTTATGTCTTTATTATGTTAAATTTATTTGAGAGAGAGAGAGAGAGAGAGAGAGAGAGAGAGAGAGAGAGAGAGAGAGAGAGAGAGAGAGATGCAAAGGAACGAGATAAGAATTATTACCCATCACTTCATTTGCATAAACAGTATTATTAATTTAACAAGATTATACTATTCATCAATATTATTTTGACGTATTGATGTCCGATAAAATTAAGTTGAGTTTTTAATCATTATTATGCAAATTTTATTAAGTATCAGATCATGCAAGTAACTCCAAGTAAAAAATAAAAATAAGATTAAAGTTTGCTTTTCCAACAAAGCTATTATATAAGTATTCACACTATGAATATAAAAATTTAAAATTCTAAAACAATGTTAAAAAAAAATGTCCAGCCATTAAAAACCTTTCATTATATAAAATAATTTTATGATTATAATATTAAAAAAGGCAAAATTTAATAAAAATTTTATAATATAAGTAGCATACTTCAGAAAATTGTATAAAATTCATATTACATAAAAGTAAATATATACATTACATATAATAATGATAATAACATTATACATACTGTATAGCTTCTTTTACTGATATTGTAAATTAAAATGCTATCTTTCAAAGTTGAAAGCAGAAATTTTAAGCATATATCATAATATGATAATAAAATTTTATAAGAAATATATATATTGCCAATATTTTCTCAAATATATTATAAAATAACATTTTTAACTTTTTATCATTTGCTTTCAAATTCAAATCATACACGTATGAATAGTCATGCGGAAATAATATTATAAGAAAACATGAAAAAAAAAATTATAAAGAGATCTTTGAAAAAAGTGTGGCCATTACATTTTCAAGTATGTTACTTTTACATATTAACCTACAAAGTAAAAAGGTCTTTGACTTTGGTTAGTTTGATGTTTTTATTTGATATATAAAATTTTGTATATTATATATAATTCGATTTACATATTCATTCTCGGAAAAAAATGGAAAAAGTTTATGTAGTACTCTTACATATATTATTGTATATATATTTATTTTAAACTTACATTTCTCTCTCTCTCTCTCTCTCTCTCTCTCTCTCTCTCTCTCTCTCTCTCTCTCTCTCTCTCTCTCTCTCTCTCTCTCTCTCTCTCTCTCTCTCTCTCTCTCTCTCTCTCTCTCTCTCTCTCTCTGCTTTCTCAAAGATTCAGTAAGACATTTTGATAATAATAGAAGACAAAGATTGAAATATCAATTTCATGAGAGAAGAAAATATTATTACTAAAGACAACAGTTTTTGCAACATGATTCATTTCTAGTTAAAACCAATAAACATATAATATGAAATAAATAATAGTAAATAAAGTGACATAGAATGCAATTTATGTAATGTAATATTTTTCTCGTTATTGAAAATAACATTTCCTCCACCCCCCCCCCCCACACCCCTCTATGCATCAAAAATAAATAAAAATAAACAATATTTATATTATGAAACATATCACCCAAGAATTTATTACAGCTTTAACCTAATTTTAAACTACAGTTATATTTACTATCTATTTAACGTTGTACCTCAGTACGTATAGTACCACATTTTTATATTTTTTTTTTCTCAATATTTTATATGCACGTAAATAAAATAATGTAAACTCTTGTACTAATTTTAAACTGAATTCATGTATATAAATAATTGTTTACTTAACATATATTTTATTGCATGCGTTTTATTCACTTGAATTGAGGTCTCTTATATGTTTAAAAAAATTATATATTTTCAATCCTGTGGATAAAAAATTGCAGGGGTAAAAAAGTAGTTATAACTTATAGTTATACTGCATGAAGCATACACACTTATTTAGTTGTAAATTTCTATGTTTATAAAGTGCACAAAAAATAATTATATGAACTTATAAAGAATACTGAACACGCAACACACGTTTGTCTCTTAATAAGTAGTTTTACGTCACATATTCTTAATACTACAAGACAAAAATAATTAAAAATTAATGTGCAAACTTTTCTTACTAAATAACAATAGATTTCTTTTTTCTAACTTCAGCTTTGTCATATTCAAAGAAAATCGTATGTCATTTTTTTATATAAATGATTTTATTAATGATGAAGTGAAACTTGATTTATTACCGCAAACATTGTCTATCTTGTGTAATTAGTTCTAGAAAACATTACAGAAGTCTTTTTAATTGTATTGAAACATTATCTTTTACTTGCATTGTATAATTTAATGTTATTAATTACGATATAATCCATTATTTAAAAATATTAATTAAATTACATCATTATTTAAATAACAGTTAAAGTTTGTTTTTAATATAATTCTAACATTTGCATTTTTTTTACTTCACGAAACAAAAAAATAATAATAATAACAATGAGAAAAAGAATAAGAAAGGAAAGAATGTTGTTATTTAAACTTTATCTTAGGTAGAGTAATGTAAAGAAATTTAAACAAAATTATAGTAAAACGTACGAGTTGATTTAATTTATGGATTTGTGTAAATGTTTCTTTTTATCTTCCTAGCTCTTAAGTATCCCATTTGTTGGAATATAAATGAAATAATTGTGTAATCATTTATTCTTTGATATGTGGTTGTAATTAAGGGTTGTATTTAGATGGCCTGTACCTCAAAATATACTAAATATAAATTGATAAATATATATATATATATATATATATATATATATATATATATATATATAATATACATATATATATTATATTATATATAAAAAATATATAAAGAAAACTTCGAAAACATGCCATGAAATATGAAAATATGAAATATGCCATTTGAAAGTTAAAAGTAACAGTTATACCTATGATAAAATTATTATTGAAATTAACATGTGCTCTTATAGGACTAAAACTTCAAAAAAATTGTGATTTAAAATCTAGCATGGTGACCCCCTAATTTTTTCTAACCTTTTTGAAGATATTTTATCCTAATATATAGGGACCGGATCTCCAGTTTGTTCAGTTTTTGAAATATGCATGCTAGGACACATCTGAGTTCAGATGTCCACGAATCATGAAGTTTTATTGCCAAAAATGCAAAAAAGTTTGGACTGAAAAAAACTGTTTTTGAAATTTGTAAACTGGGTCAGTTATTTTAAGTTTTTGTCAGTTTTTACCAGTTTTTCTCAGTTTTGGAAACTGAAAATAGACTTTTACCCTATAAAAACTTAAAATAGCGTGCTAAAAAAAAATTGAAAAAAAAAAAGGCGAGTATAATATATACTTTGAAATAATTATTTTTTATGCATATCTCAAAACTATCTGAATTCAACTGAACACTAATAAAAAATAAAAAATAAATGTTCAAAAGAAGTTCAAAAATACAAGAACAGCTCTCCTTCATACTGGCTGGTAAAGTGTATCAGATAATAATTTAACAACTTTTTATTATAAAAATTATTATTTTTTTTTTTTCATAAAAAAATATAAATTTTATGCTTCTTTATCGATAATGTTTGTTTCTAAGTTAAAAATTATCAAAACTGAATTTCACTGTTTTTGTATAATTGAACTGAAAGTGAACTGATTTTGCTGTTTTTGCAAACTGATTATGCAAAAAAACTGGACTGAATTCAGTACTGAAAAATGCACATTTTCAAAACTGATAATCCGGTCCCTACTAATATATCACTGCTCTCTCTCTCTCTCTCTCTCTCTCTCTCTCTCTCTCTCTCTCTCCCTCTCCCTCTCTCTATTTTAAGTTTTTAGTCAAATCCCGCAGTAGCTGATTTCCCGCCCTAAGGAATAAGATGGTAATATTCACATAATGTTTATAGGAGATAAATACTTTTATATAGAAATATAAGAATATATTTCTTTGACTAATTTTTTTAAACATCAGTATTTTACAGTAACATATTACATTGCTTTTAAATTAAATTTTTAATTTTCTGACTATCATAAAAAATATAGCTCTTTATAGTCATTATTAAAGGAATAGAAGGAACTACATTAGCTTATTAGTTTTTGCACCTCTTTGATGTTTTAATAAATACAACATTTTTATTATTACTCAATGAGAATACAAAGCATAATAAAAGGCAAAATAGCATTCATGTAATAGTTTGTATATACGTATGCATGGAAAATCTGTCTTAAAACGCTTATGTTGAGGGTTTTAATGTGGGCGAACAAAAGTCTACAGCGTCTGCGCCAGCGTGTTTAAGTCGAGTTTTAGTTTTGAGCGCGGTTTGTCGAGCAGTCGCGCACCATCCTCCAAACTGATTGCCAACAAAGTCTTCAACCCTTAACTAAAGTTACTTATTTACGTAATATTATATCGATGGTTAAAATTTTTTCAGGTAATACATTTATTTTATATATATATATATATATATTTATGTCTTATTATTATTTTTTTAATTTTTAAATTCAATTCAATTTTTTTTGTTAAACAAAAAAAAAAGAAAAAGAAAAAAATCAAGCATGAATTTGTGGTAGGTTACAATTTTTTAATATTATTTGATAAAGAAATATATATTGTATAATAGCACATTTAATAATTTTCTTAAGAAAAAAAAAAGAAAAAAAAAAGTTACATTCAATTATAATAATTTTTGCAGTGTCAAATAAAATGTATTGTAAAAGAAAAGCAATTTGACATTTTAAATTAAGTAACATAAGTTTTGAACGGCTGTCATAGAAATTATTGTTAAATTTAATGCATATAAAATGAGAGAAAAACTTAAATAGCGTGAAATGAAAAAAAAAAAAAAAAAAAAAAAAAAGAGGGTTAGTTAGTTATTTTAAATTAAGTTATATATTAGATTTAAAATTTGTTCAATTGAACCTCTAAAATGAGACGTAAATTGAATTATTCAGTTTGAGTAAGGTAATTTGGAGCTTTATACATCGTATAGACTTCATTTCTACACATTATTATTTCAGTTTTTTTTTTATTACTTTCATAGCAGATACTCGCATACAATAAAAAAATTTAGAAAAAAGGTGAAACTTATAAACATTTGAAGAAATGTAATCTTTTAAACAATTTCCTAAATTAAAGTCAATTTATAGAGCTATATAAATATATATATTTTGTCAATAATTTAAAATAATAAAAGAGTAGAATAGTTTAAAAATTGTGTGAAATATAGTCAATATTTAAGGCAATAATTGTAAACTATAATATATAGGAAAATACAGTATAAAAGTAAAATGTGCAATTAATAGCTTATAAAATGTAGTTATATTGGAATTTATATAAAAAAATATATATATTTTTTACAAAGTTAACCAGCAAAGCATTGTTTTTTCTAATAATAGTTATTTAGTGTCAATTTAGGTACCAAAAATCAAAATTAAAATAAGTTGCCTAAAGGATAAAGTTTTTAATTGAAACTCTAAATTCTTTACTCTAAATTCTTATATTATGATAACTATAATACATAAAAATAATTAAATACATGTATATATTTCTCACTTGTTATATTTTATGTTTTTTTTTATTTAATTGCATGAAATTTATGTAAATGTGAGGATGATTAAATGTGGACCAAATGTTGATGTCATGTTGTTTAAGTTTAACTGTTACGACTTAGTTTTTTGGTTAAATACAATGTAAAGTCATGGCAGGCTGGTGTTGGGACAAATAGGAGAACAAGTACGAGTGACAAACTTACTTAAGTAAACTGTCATAACAGCCTCTCGAGATCTCTCAAAATAAATTGCAAATTTTCACCATGTCTAAGAAATACTTAAAGGCGTAGAACAACTTGAACAAAAAACATGACTAATATCCTATAACATACCTAAATATCAACGTTGATTTGGCCGGAGTCATTGATTTCTAATGTATTTTCCATTCACAAAATGGCAGCTGCGGGTTAATGACGTCACAGCTCACCTGTTTCCACGCTCGTGGACTAGTGAGCTATGACGTCAGAAACCTGCAGCTGTCATTTTGTGAATGGGAAATAAATTAGAAATCAATGATTCCAGCCAAATCAACGTTGATATTTAGGTATGTTAGGGTATTAGACATATTTTTTCATTAAGGTGTTCTAAGGTGTTTCAAGGTTTTCCTATACTCGGAAATAATAAATTACGTAATTTATGTTGCATTTATGTAATTATTGCATAAATTATGCTAAATTTAAAGAAAATAAATAATTATGCTGTACAACGTAATATTTATGCTAGGTAACATATTTATTATACAGCATAGTATAGATAATGCTATATTGAATAAATTGTGCTGAAAATAAGATAGCATAATTATTACGTATTTAATTTAGTCCATGTATAAAATTATAATAACTTAATTAAAAGTAAAAAATAAATACTTGGATTCAACTGATAAATTCAACAGTCACAATAGTTTTCGTTTTCACGATAGTTTTCATCACGATCAAAACAATAGGCATAGAAAACAGTTATTACTGCAATCCTGTTTTATATTTTCTATCACACAAAAAAAAAAATGTGTGATATTTTTTAAATGGTGTTCACAATAGTTTATTTTACTGAGAAAATCATTAAAAAAAGTTTCGTGACGTAAAGATAATGGTCATTAACGGAAAGAAAAAAGTTTAAAGGAATAAAAAATACAAATCATTCTTAAAAGCTTTTTTTTCAACTTTTTTTTTTAACTTTTTTTTTTTTTTTTAATATTTTTACGCATTTTCTCTAAGGAAATAAACTTTATTTATTGTAAAATTATTTAATGAGAAACTTTTATAATTATCATTTTGCAAAATTCTTTACGTAATTTTTAGTACCTTTATATATCCTAAGCGAAAAATAATGACTTCCCGTATAGTAAATCAATAACATATTTATTCAAAATACTTATTAATTTTATTTTATATACAAACATTGATGTAAAATTTATGATATTAAAAAAAAAAAAAACTTTTTATATAAATCTCAAACCATTTTGACGTAATATAATTTATACATCAATAAATTAGTTTTTCATCAAGTGAAGTTGGCAAAATATTTTTTTATTTTTTATTATTATTATTTTATTACTTTTTATTGAAAAATATTCTAATTAAATTTTAAAGATAAAAAAAGCCAGTCGCTTGAGTTCGAAATAAGATATTTTATTTTTACCATTTACAAATATATATATTAAATCAAACTGACTTTGTTTCAAACAAACAAACAAAAATTTGAAATATTTTTTAACACGTTAAAATAATTTATTTTAGAATTCTAATTATTTTTTTTTCCTTTACTAAAAAATATCCATTGAAAATGTTAACTTTGTTTTAAAACAACACAGTTTTCTCATAAGAAAGTCAATTTTAATTTTGAAAAGATATATAAGAAAAAATGTAAAAAAAAAAAAAATAAAAAAAAAAAATCTTACGGGTTGTTGACATTATAAAATAGATTAAATTATATTTAAAAAAAAATATTTAGATAGTTAGTAAGCGAAGCATCAACTTCTAACTTTTAAGCTTTCAATAATAATTTGTAATCTATTCTAGTTTTACTCAAAACTCAAAACCAATTTTGTTTCGTGTCATTTGCATTCAAGTTATGTAAGGTTTTACGTTTGAAGATTATAAATGTATAAAGATATTAAATTAGAAATATAAATCTTGACCTAAACCAACATTAGATTTCTTTACTCAACATCATTATATATTGAAGATTAAGTACCAATAAATTTTACGTATAATATTCGTGTTCGTCATCTTAATCATTTTCCTTCATTTACAAGTACAACTTTTTTTTTCATTTTATATCAATATTCAGTTCAGTTGAGCTCTCTTAAAGTCTGATAAGTGATATAAAATAATTCTCAGTAAGAATTTCAAACCCCATTTGTAAAACTTATCATTATTCAATTTAGAAGTTCCCAGCAAAATTTATCTCTGTATAAAGAACAGTGATGAGCGATATTTCTCACTGGATTAAAGTTTTTACATTAAAATTAATAATTTTCTTTATTAAACTTAATATTAACTATATTTTACAGATTAAGTTAAACATGAAAACAAAATTAAGTTTACAAATACTAGAAGTTTTTTTTTTTCCTTCATTTTCATTTTTTTTTTTTTTTTTTTTTTTTTTTTTTTTGCTCTCATAAATCATAACTTTTTTCAATACCAAAAGTCGCATGACATATGACACGGACGAGTAGGAAACTGAAAGAAAAAAATATCAGAGTGTTATACATTACAGTGATGTTGAAGCCAGAGAGTCAGAGTCAGGGAGACACACAGACGGACAGAGCGAGAGAGCGAGAGAGCGAGAGAGAGAGAGAGAGAGAGAGAGAGAGAGAGAGAGAGAGAGAGAGAGAGAGAGAGAGAGAGAGAGAGAGAGAGAGAGAGAGAGAGAGAGAGAGAGAGAGAGAGAGAGAGAGAGAGAGAGAGAGAGAGAGAGAGAGAGAGAGAGAGTTGAATAAAGCTTACTATAGAATAAAGTATCTTTTCACAAATTTCTTTATAAACTGCATTTTTTTACTTCTAAAAATATTTTTACTTTTGCTCAAAGTGAACTATATAATAAATTTACTGTTGCAGAGTTTGCAAGAAGATGGCTCACCCGCTTTGCCAAGTAGTGCTGGGTGGTGTGAGGAAGCGACCCAAGCAAGGAATCTACTCCTTTCAAGAACTTTTACCAAATAACTAACGGAAAAAAAAAGTCATGAAAAATTATTCACCAATTTTATCCTCAAACTTATATAACCTCTAAAGTGTGAAATATATGTAAATGTTTCTCTCGTTATTTATTACAATTCTAAAGTAAAAAAAAGTGTTAAATTTACCATTAAATTCTATTCCAAATTCAGTATTTTCTAAAATAAAATAAAAATAAAATTCTATTGTAAATTAGAAAAAAAAAGGAACACTTAATACGATTGAATTTTTAGAAAAGTGTTAAAAAGTTTTGTGTAAATTTTATTGCAGAGGTAAATTTGTGTGATTGTAAAATAGTACGTGCAAAGACTAAAGTGTAAATTTATATAGTGCGAGTGTCGTTTAGTGCTTGGAATTTTGGTTAGTAGAATGCAGTCTACCGTCTCACCAGATTTTGACCTTGAGGTCTTAGACAATGAGAATAACGTTACTTACAACTATACTGAATACTGTATTGACGAGGGTCCACTTGAAGGATTGATTATTGGTACTGCTTGGTTTCAGGTAAATTAATTAAAAAAACTTAAATATACAACTATATATTAGAATAATATAAATATACAATATAATATTATTATATACATTATTATTATTATATTATTTATATCATATACAATATAAAGGCGTAGAACACCTTGAACAAAAAAGTGGCGTAATATCCTAACAAACCTGCAAATCAACGTTGATTTGGACGGAGTCATTGATTTCTAATTTATTTTCCATTCACAAAATGCCACTGCCGGTCACTGACGTCACAGCTCGCCTGGTCCACGCGCAAGTAAACCGAGCGAGCTGTGACGTCAGTGACCGGCAGCGGCATTTTGTGAATGGAAAATAAATTAAAAATCAATGACTCCGGCCAAATCAACGTTGATTTTCAGGTTTGTTAGGATATTACGCAACTTTTTTGTTCAAGGTGTTCGGGCAGGTATTTAAATCCTGTAAATGCAATAGGTAGACATACATAACCTAGAACAGGTATTATTATACTACAATAATACATAATGCAGGTGCAATATGCTACAATAAAGGTGTGACTAACTTAGTGGTATTGTAGTTTATTCCTGCCTGTTCCAAATTAAAGTGTACTTATTGCAAAATACAGGATTCATTTACCTGCAATGTAACTTTAATTCCGTTCCAATTGGTATACATTTATTTTGACTGCTTTATAAAAACACGAAGTTACAGGAAATTTTTATTTTTGAAATCTACCTAGATGTAAAATAGGTGTTAAATTACAAACTCTCATAACTTATTGAATGACATAATACTAATAATCGGGCAGCTATATTTTGGCGACAGGAATTGTTTAAAGATTGTTATAATTTTTTTTTTCTTTCTTATCGTCAACAAATTTATAAATTTAAATTCATATTTTAGAATAGTTACTTTAATTCAGTAAATCAGTAATTCTGTGAGAAGCAAATAAAACAAAACAAAGTATTTTGGAAACATTGAGGTAGCTTCAGCTTAAAAATTTGCTATATATAAAACAGTAAAAAAGTAAAGAGAGAGTAAAAGTATAAGAGAAAAATAAAATGCTGAAATTTATTACAGCAATAAACTATTATAAAGTAGTTTATTTTTATCTCGTTCATTCATGAGATATTCACTTTATTTCTATCACTTTATCAAAACTTTTTTTTCCTTCTTCGTTCTTTTCTATAAAGAGGAAATTTTCAACACAGTTCTTCATTTCCTGTAAAATAATAATAAACTACTAAAGATATCGTTTGGATTCATATTGTTTAACTTGCAGTTTTAGTTTTCCTGTATTAAAAAATAAAAAAATTATGGGATTTTTTTGTTTGTTATTCTATGATTTAATACAAAACCCCATTATTTTATAATATAGTACATTGCAATCCTTAATGCATTAATCTTGATTTACACTCGGGATTTTTTTTAATAATTCTGACAAATCATATTATATTATATTATATAATTAATATATTTTAATGCAAAAAGCATGTAGATCTTGTTATTTTTGATATTTTCATATTATGAGTGTGTGTGTGTATGTACATATTAATATATATATATATATATATATATATATATATATATATATATATATATATGTGTGTGTGTGTATATATATATATATATTATATATATATATATATATATATATATATATATATATATATAGTATATTTTTAACCATGTAATTCTATTTGCAAATTTGCATATTGAATACATTACAAATGTTAACCACGCAATATACTGCATAAGTTATAAATATAAAATCCGATATAGAATTTTTCTCTGCTATTTCTATTTTCATAACAATATCATATTGGAACTACTGACAAAAAGCTCAAGGAAATTAAAATACAGTGAACCATATAACATTTTCTTTCTCATTTCAAATCAAATGTCATTTATAAAAATGAAATGATAGACTTTCTTTTTTCTTTTTTTTTTTTTCGCAGGGATACTTGATAATATGTTTTGTATTAAAAATAAAACTTAATATAAATATATAACATAAAAAAAGAATGAATGAAAATAAATGATATTATTATTATTACATTTTTTTGTCCATTCAGTCGTTACGCAAATATTTCATGAGCATGAATGATTTATTTATTAATATTAGAAATTTTTGTCAAATTGAATTGAATCACGTATATACAAGATGATCTGAAATTTCAAACAAATTTTTATTTAATATAAATCTCAGACTGAGACTTAATCAAAAAAAAAAAAGAAAAAAAAAAAAAGAATTGAATTATTGATCATGTCTGAACAATATCGTATAGTACTGAATATAAATAAGCTTTATAATTCTACTACATATAGTCATGAAAAGAACATACAAAATTGTATTTAGAAAGTACGTAGAACGTAGTGTGTGTGTTTTATACATAATATTATTTTGCATCTCATTTTCCCCAATATATCAACTTTAAAAGTAACGACCTATTTACATGGAGAAATGTTTTCAAAATGCTATAAATTCAATTGTATGCAACATCCATGAAAAACTTTTAAATTTTATGCAATTAAATTTTTGTTCCCTGCCAATTATTTCGTTCTTATGTATATTAGTATCTTACAGAACTGATTATTTCCTTCAATATTTGAATATCTTAATAATGAAGTAATAGAATACTCGTGTAAATTTATTGATTATGGAGAGAGGGAACCGTAGATGGCATCACATTAAAATTTCATAGGAAAAAGTCTGACATCGGATCACAGCTGGTGCTTTCCTATCTAAATACACCGTGCTGCTATCTACGGTCCCCTACCTCCTTATAATGAATTTCTCAATTGTTTTTAATAATATAACTTAATACTGAGTTAAGGGTTGTATTTAGATGGCTTGTATCTCAAAATCTAAAAAGATTTTTTTTTTTTGAAGTTACCTTATCCTAATGTATCAATAGCGAAATTTCACATTTTTCTTTATTTACACATTTTTAGTCAAATCCCGCAGTAGCTAATTTTTTAGAATAGAGTTTATTCGCCACATATTATTAAATACGATCATAAGTGCTATAAATGTATTACATCATTGTTTCTACAATTCTAAAGTTATATATTAATTATAACTTCTGTTTAAATTTACAGCAACAGTAATCGTATCATTTAAAGATTATACAATAGGTGTTTTAGTCTATTAGCTATTTATTACGTGTAAATTAATCGTAAATTGTGACAAAACTTTTGTTTTGTTCGTACTATACAGCATTGATTTTTTTTTTTATAGCTTTACTGTAGTTATAGACTCAAACATATAAAATAACAAAAGATTGTGATTAAATAGCGCAATTTAAATATTAATAAAAGGAAATAAATATTTTCGTTGCTTGTCAAAATTCTGATGCATATCAAAACCTTACAAGCTATTGTATAGCAATAGAACTCAATATAACAAAAAAAAGTACAATAGAAGTAGACATACAAAAGATTTATTAGTTCAATTTTTAGAATGACAAAAATGTTTAGGTTAGACAGGTTCTATGACCTTTTACTTTTTATTGATGTACTTTTAGCTCATAAATGTGATAGACATTATATTAATGGTTTTTAGTTTGATATTATATATTATACAGTATAGTAGTCCACACAGGTGCCTTTTTATGACATTAATCTGGTGATATAGCTCGTGAGTAAAACTCGTAAAATTTAGTTGAATTCCATAATATATATATATTGAGCTTCTAAAACTGTTGTATTCGGTGATTGATGTCGATCAAACTAAATTACACGTCATATACACATTCCTTTATTTGTAGAGTTGCTAAATTATTTACTCTCATGATATGAATTATATAGTTACATATTTAACAATAAAACTATTGATACTACGTAATTACTATGGTAATATTGTGAAGTGCAAATGTATAATTTACCCATTATTTTGTCTAATTATTAGTTTAAAATCGTTATGTGTAATTAATTAACTAAATATGTGTTGTATTACAATATTTCATAAAAAGTGTCTCGTATGTTAATGTTATTTTGTCAAAACTAATTTGTTGTAAATCTGTTATTTAAAAATGTATTTTTCTGGTCAAGGTTCATATAATACGGTTGAAAAAGCCGTGTATGCGCCTTTAAGGCGTAGAACACCTTGAACAAAAAAGCTGTGTAATATCCTAACAAACCTGAAAATCAACGTTGATTTGGCAAAAATCATTGATTTCTAATCTATTTCTTGTTCAAGGTGTTCTACGCCTTTAAATAAAGTTATTCTATTATTATTATTAAATATATATAAAGCAAAAATGTTTTGTTCTTTGTTTCAGGGTTTAATATTTGCGGCATACACCCTGGTGTTCGTGGTAGCCTTACTTGGTAATGGTCTAGTGGTCATTGCAGTTCGTGCTTCACCACGTATGCGCACAGTCACCAACCTGTTATTGGTGAACCTTGCTGGAGGTGATCTACTCCTGGCAATAGCATGTGTTCCTTTCTCCTTCGTACCTACCTTAATACTTCAACATTGGCCCTTTGGTCTGGCAGTCTGCAAACTGGTTAGTTACTCTCAAGTAAGTATATACCATCTATTTCTTCTTTTAATTAGTTCTTACGATGTTGTGAAAAACACATACTTTGGTTGTGCGTAGAATTACAAAAGCACTTCCTTATGATATTTTATTACTTAAAGGTTGTTTCCTACATGTTACGTTATTTTACATTAAAACATTCTACACTCTCGTTACTGAAAGTCAGAAAAATGCTGGAATGTTTCCTATAGAAAAAGTCATGAATGTTGTCGGTATGCGGGGGCGGGGGGGGGGGGGGGGGTATTAAAAAAAATTACACGACTAGTGCTACAATTTAGCTCACAGCAAATTACATTTTCATTCCATTGATATAAACAAAAATATACGTAAAATGACTTAAGTAATGGCACTCTGCTTAAATAGAAAGTAAGGAGAGTGAGAAAGAAAGGAAATGAAAATCGTAAATTGGCCATCACTCAAAATAGTGATTATGCATATTTTCTTATTTGACATTTTCCAATATATTAAATGTATGATCAATATCTGGACATGAAAATGCAATAATGATAATGGAAATGTCAATAATTTTTACTAATGCATTTTATCATTCAATATAATACCATCAAAAAAATTCATAATACTTAATGGAAGATGCCATGCAAGGGATTTTATTACTTTACAATTTTCCATATATTATACACGTTACTATTTCTTAACCGATATAGAGGTTACTCTCATTACACGATATTAATTTACGGTTCATTAAACTTCAAATGCTTAAAAAGTTTCACGTTTAAAAGCTTTGAAATCAAAAATATATTATTATTAAAGTTATTCATAACCCTTTTTTCTGAATTTGTCGAACAATATTGTCTTTTTTTACATTTTTCTTTTTTACTTGCAAAACAAAACAAGAGAACAAAGGAAGCTTAAAGAAGAAGAGCATATTTAAATAAGTAATGCAAGAAAGTCATGAAATATACAGCACATGTACAGTACGTTCTATTTTATGCATTGCAATTGTTTTAAGATAGAAAAACTACCAGCAAGTAAAAGTTTTTTTTTTTTTTTTTAAGAAAAAAAAAAAAAAAAAAGACCATGAATATAAAAAAGAAAGTACATCTTACTGTTTTAAAACATTCTGCTTTTGAACTTTGTTTCTTACCAGTCATATATCCTTCTTTTTTAGTACCAAATATATCCAAGAAGGTCGTTCTTTAAAATAAGTTTAGTAATATATTTATATATAAATATATCCACAGTCAAGCTTAGTCTCTAAAATAAAATCAACTTGAATCTTGGTTTTGTCATCAAAATATAAAACGAGTCAACTGTTTCAAGATTTAAATCTTACTGTCTCTGCAGTATAATAAGAGCTAGATTATAAGAATTAGATTCATTCAAAAAAATCATATAGAAATTAATTAAAGATTTTATCATCATACCGTACATTATATAAAATTGAAGTAGAGAAAATACCGTCAAATTAACAAACTTATAAAGTTATTACATACCTTGGTCAATTTGTCTTTTAATTCATCCTATATAATTAAAGAGTAATTATAAAAGTTATGTCTTTCATTTTAGAGTTTAATTTTATAATGACCCAGAGATGTTAAGAGTAGGGCATTTTACTGCCTAGTGTCAAGAGAGAGAGTGTATATAATCTAAGAAAGAAGTTTAATCTTAAGATATTTAAGATGAGTATAGTAAAGAGTTAAAAAGGATAATGAAAAACGTGACATGTTACTCTTTTCTGCTAAAACCAGTGCGGTTTGACGTCATATAAAAATACGCCTTCTTGTTTTTTCTTTAAATTGATTTTATATTTCACGCCTTCTTGTATTGACTTTTAATTAATTTTTTTAATACTATTGTTTTTTGTAAGTCTTTGTCATTACTTTATTGACACGTAACACGTCCTTTTAATTATATATGCGTCGTGATAGATAGTAAAAAAACAAACTTATTGTTTACAATATGATAAAGGGAAAGTTGATGTATGTATCGTGTGTTGCGTGTTGCGTTTATTGATCATACAATCTTACAAGTTTTTGCGGGACAAGAATAAATATGTATCAATTATGGTATTTTCAGAATCATTTATTCATAACAACAAAATTTATTATGCTGTATTACATAATAGTGATTGTGTTACGTACACGGAAAGAAGAAATTACGTAATTTAAGCTACATTTATGTCAATCAGTATAATTATTATTGCTAAATTGGAATAGCATAAATGATTATGCTATACAAGATAACATTTATGCTATGAAAATATGCAGTATAGCAAATTATGTTATAATAATAAACAAGTGTTTATATGAAAATGGGATATAGCATAATTATTACGTAATTAATTTTCTCCGGTATCTTATAGCATAATGCAATTCAATAACAGTCATATTTATGATCAATGACATATATAGTAATTATTAACTGCAGCATAAATTACATTACTTATTTTTGTCATCCAGTCACTTCCCTCTCAATTCTTGTTCCCCATTTTTGTCCCAGTACTGCATATCCCTTAATCCTACTGATAAGTCAAGTCTGTGTTTGAGCGTAAGTCTGTTTGACTTGCCTTCCGTCTACGTCTATAATTCCAATTATCGCGTTGTCTGAGCGCAGGTTCCCGTGAGATCACCGAAATTCAGCAATGTCGAGCGTGGTCAGTACTTGGATGGGTCAACGACTGTAAAAAGTCTTGCACTCATTCAAGTGCTGAAGCGTAGCTGTACTCACATGATGGCATGACCATGTGCTCCCTTAATTGAGTGCTGCCATCATGTGCGGCCGTTAAAACGGAAACACGATTTCACGTTAACGAGCACTGGTCCGACCTTACACAGATTTGGTATTTGGAGCCCAAAATAGTGGAAGTGCGGGGTCTACGTTGGGATAAAGAAGGTTGATTTATAAATTATAACAGTCAATATGACAAATGATTTAAAAGTAGCATTCAATTGCTAAAAATACAGTAATATGTACACAAACCAGCATGTGTGTGTGTTACAACAACAACAACAACAAGAGACCAGCAGATTAGATATGCGATAAAGTAACTAAAACAAAACAAAACATATTATTAACCATTTCAAACAACTACAACAAAAATTCAAAGCATGTATGTGATACAATTGGATCACAGGTAACACACGTGTAGACGACTTTCATATTGAATTAGAGTTGAATTAAATTGTGATATAAAATGTGATTTCTGATTTATTATACGTTATGTATATATAACACTATTTAAATAGACTTACAATCTTATCACATTGGGTTCATAAAATATACATACATAATATTTTTATATACCATAGACGAATTTTATAGCCTAAAGATTGTACATGGTATATTACATTATCATTGGTGTAGATTATATTTCCTGAAATATACAGTAATGGTAACTTTTATCACCTCACGAGTTTATCACATTTATTTTACAATCTCTTTAAGTTATTCTTGAAACCAGAAAAAAAAGGAACATTCAAAAACTTAAATAATAAATTTGAATAAACTTTAGCAGCAGTATATTTTTCAAGCAATATTTTTTTATAAGTAAGAGTTTTCATTTCATTGCTTTATACATTAAATTAAATTTCCTGTAAAAAATAATATTTAATAATAGTAACGTTAAAAGTTATAAAAATTTAACTTTAAAAAAAATATATATTGAGAGACAAAATACATAAATTAAATTTTAAAATATTTTAAATAAAATTTAATGGCCATATAAATTGATTTAAATTTACAATATATAAAACAACTTCTGTTAAGCTTGCATAATATGCTCTTTTTTTCGTTTTTTTTTTTTTTTTTTTTTTTTTTGTTTTTTGTTTGACGATGAAAATGCGAAGTTCGAGCGACGTTGTCAACTCACGCAACGGCAGTATATACATTTGCTTGTTACTGATAGTACAAGTTATTACGCGTTCTCATTGTTCTAGCTATTATAAATCGTGAGTTCCTGTCACTAGCAGTTACTCTCTCACATGAGTTGTTGTTTATACAATCTCACTCCACCTTTGGTGTGACTTTATAGAAAGAACAATATGTTAGTTTTAAATATCATATACAGTTCGTTAAATGTAATGTTTTCCTTTGTCATGTATGTGTTCAACATTTTTGTTGATATTTTGTCAACAACCAAATTGGTACAAAAGTAAAAAATTGTTTGTTTGCTTTTTTTACAATTTTTACTAAGATATATATACTTAAACTTTTCGTCAAATATAAACAACAACAAAAATAACATTAGTTTTGTTAATAAATAATAAAATTAAAAACAAAAGTAGAGAGAGAGAGAAAGAGAGAGAGAGAGAGAGAGAGAGAGAGAGAGAGAGAGAGAGAGAGATACTGCACATTTCTTTTTGTAGCTACAAAAATGGCTCAAATTAATTATTTCATAAAATTATACTTTTTTTTTTCAATACAATAACGTTTAACTATTTGTAAAATCACTTCAATTCAGTAATGATACAAGAATGTAAAGCGATAAAAAGTAAATTTGCTGCGTAAAGCGATATTTTGCTCCTAAACTTTAATTACACACTTAATTTCAACACTTAAAGTGTTTCTAGAAAATCTCTAATGACCTATTTACAAAATGATTGTATAGTCAAAATGTTTAGAACAAAGAAAATTACTTCTAAGTGTGTTATCTCTAATACTGAAATATTTTGTTATCAGTATTCTCGAGGGATTATAATAATTAATACAATACATGCTGAGAATTATTAATGAAGTGAAATAAAAAATTAAATTAAAACAACCGGAATGTTCATATTGGTTAATGTGAAATGTCATGATAATATCCTCTCTTAATATTCAAATTTTCTATATGATTATTATTGAATCGTCCTACATACATGAAAAATTAATACAAACATAAAAGTATTTGGTAAAAATTTTACATAATGGTATAGCTTTTTGTATAAAATGCGTAGGATTAACTTCCACGCAAATCATGTTTGAAATTTTATTCAGTACAATTTTTTATTATTGATATTATATAATATAAAAAAAAAGCTAATTTTGATCAACAGATAATAACATTAAAAACCAAAATATATAGTAATAAAACGTATTAATTTCATAGTATATAATAAGATATTTCATTACAATGACTGCTTATGTTTACTCAAAATGCGGAAAAGGAAGTGCAGGAAAAGGAAACCACGTGACGGTAAAAGTGGGAGAAAACTTGACTGCTTATGTTTACTCAAAATGCGGAAAATGAAGTGGCCGGAAGAGGAAATCACGTGACGGTAAAAGTGAAGTTGTTGCTAGCAGCAAGCTAGGCCTGAGCCACCTCCCACTTTTACCGTCACGTGGTTTCCTCTTCCGGCACTTCCTTTTCCGCATTTTAAGTAAACAGAAGCAGTCATAGAAAATTACATTTTAGTTTGTTAAAAACACTTTTTGAAAGACAATCTCCTTTGAACTTTTATTATTAGTCTTTACTATTAAATTACATTTCTGATGGATCAGTTCATAAAACAAACAAAAAAATCTTATTGATAAGGCAATAGACTTTCCTTCTTCTTCTTCTTTTTTTTCTCCTCTATATTATTATATACTTGAAAGATATAAGAAAAAAATTAAATGTAACTGTAAGAAATTGTTCAGTATGGTGGAATAGTTATTTCAAAGGATAAGATTCAAAAAGTGGATTCAATTACTGAGATTGCAATATCAGTTTCAATCTTTACAATATTCTCAAGTATATATCTAGCTAGATAGAGAGGTTCACTCGTTCATCTTATACTTTGTAAATTTCAACTGTATGTGACTGTATGTATACTTTGCTCTACAAAATTCTACTTGAAAAATATACACTCCAGTTAATAAACTGTATTATTTAATAGAAATTACTGCTTGTACTGTATAATATTCTTATATCCTTTTAAGTTCTAAGTGGACATCAGATGTAATTCAATGAAAATTAATAGGAAAAACAAATCGAAAAAAAAATGGAGATAAAAATACAAAAATTGGACCAGAAAATGCTCTTTTATTTACGCGTTTTTCAAAGCAGTTTTGAGCATAGTGGTTAGGGGGTCCGCCAAAGTAAGAAAATAATTTTGACAAAATATTCATATATATATATATATATATTATATATATATATATATATATATATATATATATATATATATATATATATATATATATATATATATATTATTTTGCTAAAAAAATAAAAGAATACTAAATAAATAAAAGAAGAAGAACTAATGCAAGGCGTGAGTTCTTGTTATGAATCGGACTGTTCATGATCGACATAAGAATATACGTGAATAATCCATTTTTCAATGTTGCATGGGTGAAAACACGCCAATTTACGTAGAATATTACCAACCAGTGAAAAAGCTACTTAATACGGTCAAAAATTAAAAACAAAAATTGATTTTGAAATATTAACAAAAATTACGTTATCAATTCTTAAAATATGTTTTCATGATTTCTATATAGAAATATAAATAGGAGTTCACAAAACATTAAAGAATCTGTAAATGAAAACATGAGTATAATATAAATAAAAAAATTATTCATTATGATATTTTGTAGCAATTTTGAATACTGAAAAACAGCTGTAAATATACATACTAAAATGCTTAAACAATATAAATTAATATAAAACCATTTTATTATTGTAAATTACCCACAAGTGATACTTTAAATAAAATATTACAGAATATGTAATATATGCATTACTAACATTCATCAAGATTTGCATATATTAAATGAAATCAGTTATATTAAATTAGACGTTAATGTTTTAAGTTTAAACTCACGGTTCAACTTTTACAAAACAAACAATATCTAAGATGTTTTATTATATTATAACAATGTTTTATTATATTATAACAATTTTAATCCAATTATCTTCTTATTAGCATTTACAAGAAGATACAAAACTATATCTACACTCGGCCTAGTTTTTAAAATTATTGACTTTTGAAATCAAGTTTAGAATGAATTAAAACTTTTTTATGTATGTACATATATTTTATTATAATACAAATATTTTTAGTACTTGCAATAAGTAGGATAAAAATTGATGAATAAAATAGCACAAGTACATTATACTATATCTTACTAAATGATAAAAAGCATTAACGTAGAGGGTATCCGACTTGGACCGGAAATCGCCAAAAGAAGAACTATATTTTCCAAAACAAAATTGTTCATGATTTATTTTCAACAAAACAAACACAATAATTTTCAAATAAAATGGAGTAAATTTAAAAAATACATATTTTTTTGTTCTGAAATTTTTTTAATAATATTTTTAATTTTAAAAAAGTTTCTAATTTGACTAAAATTTTCCGCTTAAATTTGAACTTCCACATTTAAATGTTATCTGTAAAGTGGAATAACTTGAATATTTAATTGTGTTTTCACATGTTTGACGTAATTAAACTTTTAAGTACCATTTCTTCTTTACTTTGTGTTTATATTATAATTCGGGACCGTCTAGTTTGCGAGATATCAGTCAGTAAACCCCCTTAATTTTGAAGGGTCATTTCATTATAGTGTTCAGATGTACAGTTACTATTACTGCAGCTTTACTATTGTATCATAATTATAACATTAATTAATCAAGAAATTGTCGTACTTCACTTCTGTGATGAATATGGAATAGAATAATATACTTGATGCATAATACATATTAATAATGCATATATTATATAGATTAAAGCAAATAAGCTTAATATTATACACATTTAAACTTTAAAGGCATAGAACACCTTGAACAAAAAAGCTTGTCTAATATCCTAACATACAATCAATGTTGATTTGTCCGGAGTCATTGCTTCCTAATGTATTTTCCATTCACAAAATAGCAGTTGCGGGTTAATGACGTCACAGCTTACCCGTTACCGCGTGCGTGGACCAGTGAGCTGTGACGTCATAAACCCGCATCTGCCATTTCGTAAATGGAAATAAATTAGAAATCAATAATGACTCTGGGCTAATCAACGTTGATATTTAGGTATGTTAGGATAGGATATTATACATATTTTTTGTTCAAGGTGTTCTACGCTTTTAAGGATATTTTATTAGATAAGATTTTAATTCTATACATAATTGTTTGAACACTCCAAGCAAACACATATGAACATTTTTTATGTATACGCTCAACCGAGATTTGAATTATTTATACTATTTCAACTACGCACGTATATAAAGCTAACAAAAATAACATTGAAAATATTTACTCTGATAAATTAATTTTGTAATGTCAGAGCACTCTACGCTAGTGGGTGTATACATTTTGTTTTCTCTAAATAAAAACCATATATGATTATTATATTGAAAATGGGGTTCATAGTTTGAATATTAACATTATCAATCTAGATCAAAAGTATACAAGTTAAATAGGCAATTTGATATAAACTTTTGTTGAAAATAAACAAATTGTCCCCTGAAACTAAAAATTATGACAGAAAATTCACAGACATTAATAACCTTATTCGAGAAAGTCCTTTTCATTTATTTATTTTTTTTTACTTAAAAATTTCTCGGTTTTATGTTACATCAAAATTTTGGCATATTTTTATTGCCATTGATTTTTGCAAAGAAATTTAAATTTTTAGTGCCAAAATTTTTAAGTAGGAATTTTGTTAATGGACTTTTTCACAGTATGTACAGTACTGTAGAACGGATTCATAATTATTAATTATAGAAGTTGAATGAATGTTTACATTGGACATTGCAATTAAAACAAGAGTAATGTTTAATCATCAAAATGAAATCATATCATATTTTTTATCAGTCACTTGTTGCATTTCCACAAAAAAAAACATAACCTCCCTGAAAGAATAATAATTTTAAATACGTTACTATCAAAATATTATATTTATTAAAATAAATAAACTAAATTTTCACTATAGCTAAAAACCATATTTATTTAAATTTTAGAAGTATGTAGTTTGCGATATATCTACTGCTTTTTGGTTTTACAAATTTTCAAATAACAACCATAAGTTAAATAATTAAATACTATAATGTTTTTGTAGGTTACCACAGCACATACATATATATACGTATATTACCTAATTAATTCTCTTTTGTTAATAAAATAGCACATTTCTCATATTTACAATTTTATATACAAAGTTATAATAAAATAAATTAAGAATTATGAACATATTTTAATATTAAATTCATAAAATATGTAATTATTGCAATAAGTAAAGTAGATTTTCTTACAATTTAAAATATTTCAAAGAGAATAAATGGGATAAAAAAATATGTTTATTAAAAAATATCGTTTTTTTTTTTATTTATTTATTTTTTATTTCTTCTGACGTCACTGGAGATTAGAGACATAAGTGAATGTTTTATGTCGTACCAATTTTTTTAAGTTAACTTGACAGCAAAAAAAGAAAAAAAAAATACTTTTAGCTATGTAAAATATTGTACTTATACAGTACACGCGATTGTGATACTGTGTTTAACTTTTTAAAGAAAACTCATAATGTTTTTCTTATAGGAATTTACTTTGCAAATTAAGAACTTGTGTTTTTTAAAACGTAAATATTGACTTGTATATATATATATATATATATATATATATATATATATATATATATATATATATATATATATATATATATATATATATATATATAGAGAGAGAGAGAGAGAGAGAGAGAGAGAGAGAGAGATCTACTGAAGCATTTTGATCACTTTTGCATCCATTTCACGGTTCTGCGCATGAATAGTGCGTAGAAATGGAAGCTGATGTGATCAAAATTACTTAAAGTCAGCCTCAAAACAGTTGCTTCTTTATAAGTAAATAATATCAAAATTATCTGTATGTTACAATAATATTTAATATTAAAAAAATAAATTAAACAGTTTATATCATAATAAAAAAATTTTCATGTATTTTAACTTTTAATTATATAGTTATGGGAACATTGTCATGCTATTTTTTTTTGTCCTAATGCTACAATTAAAGTAAAAATATGTACACAAAATATGATATTATATTCAACTCTATTGTTGGCTAAAGGCGTAGAGTTCAATTTTATATAACACAGTGTATTCATTTATGTACATACGTGAAAATTATAATATTTATTAATAAATATGTTGTGTTAGTGGACATAAATGGGATCGAGTATACACACCCACTAACATGGTCCTGTGACATTAATGTATAAAATTACTTCATCAAAGAATATTTCACATACTTTAAATACCAACATGACAATGTTTAAAGAGTCTTTGTAATCAATTTTGTCATATAGTATAATATAACGAAACAAAGACTAAAATAATGAAACTAACGTTTACCTAACTTACATTTTCATGTTTAAAAACTTAACTTGAATAATAATTTATAATGCAATATCAAACAACAATAAACTATATTAAAAACAAAACATGATTTAAAATCAAAGATTTTTTTTTTGTGAATAAAAAAACTATTTCAGTTTAAAAATGTCAACTTTTTACACAAGAAATAATATAGACGTCTTTATTGATATATCCATTTCAGCACAGAACTTTGTACAATAAACTATATAAAATATTGTGTTATAAAAATGAATTATTGCAAGAAAAGAGTGTTATAAAAATGTATAAAATACAGTCAGTTATTATTCAAAAGCTTTCAAATACATTATAATAGTTCAATAAAATAATTTATTTTAAACTTGAAAGAATATTACAACGCTCACTTCACTTTTTATTATTGATATAAAACTGGTTGTGGAATAAAAAAAAAAAAAATGAAACTTATGAAAATGTAAAAAGTCAACAGAAGTTTCCGTAGCAGTAAATTTAATAGTAAAAAGAATATCAGAAGAAGAAAAATGTAATATAAAATATCATGTTAAGTATTTCAAAATCAATATAATTCTTACTTCGTACATTAAATATTCCTTTTTAAAAACCGGAAAACTGCTATATATACATGAATGATCTATTTTTAACTTAAAATTACAGTGAATCGAGAAATTATTATAATAGATCTTTATTGCATGTATATGTTTATGCTATAAATAAGAAGTGCTATAGATTTTATGATTAGTTTGCGCAATCTCAAATTAAAAGAAAGAAATATTTTTATTTCTTTTTTGTCTTTTTGTCTTTTTTTCCTCTTTTTTTCCTCTTTTTTTTTTTTTTTTTTTTTTTGTCTTTTTGTCTTTTTGTCTTTTTTTTTTTCTCTTCCCCTTTTTATTTAATTACTTAGTTGTTGTCAATGGCATGGGAGTAAAAAGTTTGTAAACTATTTTTCAACGAAAACGTGTATCATCAAAAATAATTTTTGGAAGAAATTATTGCCATAAAATATTTTTAATCTTAAAATAGTTGTGAGAAAAACAGCAATATTATTTCAAAACGACAAGAAACATGTTGGATAATTTTAATATACGTATATGAATTTACATATAAACAAATTTTATACACATTTTATTGCAAAAATAGTTTAGCGTTATGAAATATTGCTGAAGTTATAAATAAAATAGTTTTATCTGCTGCTATAGAGGAGAGGGTATAAAATTGGCACGAAAATATTTTACAAGCAAAAGTCACGCAATATCAATAAAAACTTTCTTCCCTTCTTTTAAACTTATAAAATATACATGTATACGTATTATATTAACTTTTATTTAAAAAAAAAACATATAGCATAATGATTTGAAAGAAAATTCAAAGTAGAATCTCTTATATTATATTTTACAATGAAAAATAAGAACTTCTCATTAAAATATATAAAAATAATGTTTCTAAGCTGAAAATTATATTTCAATAAAATTTACTTTATTGAATAATAAAGTTTTGTCGCAATAAAAATGTTTACAAAAAAAAACTTAATTAACTAAATAATAAAAATTCAATAAAGCAATACAAAAATTTTAAGTTCCTGTAAAAACTCTTTAGAAAAAGAGTAATTTCAATAAAATTAATTAGTATAAAATCTTTTTTTTCCTTTCAAAAGAAGAGTTTGTCTCTAATTTTTTTTAAAGGAAGTGTACAAAAAACATAAAAACAAAAAATGTCTTTGGGCTGATAAGGAAATGGTTTTTTTATTAATTAAATTTAGTTTAAAAAGTTGAGTATACCACAAGGTTAAACTCTTTCTTTGTGTTTTAGAGAGAGAGAGAGAGAGAGAGAGAGAGAGAGAGAGAGAGAGAGAGAGAGTAATTAATTAGGATGGATTAACGTCCAAGAAAGAAAAGTGCTTCTAAAAGAGCAACATCCATAAAGTATACACAAACAAAAAACACAACCAAAATTTTGACACAAACAAAAATTGGTTCCCAAAAAATGAATGTAAGAGTGTGGTAAGAGAATGACGTAAAGAAAGGAATGATGGTGATAAACAAGGAAGTTTTGGTTGACAAGTGACACTCAGTCTTCTTCTTCATTGCAACAGGTGATTTAACTTGCACATTTGCCTTAAAATGAAATAAATTTTGTAAAAAAAAAAAAAAAAAAAAAAAAAAAAAGTATATAGTTTTTTTATATATTATCCAAGTATTTTCTTGACTAACATGATAGATTACCATCACTTTCATACCAAACTTTTTTTTTCTTTAAGAACCCAACAGAAATAGTTCTATACATACAGGATTAGTAGAGGCACACACATATTATGAGACGTAAATACATGGAACGTAATAATATCTTATATCGATAGCAGTAAGTCTAAAAATTACTGCATCGTTAAGAAGTTAACAAAATATATAATTGAAATTTGATGTTTTCATATAACTTTTAATGTATTTAAAAATTAGTGTTGCATATAACAAACTTTTGAAGTTAGTACAATGTTTTCTGTAATAATAAATCATATTTTTGTAATTTATTTTCTCAACTAGTATAGAATTTTAAACAGAGTGATAATAATTATTATTTATGACTTATGAGTTAAAAAATAAGGTTATGTATATATAAATATATATATATATATATATATATATATATATATATATATATATATATATATATATATATATATATATATATATATATAAATATATATATATATATATATATTTTATATATATATATATTAAAAGTGAAAACATAGCAACCTAATGAGGTTTAATTATTATTTTTATCAACGTAAAATCTCAAAATTTTCTACTCTGTTTCACATTTCCTTTTTTTTTTTTTTTTTTTTTTTTTTAAAGTTATGGTGTGTTTGTCGTATACACAGTAAAAGTAAGCATAATTTTGTTTTATCTAAAATTTCTACACACAAAGGAAATGTGCAGCAGTATTTATTATAATACAAACTCATGTTTCTTTATATTTAATGATAACACCAGGCAAAGAATAAACATACGTATAATTAAAGTTCTATTCAATTATTTCCCTTTGTTGTCAACACCATAAAAAAAGTTGTATAGATTTTATGTTCTTAATAATATTATTATTTTACAAGTGTAATTTTATGTAGAGTTCATATTATTTATATATAAATATATATTATATTATAATTTATAGAAAAAAAATAAGATAAATAAAGAGCTAAAAATTGTACATAGCTCTGAAAGTAGTAATATCAACCAAGCATAACTTTTTTTTTTTTTTTTTTTGTTGGCAATTTTTAATGTGCACAGGCATTTATAAATATTTTTTTCATGGTTGTATGCTTCACATTACAACTTTGTAATGTAGCAGTTTTAAAATACATCATAAATATGAGATAAAAGTTAACTTATTTGACCATTTGAATTTTTATCTCGTTTAATAATTATTGAATAATTTATTTTATTATTATTATTATTATTATTATATATATATATATTTTTTTTGGCATTGCACTACTTTTTTTTTGGTCTTATATCCAAAAGCCTTCATTTTTGTTTGTCTTTTAAATTAATCACAAAACAAATTGAGGGTTTAATGTTATTTTGGGAGTTTTCGAATCATTCATGCAAAATGATCATCCATGGTTAAACATACAAATATTATATACTTACAAACTTATACACATCATAACATCATCTATTTGCAGTTCCTGTTACCCAGGATTATCAAATGCTAACTCAGCACAATGTTCATGATACGCGGTCAAATACAAATACGTTATAATTACGCTAGCTCAATTCTAACAATATTTATTTATAAGAAAATAATTTATATTACATTAATAGCATACATTGTGTAGGTTGTACAGCATAATTAATTATTTAATTCCTATTTAGCAGAATATATATATATATATATATATATATATATATATATATATATATATATATATATATATATATATATATATATATATATATATATATATATATATATATATATATATATATATATAATGCTATAATGACATATAGTAACTTTTTTTTATTACAGCATAATGTATCTACCTGCTATACTGACACTTTTTCTTTAAAGGCATAGACTACATAAAATAGCATATGATTTTTAATGATTAAATACAAAATGCGATCTCTAAAACTGGTGACAATTTTACCAGAATGTAAATATGGCCCCACGAGAGAACGTGAAAATACTGAAAACTATGCAATTTGGGTGACTATTCCTGTTTCTGACATCTGAAACTGGAGGCAAAAATTAGTATGAAAATATTGTGCTAGTTGTATTAATTGAAATTTTCTGATCACTTGTGCTGCAGTTGGGTTTTGTTATTTATGTAAATCCCATCAATTTTTTTTTAATATAAAAGCTAATGTTTTGTTCTGGTATATTCCTATAACTGGAACATATTTAATAATGAACATGTCTAATAACCATAATTTATTTGTAGCTTTCTAATTACTGGTGAAGACTTAATATAATAATAAGGCATTGTGAGGGCTTGACAGCGCTATTTTACAAAAACTTGACCACAATATTACATGAGATTATTACATAAGCATAAAATATATACTACAATGCGAAACATATTGTTAACAATTAAGGCACAATAAATTTCAGAAATTTCAACATAAACATTTCTTTATAAATTATAATTTAACTTTTTTTTGTGTGCTAACTTAAGAACATAAGATTATTTAACATGAAAAAGTGTATGCCAGATATATCTTTAACAAAAATATCATCAAAGCCATAGACCACATAAAACAGCATGTGCTTTTTAATGAATAAACACGAAATGGGATCTTCAAAAGTGATGACAATTTTTACCAGAATAATAATGTAGTCTCAAGAGAGAGCGTGAAAATACTGTAAAAAGTATGCAATTTGAGTGACTATTCATGTTTCTGACGTCATAAACATGCAAAAATTAGTAAAGAAAATAATTTGTGTGGGTTGCATAAATTGAAATTTTCTGATCACTGCTACGGAGTTGGGTTTTGAGACAAACTAAAGTTATTTATGTAAGTCCCATCAAGTGTTTTGTAATATAAATCCTTATGTTTTCTTCTGGTATATTCCTTTAATGAAGTGGGAAGATACGACTAGAAATTATACTTTTTTACTGTATTTAGCCAATACTTAGTTGTTGTTAATTTTCTTGTTGTAGACGGTGTCAGTGTTGGTGAGTGCTTACACATTGCTGGCCATCAGTGTTGAGAGATACGCTGCAATCATGCGACCTCTGCGACCACGGTTAGCACGACGTCACGCTAGATGGGTGGTGTGTGGAGTGTGGGTGGGTGCTCTCGCTACCGCAGCTCCTATCCTCATAGTATCTCAGTAAGTCAAGTATCAAGAATTGTTAAACATTTCGTAGCATTCTCGCTACAAAATATATACATTGTGTCTTACCTTTTAACGAGATTGTATTTTTACCAAAAAAAAAAATTATATATATATATATATATATATATATATATATATAAATTTAATTAAATAATAAAAAACGTATAAATAAAAGATAATATAATGTAGGCAAAAAGAGATGCAAATAATTTAATTTTTAAAGATTAATCTTTTTGTAACGTTATTGGTTCTATGTAAATTAAAGTCAAAAAGACTTATTATAATTTGCACTTATAAATTCCTTAAACCACCAAAGACAAATGTATATGAACGTTTTGAACTCTATATAATATATTTTTTAAGTAAATTTAATTATGTCTAATAATATAAAACTTTTGGCAAATTGATGAATAGTTTTAAATATTTTTAATTAGAGGTTTGAAATTAAACAATTTACGCTAGTTAGTAATTTACTGTATATCAATTCGTGAAAGCTATTTTTTTTATAAAGTTTTTTTAGAATATATTTTTATTTCACTAACTATTAGTTTAATCTGTCACAGTGAAACTATTTTTCAATGCTACATAATACGTGAACACAGTATACCACTTTCATTAACTAGTACTGCAAACTTTTTTTTTTTTTTTTTTTTTTTTCATCTCCACTTACTACGTATAATTACGTATACCTTTTTTTTTCTTGAATACGTGTGCTACAAGTATTGAAATAATTATTAATTTCAACAAAAAATATCGATTTTTCAAATCCTTATATTATATATAGATGGCTTTTGATAATATTATATCAAAGGAGTTATAGACATTATTATGGCTTTAAATTTATTACGTCATAATCCCGATACCAATCAGTAATAATAATAATAATAGTGATAGTGTTTCTGGTAAGTATACAAACATGCAAAGGGGTTAAGATAAACTCATCCCACTAATAGCGCAAGTACTATCATCGTATTATAATAACCAGATTAAAATTACACTCCTTGCAGTACAGTAGAATATTGTAATGTTGAAAAATGTCTCACAACACACATATTATCAAACCAGTTTTGCTTGGAGATTAAAGATATTAATGTATGCTATATAATTATACCATTATTAAATACTATTATAAATTTCAAAATATATCTCTAGGTGTTAAGAAAAAAAATCCTGCTAAATATGAATTAATTTATTATTTATATATAATTAATTTAATAATTATAAAAAAAATTTTGGTGCTATCTTATAATCTTAATTAAACAATTATTTCACATTTAAATTAAGGCTAATTTTAAAGAAAAATTATAAAAAATCAATGTGCAATTATACTACACTTTAGTTTATAATACACAATATGTTGTGCATTGCAAAAATAATCGTAATTTTTATATTTTACCACACAAATTTTATTAATCAATAAGCTTTTTTTTTTTATAAATAATGTTCTTAAATCCTGTTTTCTGCTACTAAAGTGACAATCAAATATGGATATTCAAGTTTAATGTACATTTTTTGGTGCAAGAAAACAGGGTTATGAACCACACTATTGTATAATACAAGAAAGGTTGATTCTAAAAAAAACACTTCTAATTTAATTACTAAACGATGTAATAATATAAAAATTGTTCTATTTTTTCCCCAATTCTCACTAACATATTAATTATTTGCGCAAAGTTATAGGAAATTTCTGTTGCAATAATTAAATTTCAAATTTTTTCTTTTGTTAGAGTTGCCTTTTACATGTAGAGCAATATTCAAGCTGATTTTTTTCTACATAACAAACTTTTCACTGGGGACAAATTCGTATCCTCTTTTTTTTTCTGTACACTCAAAACTTATTTTTGGATTTAATAATAAAATAATGAATGCACCCAAAAACCTCACTAATACAAAAATCTTATTGCATTAAAATATAGCCCTGACACATTAAATTTACATTTGAATAATTTTATTTCCATATATAAAATATATTCTTTAGAATAATTTTTTTTATCCTTTGTAGCTTTTGTTATAAAGTGTAAAAAAAAAAAAACTATAAGTTACAATGGTAGAGCAATAAAGTGAATTGTATAATCATATTCCATTCCCAATGCTTTCAACCACTTTCAAGGCTGTTGTGAAATCATACAAATTATAATTTAAAACGATCGGTGACTATTATACTAACAAGTAAGTTTGATTTCACTTTTATGAAACATTGTTAACACTTTGAAATTAAAAACTATATGTATGTACTATGTATATATATAATTATATATATATATATATATATATATATATATATATATATATATATATATAATAACTTTATTAAAGCGTTGTGAGAGCTTGACAACCCCATTTAATATAAAACCTAGACCACAAAGAAACTTGTAGTGAAATATAAACATAAGCAAAATATTTTGTGGTAATGTATAGCATAGTATAGCATTGTTGATTTACAACGAATGATAACAATAAAGACAGTAACAATGATCAACCAAACACAAATTTTGTTACAAAAGACGTGTATGTTTATAGGATGTATGCGGATGACGTCATATTTAATGCGCTTGGAAGCCATACTGTAGTAGTGAATAACATTGCTGAGCATAGGACAAACTTCGTGTTAGTCAATTTTCTTTGGAACATCTGTACAAAATTTGTTATTGCTATTTTTCTCACGTACTTAAGATACTAATTCAACATTATTTATAGCATCAATGCTCTCAAAAATATTAAATAGTGTTTTAAAATTGGCAAAATAAGTTATTTTTCAATGCCACCGATGTTATTGAGTTATCCAACGTGGTGGCGTTGACTTTAACATGAATGCATATTATACCCTATTGTCGTAGAACACCTCGAACAAAAAACATGTCTAATATCTTAACATATATAAATATCAACATTGATTTCTAATTTAATTTCCATTCATAAAATGGCAGTTGCAGGTTTAAGACGTCACAGCTCACCTGTTTCCACGCACGTGTACTAGCGAGCTGTGACGTCATAAACTCGCAGCTACCATTTTGTGAATGGAAAATAAATTAGAAATCAATGACTCCGGCCAAATTAACGTTTTTATATTTAGGTTAGAATATTAGGCAAATTTTTTTTTTTTTTGTATAAGGTGTATACAAAGAAAAAGTATTTTAAAGTAAAAATTACAACTACAATTATACCTACAATTAAATGTAAGCTTATATAATATTTCAAACTTTACCAAATTAAACTTGTTATCAATTTTGCGCATAATATTAAAACTTTAATTCTATTTAAACTTTCTTTTTAATTTAATTTAAAAATACATATAAACTTTTTTTATTATATTCACAGTATGGTAGCAATAAAAATGAGAGTTTTATAATCTATTATATTATAGAATAACATTTTTGTTTTGTTATATATATAATCAAAACCAGTAAAATTTTATTCAATATTAATTTTTTTATTTAAATTTATATATTTTCATCAACAAATGTTGTAAAACAGAATTAAATTATATAACGTTTGATGTGAAAAATACTAAATATATTATGTTTTATATCATTTTATGTGAATTTAATTTTATACGTAAACAGCATAAAATCATGTTTACTATTTTTTTAACAATTAAACGTACTTTAAATATATTAATATTATATGCTGTTGATGCATTGCAAGTTTTTATTGCAAATTTTTTATATACATTTATATATGTGTATTAATTTTATATAATTATAGAAAAACATTTTTACAATCAATAAAACGTTAAAATGTTCTTCACAGCTTATAATATATTACAGCGATTAAGTTGTAAAAATGTTTCATTCATACAAACCTATATATACCCACAATAGCTTGGATTTCAATGCTTTGTTGTAGCTATATAAAATTTGTCTATTGTTAAGTGTGTTGAAATGAATTTTTCTTTAGCACTGAATAAATTTTAACTACGCACAATAGAAAAACTTGTTAATGAAGTGGAACTTACTGTGAATACAAAAAGGAAACGAAGCCAACGTATTTTTTATTACAGGAAATAAAATAGTTTGCTTGTATTTTTTGAATTCAATCCTCTAGAACGTAATATTTTTTTAGTTTCTTTTTGTGTTAAAGTGAAATTGAGTAGAAATTGAAATCTCTTTTATAAATATCTTGTTTCTTTCAATTTGGAAGCCATTGAAATATAAAGAATTCTTATGTTAGATTAAAACATGCAGTTAGCAGTTCTTTTGCATCATTGTTAGTAAAAGTTTTAATAATAAAACATTTACATTACATTAGCAATTGACTGATAAAGGAACAACTGTTTTGAAGCCGACTATAAGCAATTTCGCTCATATCCGCTTCCGTTTTGACTTACTGCGCATGCGTAGAAAAGAGAAATGGAAGCGGATGTGACCGAAATCGCTTAAAGTCGACCTCAAAACCGTTGCTCCTTTACTAGTCAATACATTCTTTAACATTTTGTTTATTTCTAAAAGAGAAAAATGCTACAAGTTACATTATTTTAGAACGAATTAAGAATTAAAATGTATTTCGAATTGCGTGAATCAAGTTCTAGTATTTTGTACTTAACTTTGTGGAAACTGTCTTCCTTAAAGACTTAGAACACGTTGAAGAAAAAACTTAAAATATATTCTAACATTCCTGAAAATAAACGTTTATTTGGATAGAGTCATTGATTTCTAGTTTATTTTACATTCACGAAATGGCAGATGCGGTTTCACGCTTGCTTGTTTACGCGTGGACCGGCGAGCTGTGATATCAAAAAACTGCATCTGCCATGTCGTGAATGGCAAATAAATTAGAAATCAATGGCTCCGGACAAATCAACATTGATTTTGAGTTACGTTAGGATATTACCTGTTATTATAGTTTTTTTCAACGTGTTCTATGGCTTTAACTATATTGAGAAGGTGTTTAAAATTTATAATTAAACTTTAAATGTTGCTAAATACTTAAGACGCGAACTAGATAATTTTGAGTACTTTTCATATAATGATATCAATATAACTTTAGATAATGTAAGTAATAACAAATTTTGTGGGCCTTTTGTGATTTTGTTCACGCGTTAAAATCTACTTCCAGTATGTAAAACTTAGAAAGAAAAAGGTCATTAAAGCGCTGGAAAAAGTGAAAATCAATTTAATCAAAATTTCATAGTGATGCATTTACTCTTACTTTATTTACTATTTTAAGTTACATACTACATAAAAAAATTTAACAGTGTTACTCTGTTTTATTTGTGTTTCAGGTTATCTCAGCCTAGTGACAGGCACAAAATGTGTGAGAAATATCTATGTACGGAAAGTTGGGAACCTGACGCAGGGCGTTATTATAGCTTTGCGCTCCTTGGGCTGCAGTACGCACTACCTTTGAGCGTGCTCGTGTTTACGTATTCACGAATCGCAGCTGAGGTGTGGGGTCGTAGAACCCCTGGAGAAGCACACAACTCGCGAGACCGCAGGATGGCACGTAACAAGCGAAAGGTAAGTGTCCTTTTTGTTTTTCCACTTTGACATTTCAGATTTAAACTATTATGCACTTCAAATTTATTTTTACTTACAAATATATGAGACATTGGCTAAGTGAAGGGTCAAGATATGTTCCTAAGTCTCGCCTCAGTGCGTCACCTTAACGTATAGCCTCGCTACCTTCACTCAATATATCGCTATCAGCAGTCCATGTTCATATATCGTGTGCAGGGATATATGCAAGGTCCATATAATAAAGAGGCTGAGCGCAGCACAAAACACGCGCATTCGATTTCATTTTGCGATGGATTGTACTTGATTCTCATCCAATATGCTGCCATTCACCAGCTACGTCACTGATAAAGTGCAAAAAGTTGCATGTGGTGATATGACGTCTTTGGTGAATTCCTTTAAGCTGCGCGACGTTGGCCAAAACTTTTTCTGGAGCATCTAACCTCTTATATATGTACCTTGCCCCTTGGTATATATGTAAAATTACAAACTAATAATTAAATTAAATATTACAATCACATCACATTTATTGATAACACAACACAACAGAAGCTCGAGTATAAAACTTTCGCTCTTTCTTCTACTTTACATTATGCTAGTGGTCAAGTCGTTACAGTATTCTCCCAGTTCTAGTTCAGTTCTCTACACTACTCTAAAAAATGGTGCATTACTTAAGTTACGAATTCTAACTTATTTAAGATATACACTTTTAAGTTATTATGAGTAGCTAAAATAATGCATTTCAGCAAGTTATTAACAATAGCTTTTTAACTTAAAATAGCTTAAATAAACTTCAAACAACATAAATTAGCTATTTTTAATAACTCGCAAAAATGCATTATTTTAGCTGCTTATAAAAGTGATTATCTTAAATAAGTTAAGATTCGTAACTAAAGTAATGCACCATTTTTTAGGTACTGTATTCCGCTTGTATACCTATATACAGTATACTACTTTTTCAGCAGATTTACCCTTACATACTGTATAATACCTTTCCGGGCGCGTTACACAAATTATAAAGGCTTTGTGACCTTTTATATAATTATTGTTGAACTAATATTTAAAATATTAAAATAAAAGCTTCAATTTTCAAAAATTTCTAATCATTGAACAAATTAGTAAATTTAGTTAAAAGAGAAAACATAATTCTATAAAGGTACCAATTTTGAAAATTAGCTTCAACTTATTATACAAAATTAAAAGATTATAAAAAAAAATTTGGTTATACCAGATTGATTGACGTAGAACAAATGTGAATTGAAGTTTATTAAACTTGAAATACCACATTTTGACGTCAAACTTAACGAACTGAAGTGTTACGTCTTATACACAATTATAATCAATTTTATAATTTAAATAACACACATGCTTATACTCATCATATTATACATAGTTTAGTTAATTTTCAAGTAAAAGCAATATGACTTGATATTATCACATTTACAAAATCTTTTGTATGCTGTATATTATATTAAATTCACAACAACTATATGAATGAAGTAAATTCAATACTATGTGTGTAATCATTTACATTCAATTTAGAAATTCCAGGAATTTACATACTGGTTCACCATGAATGTTGTACTTGATTTCTAGGTATTTATTATCTATCTATACAATATGTGATAAGTTCTAAGCATATTAAATCTATTTTACATTGATTTTAGAATTTATTTAATTTATATTTTGGCTTTAAAACCATAATAAATCAGTATTTTAAATTGTATAAAAACTATAATCTGTATAACATTTTATTTAGCATTTTTAGTTATATTTTATGTATTATAGTATTTTGTATAAGCTACAAAATAAAACAGTTAAAGCCATAGACCACATAAAACAACATGTGTTTTTTAATCAATAAACACGAAATGGGATCTTCAAAACTGATGATAATTTTTACCAGAATGTAGCCCCACGAGAGAGCGTGAAAATGCTGTAAAATATGCAATTTGCGTGAAAATGCATGTTTATGACGTCATAAACATGCAAAAATTAGTATGAAAATGTTGTGCGGGTTGCATAAATTGAAATTGTTGATCACTGCTACGGAGCTACAGTTGGGTTTAGAGAGAAAATAAAGTTATTTATGTAAATTCCATTAAGTGTTTTATGATATAAATGATTATGTTTTTCTCTGGTCTATTCCTTTAAAGAACGTAAAATCTACACCTGCTAGTAAACTTACTTAATATAGAAAATTTTATTCCATGTTTTTGCATAATTCATTCATGTGTTATATTTCTATTTTAAAAAAATGTGACATTTAGATGTCGACTCACGTATTGGAAGTATGTTTCTGTCAAAAATTGACATGGGATGACAGATTGCAACTTGTGTCAAATATATATCTATATCCCGAGCTTGAGTATGTAGGTAGAGAGTAAGCAATATACTGCGTGACCTTATTTGTTTTTATAATTTTGCAACAAACTCAGTAACCATAAAAATATACATGATTGCATAAAATATACATTTTTTTTCTCTTACACATATATGAGTTTCTCTATAATATTTTTTTCATATTATTTTCTCTTTCTCATATAAATTAAAAAACTATAAATTTAAAAATAAAATGTTGAATATGTGTATAATGAGAACCCTTGTCAAATACAATAATAAAATTAAACATAAATTATAGTGTTATAATATGTAATTTTATAAAAGGTTACATTTTTTTTATAAGTGGAGAGAGAGAGAGAGAGAGAGAGAGAGAGAGAGAGAGAGAGAGAGAGAGAGAGAGAGAGAGAGAGAGAGAGAGAGAGAGAGAGAGAGAGAGAGAAAAGAAAGTGACATATAAGCCCCTGTAAAGTATGCGACCCGCTGAACAGATCTGACCACATTGTTGCATACTCTACAGGATAAAAAGCTTTTTGGCTAGCATTCAATACTTAAATTTACTATATAGTTACAAATTACACCTAAAGAGGATTATTGAGTTTTTTTTTAATTATTTACTATCTAAATATAATACCTAACAGTAGTTATAGATAGCATGGGAACATTAAGAGATTTATGTGTAATTTAGCTCACATAAAAATAATAATAATAAAAACAAAGAGAATAAAAAAGGTAAACATTACAATTGTTGTTGTTGTTTTTTTCACAATGAAATATAAATATCTTTAAAGCGTCAAAAACATTAAAATTGTTATATAAAATACTTTTCACTCTTTAAGTGTTATAAATAAGAAAAATTTGGCACCACTTTCATTAATTTATATTATAGTACATTTATTTTGAACCTCATATTTACAATTTTATTTTAATTTATATATGGTGATATTTTTTTTTCAAGGGTGCTTACAAATAAAACTTTATACTAAAGCAGTAAAATGTAAAAGGTGATAATACGCCCACTATAAACTTGTGCCAAATATTTTACAAAAAGTTTAATCCTGTATCTATACGAGGGGAACTTGATATATACGGAAGTAAATGAAAAGAATGAAAAGAGGTGTAAATTTATTGTGCAAAAGGATAAGCTACAGATTATACTTTGCAACAATGAAAATCAAAGGAAATACCTGCTTAGAATAATCAAAATATTTCAAACGTATCATGAATTTATGAGTGAGATTATTGTGCATTTCGAGTGAGAACTTTACCCTTGCACTTCAAATTACAAATAATCTTTCATAAATTTACTTTAAATGTGATTAAAAAAAAAAAAAAAAAAACGCGTGTACTATTAAACATTTATATTCAATAAAAAAAATATTTTCCAATAAAAAAAAAAAAAAGTTAGTCTCATAACAAGAATTAGTTGATATATTCTTCTTCTTCTTTATAATGGCTTTGACATAGCTGGTTTGAAATAAAGGTGATATTTATAGTAAAATATTAGCATATTTTTACATGTAGTTTTATTTAAGCTTTAATAGCATACACTCAAAAACCAAGTTTATGTAAAAAAAAAAAAGAGGGTAAAAAACAACAACTTGTTTCTAATAGTATACACAATTTTCACACATCGTTCGATAAAAGTTTTTAGATTTTCACGCAGTGATATGTTTATTTATGTAACAAATGGAATAGAGAGGAGTTTGTATTTTTTTTATATATATAAAAGGGAGAGTGATATATACTGTAACTGTTACAAATTCTAACATATAGTAGATATGTTTAATTCCCATTGGATTGTTAGTGCTATATACGACGTATTTACAAATCTCTATCATATATATTATAAAGAATAATAAATATACATACCGTATCACAATATTACTCTCAATATTATAACTAAAATTTAGAATAAAAAAATTCTAGTTGATTTTGAATTATAAAATATAGTTATATCATGTATTATTGTAATCAAAATTATAATTTTAGTTTTCTCTCAATTCAGTGTTGACTGAAAAATATATATTGCTATATGTATGTATAACTTATTTTTAAAATTCATGTGTACTGTATTACATTTTTTTTTTTTTTTTTTTTTTTTGCATGTTAATTTAAATTGAGTTCTTTTATCATGTAAATTGACACCCACACACTCTGAAGTATTTTATTTTTTAAAAACTCATATTTAAACTTTTGAACAGAAGTTTGATTTTAATTAACAATTTTACTCTCGTATGAGAATTTTTGTTTTAAAGTTGTAGTGTTTGAAAAGAAGCCATGAAAATGTTCAAATGTAGTTATCCTTTTATGTTTTAGTTTTTTTTAAACAACATGCAGAGTTCAGATGTTAATCTTTGATATGATGAGATTTTTTTTTATGTTGCTCTATGAAATAAAGCTGAAAATAAGTTGTAACGTTGATAACAGTTTTTTTTTTTTTTTTTTTTTTTGAAAATACTGCTAATTTTTTTCCTTTCCTTTTTACAAATTTTACAATGATGAAATTTACTTTTTTAAAGAGATGCTTAACCTTGCTTTTTATTATTATTATTATTATTTTAAACAGTTTAATAGAAATTGACCGTTAATTTGACTTTTCTAGGCCGCGGGATAAGCGGGTAACGCGAGGGTAACGAACGAGACTCAGTCAGTATGACGTAGTATATTTCCTTTTTAATATGTTAGTAAAAAACTCTGTACACCTTCTCAGGTAATCTTAGAAGGTAGAGCATGGGGCACATAGTATATAGATGGGGTGTGTACTCTATATCGTTACCCCGAGAGGTTTGCTTATCCCGCGGAATAGAAAAGTCAAACAAACCACTAATTTCTATTGAATTGAAATGTTTCATAGTGAGGCAAAATAATGATTATTTTAAGGTTCTAAGTATTTCTTTAATCTAGTAAGCAGATATTAAAAAAAAAATTAGTCAATATTGTTTCTAAACAAAATTAATATATATATATATATATATATATATATATATATATATATATATATATATATATATATATATATATATATATATATATATATATATATATATATATATATATATATGTGTGTGTGTGCATTTTCAAATTTAGAAATCAAGCATTTTAACATTGTTTTTATCGTTTTTTTTTTCTCTTTTGGTACACAAAAATTAGAATGTCACCGGAATCACCACAAATAAAGAGCATTTATTTTATCTCACGACTTTTCACTAACAGATTTAAATTTTAAATTTATCGTTTTATTTTTATTTTTTTTTTATTTTTTTTTCTTCTTTACTTTACAAAGAATGAATGTTTATAACATAATTCTTTGTAATTAAGCACAAACCATGCAACATGGTTAAGTTATAACTTTTACTGTAGGGGAGTTTAAACAAATTTAAAATGACAAAAGATTAGCAAAAAAATAAACTTTGTTTTCTGCATTATAAATATTTAAAACACGTAAATTGTTATAAAAAGAGAATAAAAAAGTAGGTGGTAAAAATAATGATTATAAGTGACTGTAAAAAGCAGACACCTTTCAAGTTATAATAATGTTCTTTATAGATATGCAAATTTTAGGGCACATTTTATTTGCGTTTCCATCATTTTAAAATTAATATTTAAAAATTAAATTAATATGTTTAAAATAAAATATTTTCTGTAGTTTGGTGATGATATTGTGATATTACATATTTTAGTCTATGCATTTTTTTTTTGTAAGTATCAAAATTTTTAATACAATACCAGAATATCAAAATTTTGAAAATTAACTTGATGAAGTTTAATTAGAGAATAACGTGCGTGTATAATCATCAAAAGACATTTTGCTTTACATAATTATGAGATACAAATTTATTAGTATTAGGATCAAAGGATTTGGCATTTAAAAAAGTTATAATTACACAAGAAAAAAAACTGTAAGCAAAATGTAAACAAATTAGTAGCGTACGGTTACGTGGTGTTGACTTCTTAAAAAGTTTAAAATTCTTCTTAAAACAGCAATATTATATATATATATACATATATAATCAGTTTCAACAATGTGTTAAATCATTAAATCTACGGACTTTTTTTGATTGAACAATTGGACACTTAAAATATAGTTTTTAAATTTAAAGTTCAAAATTTGCAAACAATTAAAAAAAAAAAGCAATGTGCACGTAAAGATTATAACTAAATGCAAAACAACAATTATATTAATATAAAATTCAACCACATTATATTTTATTGTAATAAATAATTAATAGTAAACTGTAAAGCTATTCCAAATAAATTATTCATAATAATTCAACTCCTATCATTACGTAAATGTCAATTTTATATCCAGCAAAACTACGAGTTTATATATAAATCAAAAATCAGTTTTAATCTTGCAGCTACAATTTGAAATAGCACATGCTGTTATGAAAATTTAAATATTTATTTATTTTATTCATTAAACACACTGGGGGTGTACAACATAACATACATATAATTTAGTTGCGATATTTATACATAAACATAAAATATTTTCATGTAATTAAGTAATTCAACTATTCAAATATTGAATAACAAATAAACTTTGAATTCAAATTATTTCAGGACATAATTATGCGTTTTTTTCTTTCTAGAATTTGATAGTTATAAACTGGGAATAAACAGAAACAAATAGTGGAGGTGTTTTTTTGTGTACATAAAAAAACCTTCTAAATATATATAGAGTCTGCTTGTTGATTTTTCAATGTGTTCTTATAAAGATAAATATCTTCTCTGACATTTTACGTATATATTTATGTTAATATTTAATTTTGTACGTTAATTAGACATTACAACATAAACAATATTTTTTTCTAATATAAATGTGAATGCTTTTTTTTTATAATCATAAAATATATATTTCAATTATTCTGTATTTAAATTAATAATATTAATTAATGAAAAACCAATATTATGCTTGATTATATTGTGCTTTTTTTATTTGGTGATTTTGTTTTTACAAGTCGAAATCAATTAATTACTACTGTTTATTAATTTAATTTTTTTACTACATTATAATTAAAACTCTCTTATGAATAATTAACTTAGGCTGAAAATTATGTACTATGGTATTTAACTAAAAAGTTGTATAGAAAGAAAAATCTGAAAATTTTCACAGTGATACATTTATATAGGGTATCTTCAAAAAGGGGATTTGGGGGGGGGGGGGGGTATCATGCTAGATTTTAAATAATGATTTAAAAAAAAATAGTCCCATAAGAGCCCGTGTCAATTTCAATAATTATTTTCTCTCTTATCTGATGGTCATAAGTTCTAAATTTTTTTTCATAGGTAGCGGTTACTATTAACTTTCAAATGGCATCACAAAGTTTTTTTTTTTTTTTTTTTTTTTCTTCTAGATTTTGAGATACAAGCTATCTAAATACAGCCCTTAATATACTATTGAAATTTCCTTGTTTTTATAATAATGGTATATAATATAATAATAATTAACGGTTTTTATTGGGCGAAATCAGGCATAACAACCTCTCAATTTAACCCAACTGTTTTACAGTACAGTCATAATATAACGTGATATACAATGTTATATTTTATAAGTGTATTTAATTTAATGGATTTTTCTTTTCTTGCGTAAGTGTAATGGAAAAAAAAAGCTAAGTAAACATATGGAATCGATTGCCACACATAAGTTGACACATTGTACAATATATTATGTTGACGTTATGTTTCATCAATATTTACCTAAGGATGTTTATGTTCAACACATATGGATTTTTTCAAGAATATACGAACTTGATAAACTTTTACTTTTATGATGAGCATCTTGTTATTTTCAGACACTCTGAGACACAAAGTTAGCAACTATTAAAATTTTTATACATTAAAAAAAATAAAATAAAAGTGAATACAATACATAGACTGTAGGCCGACCAGCCATGGAAGAACCCGCGAATCTTATGATAGGGTTTCGGAAGTTTCGGGAGTGTAAATTCAGTATAAATGCTATGTAAATAAGTATAGCATAAGTTATACCTCGCCTAGAGGTTTGATAGAAAAAAAAAATACTACCCCCGTAAGCTGCGACGCTAACTAACTAGTTAAACCGTAGTTAAGTTGTTATTTTGATTGTTGCAACAATTAAAAAAAGATAACTAAGGTTTAACTAGAGGTTGCAGCTTACAGCCCTATATAGACTGTTAAATTGTTCTATAATTCGTGTCGTAATTATTTTGATGAACACAGACTTAATGAGAGATTATAAAATAATTATTTTACTTTGGTACATATATTATATTCCAATATTAATCCGTTATTCGTGGTTTCATTTTAAATTTTTGTATAGAAATGCGATATTATACTATTGTTTGAATTTTAAACAAAATTCATTTTGCTTAATTTTCATATAGTTTGAAGTTTCCTCTTAATTATGAATACAATATAATACAAGCTTTAGTATATAACCATTCAACGTTTATATTATTTGTTTACGAGAGAGATGTTGTATAATGTTATTTTATCTAGATAATTAATTTACCCACTAATTGCATGAAATTATAAACCATTATGTGGATATTAGTTTACAAGCATGAAGAAGTAGAAAAAAAAAAAAAAAAAACTTTCCTCAATTATTTTGATTTTTTTTTTATCCTATATTTTACTATAATGAAAACCTAATAAAATATTGAATTTATTCAAATAACATTTAAAGTGCGTCACAGGTAGTGACATTTGTTGAACAAAATAAGACTTTTATTACAGCATACTGATGCATTAGCTTTGTATAGCCAAAATAATTATTAACTTTTAAATTAATCCTATTTATTAATTATCTGTGTAAGTTATGGCAAAAAAAAATTTGCATGTGTATATGAAACTACGTTAAAGGCATAGAAAACATGAAACAACATGTTATTTTTAATCATTAAACACAAAATGAGATTTACAAAACTGATGATAATTTTTACCAGAATGTAAATTTGGCCCCAAAAGAGAGCGTGAAAAATCTGTAAAGTATGCAATTTGCGTAAATATTTCTGTTTATGACGTCAGAAATAGACAAAACTAGTATGAAAATGTTGTGCGGGTTGCATTAATTGAAATTTTCTGATCACTGTTACGGCGTTATAGCTGGGTTTTGAGACTAATTTATGTTATTTATGTAAGTCCCATCAAGTGTTTTGTGATGTAAATGCTAATGTTTTCATGTTGTCTATGCCTTTAAGTGTAAGTTAAATATACCTAGTCTTCTTTTTTTTTATGTACAGTTCTGTACATACGTAAATTGATTAAATAGAAATGGTTTATTGTAATGTTTGAAATGACCTATACCTGTGAGATGTGATGACTGTTCGATTATTCTTAGATAATCGTGTATTTAACCAGAACTGTCATTTATAATGGGCGATACGTGTGGACAAAAATGTAAATTTAAAATCTCTTGGATATACACCAAACTTCAGCACATAGTAAATGGTTATAGTTATACCTATTTACTTGTTTTATGTAGGTGAGTTTTATAAAAACTATTTGATGCATGATACAGTAATTTTATTTTATTTTTTGTTTCTTTATTACATTTTTACAATAAAAAACAAACAAAATTTATTTTAGAACAGAATTTTAACAAGATCAATGTTTGTTTCTAACAATCATTAATACCAATAATGTGAATTTGCAGTTGTCAATATAATTGATCTGTTTTCTAATGATGGGAGAGAATTAGAGAGAGAGAGAGAGAGAGAGAGAGAGAGAGAGAGAGAGAGAGAGAGAGAGAGAGAGAGAGAGAACAATATTGGTTTTATTCTAATTTAAAAAAATGTAAAAATTCCGTTCATTATAATTACTTTATTGACCACATTTTGACTACTTTTTATAACTTTAAAAAAAAGTCTCTTGATAGTTGAATGTGTCGAGCAAATGTTGGTACGTATGTTTTATGTCAGGTGATATAAGTCAAGGAGTGTGTGGATAGAACACGACTCTCTCTCTCTCTCTCTCTCTCTCTCTCTCTCTCTCTCTCTCTCTCTCTCTCTCTCTCTCTCTCTCTCTCTCTCTCTCTCTCTCTCTCTCCTCTCCCTCTTGCATGTCATGTAAAATGTCAATACAGTGTTTTTTCACCCTTGACTTCCTCTGTGTAGCTTATTTATCAGCCTCCATGACAACACCCATATGTGACAACAGCTGATGCTAAAATCTATTTTTAAACAATACATAAAAAAGTCTAATTTTAACATAGCGAGGTATTTTATTATTATTATATTTTAATATAACTAAACTAAATACACTGAAAATTAATAAATATTCACTTCAAAGGCTTTATAATTTTATGTATATCATTAAATAATTCAATAAAATTTTATATGAAATTTATTTTAACATAATATTTGAATATAATCACTAAATATTTGAATTTTAAAGATATATATTTTTGCCAATAAAAATTGGTGTATAACTAAAAACAGAACGTGGTCATTAATATTACTTAATGTATATTTTTATGCGTCTTATTGTATAATTAGATGAAACCAGTGACTGGATCCGGATCCTCGATAGATCCGCTAAAAAATAAGAGGATCCGGATCCGGGGATCCCGGATCCTCGAAAAAAAAAGAGTATCCGGATCCGGATCCGGGATCCCAGAACCGCGATAGAATAAGAGGATCCGGATCCGGGATCCAGGATCCCCGAAAAAAATAAAAGGATCCAAATTACAGTTTTATTTAAATTTTGAAATAAATTTGTGAACATTTTCTCTTTTTATTTATTTTTTTTTCTTGTTTGTTTTTCGTTAAGTATTCATCTGTAATGTTTATTTCCTATAGTTATTAAATTTAAAAACTTATAAATTATATATCTTTTAAAAAATTAGTAAGAATATTTTCTTAAGCTATATTAAAAATGTAAAAATTAAGGTTTAGATACATTAAAATTTATTGTCATATAATAATTCATATAATAAAGACATATTATTTGCCAATAGAAATTGATAAAACTAAAAATAGAACATAGTAATTATTTTATCTTTACTTTTCAATTTATTCATGTGATTTTACTGTGTTATAAGCAGAAATATTTTTGTTACTTTGTTACATTTTACAATAAAAAGCTTTGCTAATTGCATTGTTTGTTACTGTAAAGTACAAATGATGCTGACATATATTTTTAATAATTATTATTTGTTTCAAACTTATTATTCAGTAAATAAAAAGAGAGGATAATAAAGTTTATGTTCCACATAATTTATATAATAGTATCATGTACATAGGTACAAACACTTTGTGTTAGTTTTCATCAACTTTATTATTTTAGTTCATAATAATTTTACGTTAATTAAAAAAAATAATGATCGAAGTCAACTATTGAATTCTTTATTTGTAAAAAATATTAAGATTTTTTTTTTATTATTTTGCAATAGAATAACCAAGTTTGAATTTATGTTCATAATTATTTGATCTTTGTCACCACGTCACAATTCGAGTGCTTGGTAAACAGAATTGCTTTTGTGTGGAGATATTATTATTTGCTCTTTTCTCTCTCTCTCTCTCTCTCTCTCTCTCTCTCTCTCTCTCTCTCTCTCTCTACTTAATCTCGTAAGTAATTGTACAAATTCAGAGTCCATTCAACTTTATACAGCTAGTTTAATCAGTGAAATGAAAAATTAATATTTATTTGTAAATATACTGCATTCTATAATTAAATGTGCGTTTTATGTAACGCTGTTACTATATTTGATTACGCGTATAGACAATATTTTTTTAAATTACGAGTACCATGGAATATAAGTACTACAAACAAGAAGCACCTGGTGTTACATATTATTATATTTTCCTTCTTTGATATTGCAACATAAAATTCATGTATGGAAAATTTGTTGTGATAGCTTTTATAACGCCCTCATTTCAGTAGTTTGTTATTGCTCTATTTTATACAAACAAACAGCCAAAGTTTTTCTATTAATATTTAATTTAAAAACAAATAAAGCCCAACAATAAAATATATTTAGTTTTCATTTTTCATTGATATTTTACTAACAATATATATAATTATAGATATATTATCTCATAATATGCCTAATTAATAATAAGGCATGATTCGATATCTAAAAAGTATATTTTATATACAGAATTTGTGATTTTTGTTTTGTTTTGTTTTTGTTTGTATAATAAAATTTCCAATTTTTATTAAATTATTGTTTGTACAAATATTTTTTTGATAAATGAATTCTGTTTTCATAAAGCACACATAATAAAATTAATTGAAAATTTTCAACAAATTGAATTTTTACATTAAATATTTAAAAAAAAATGTAATAAGCAAAACTTAATAATTAGTAAACATTTATTTTGGTTGTATAAACGTAGACGTTTAAAGGAATAGACCAGAGAAAAACATAAGCATTTATATCACAAAACACTTGATGGGATTTACATAAATAACTTTAGTTTGTCTCAAAACCCAACAGTAGCCCCGTAGCAGTGATCAGAAAATTCGATTTATGCCACCCGCACAACATTTTCATACTAATTCTTGCATGTTTCTGACGTCATAAACATTAATTTTCACTCATATTGCATACTTTACAGTATTTCACGCTATCTCGTGTGGCTACATTAACATTCTTGTAAAAATTGTCATCAGTTTTGAAGATCCAATTTCGTGTTTATTCATTTAAAAGCACAATGTTGTTTTATGTGCTCTATGGCTTTAATATAAATATTTATGAAGAAAGTTAAAAATTGGTGTATTGTGTTTGTGTTGATTGGGACATGTACTGTATTGTGTAAAATTTGAATGATGAGATACGTTTAACTGAGATTATATCTGAGTAGATGGGAGGAGAGGAAGGGACATGGTGACATGGCCGGAGGTGTTTGAAGATGTTTGAAGAAGAAAACATGTACAATCATTTTACTTAAAAATTGATTTCTTTTTGCTTATAGTCATTCAATGAGATAGATTTCAGTTGACGTAAAAATCTATCTAAATGCATGTTAGTCCTATAATTATACCAATAGAAATTCTTTTTTTTTTTTTTTTTTTTTAGTAAAATGACCGTATATGTAGTGCTAAGTGAAAGAGGAAATGTGCGAAGTGAATTATAAGTCTAGGTGAAACACGGAATATATGCCAGTATAAAAAGTTGTGGAGATCAATCATTATAGGATAAAGGAAAGTGCACTTGGCTTACTGTTAGTCTGAAAGGCATTTAGTGTCAAATACAATAAGTATTAAAATGTTGGTTCAAAAATAGTAACAGATACTTTTTTTTTTTTTTTTTTTTTTTAAAGAAACATAAATATTAATTGGACCCAAAAATCATCAATATCATCATTACTAATTTATTTTAAAGGAATAACACTTCATTTTTTTGACGTGTCAAAAGTATTAATTTAATTTTTTTAATCACTCCAGTTTTTAATATACATCTTACAGGGATTTTTATATTCAGTATTTGATTTTTTAGAAAATAGTATTGATTTAAGAATTTTTATCAATATATGTATAACTAATTAAATATTCTTTTAATTCTCTTATCTAATCTTATCTTAATAGTAACAGGAACTACAAACAGGAGTAACAGGAGGGAGGGAGGAGGAAGGGAGGGGTGGGAGGGAGGGAGAACTGCATAATAAAAATATTAACAAAGGTAAAAATATATCTCCTATGTTTAATTTTTTATTTATTAATAAAAAATAAACATACGCAAGTCCCACCAAGACAATGAAGTTTTATCGGTGGGTGCTTAATCAACATAATATAAAAATGTTAGTAAAAGCATTAAAAAAAGTTACAATAATAATTTAACAAAATCAGCACATTTTTTTTTTATTATTGTAATTTTTTATTATTTTTTTTTATTGTTACCATTAATGACCAATGAGACCGTTACCAAGGAGATGCGTGCAAGAAAACGGCACTGTGGGCTCATAAATCAAATGATTTCTGTGAAAACTTGAAAACTACCACATCTAGTACGGAGAAATTTAAATAACATACTATTATGTAGATATACGTTTACATGTTATAATATAAAGTATTAATATAATACAGTTTTACTAAAAAGGTTCTAAAAAAACTTAAAAAAATATATAACAATAAAAAAAAACTTTTATTTTATGAACACTTTTGATGAGGGATTTATATTAATTCCATTGAGTGCAAAAAAAAAAAAAAAAAAAAAAAATCTAAATCGTTGATACAAGATTTTCGTACTAAATAAACTTTCACATAAAAGTTTAGCAAAATGTCTTTTGTGAAGTTTAATCAAGTTGTTACAAAATAATCTTGTGTACAGTAAATACTACGCCTCTTTCTATATAATGAACAGATCCTTAGTCATTACAACACTAACTTTACTATACGCAAAAAAAAAAAAAAAAAAAAAAAAAAAAAAAAAAATTGAATTAAAAAAATAAAGTTACATTTCTTTTATATGTACAGTATAAAGTTTTACAAAATTTGGACGAATGCATTAAAACACGAAGAAGAAATACAATACTTTTTTGAAGATAGAGTAGAGGTAAATACTTTGTACAAATGCCTTAGGATAAATGCCTTAAAAACGAAAAATATTTAAGAATATAATTGTCATATAAATTGACAGTGTTTCTATTTTCTTGAAAATAATAAGACTACAGTATTATAAATGCATTCTGACGAGCATTTCAGATTTCAAGAGTTAATTAATTTTTATTATTATTATTATTTTAGCGAACGAGCAAAATCAATACCTAAATAAGATAAATTATGTCTAAAAACGCATAAACATAAGTTTATAAAGTTATATTATTAATTTTTTTTATTACTATACAGTATATTATAAATTATAGACCGTAAACTTATACAAATGCAGAATAGCATGAGTATAATTTAAAAAAAAAGTTTTTACTAAAATAAAAAATAATAATAATAAAAAAGTATCCAGTTAGACCATTGTTATGAGTGTGGTTGTTAAAAATTTCCATATGAAGGCCAATTAGCATTATATATTTATGATATTATACCAAGTTTTGTGACTGTAGAATTATATTATTGTATATAGCAAGCACCTTCTAATAAGGAGGTTCTGGTATAATAAAGTTAACGTATCGATCCTTTTCCTTTTTTTTTTTTTTATTATTATGTTGTTGCAACTTTTACTTATAGGGGGGTTTCATTCAGGTTAAAGTCAACGCCATAAGTGAGCGCTAAATAACATGGGCAAGTATAGGAAAATGACTCATTTTGACAGTTTAAATATACTTGGCAATATTTTTGAGAGCATTGATGCTGTTAACAGCTTGAATTAGTGTTTCAAGTATAAAAGATATATATAATAATAAAAAAATAGCTAATTTTCCAATGAAAATAGCCAAAAACTACATTTGTCCTCTGCTGAGCAATGTTAGTCATTGCTCAAGAAGAGCATCGAAAAGCATTCAGAATGACGCCATGCGCACACACCCTATAATATTTACTATTTATTTATACCTATAGTATAGTACACCTATTGTTTTTATAGTTACATTTTTATTATTTTTGGTAAATCTATATTGTTTTTCAATGTGACAGTAAGATTTATTGTATCGTGTAATAAACAAAATAATAAATCATTTTTTAGGTAATTTAAGTAAACTTTTTTGGAAGCAATTGTATATAATTCAACAATATAGAAATTACTTTACAACTTCTGTAAAAGATATTTAGTAAAGTATTATGTCAAACAGAAGTAGATTTATGGATTACTTTGCATTGCAATAATAATTTGAATGAAAGATTTCACTTTTAATGAACTGAAAATGTACAATTTTGCTTAAAGGCACAGAAAACATGAAACAACGTGTTCTTAATGGGATCTACAAAACTGATGATAACTTTTACCAGAATGTAAAAGTGGCCCCACAAGAGAGCGTAAAAAACCCTGTAAAGTATGCAATTTACGTGATACTATCTGTTTTCTGACGTCAGAAACAGGCAAAAACTAGTATAAAAATGTTGTGCGGGTTGCATAAATAATTTTTTTCTGATCACTGGCTACGGCGCTACAGTTGGGTTTTGAGACCAATTAATGTTATTTATGTAAGTCCCATCATGCGTTTTGTGATAAAAATACTAATGTTTTCATGTTGTTTAATTGGTAGAATCTAAACTAAAGAATTATATTTTATAAATGCATTCTAGTAATATGCAGCTAACGTAAGAACCAGATGGTACCATTGTTAGAAATTGTGTATCATATTTACATTACCTAACAGTTCAATGTATTTTTTGTTTAATTTACCTGTAATTCTCAGATAAGAAGTTAAATTATACTAAAAGATATGAAAGTATAAATGATTATTTGATCTGGTTTTCAGTTTTTTCGGATCATAAAATAATAACAACACAAACTTGATATGGTCAGCATTTTCAAAATTGTAATTTTAGGAAATTACATAGATATTTAAAACAAAGCACGTTCTGAATATTTTAACAAAAACATGTAAAATGTAATTTTTACTCAGCACATTGCACAATATTTTAATACATAAATGAACCCCTAACATATTGTACTGTTTAAATTAATTTTTAAATTTTCCTTTTGTACAAAAAATAATAATAATAATAATAATCTCTATCAAGTATGAAGCTAAAATAGGCATTGTGCTACTATTTGCTTTTCTTTTTAACAAATTGTTCATTTAAATACATGTTCATTATTATTAAGTGTAAATTTAAAAGTTATAAAAAAAATACCAGTTCCCATATACTTTTATTTTCTGATTTTTTAAGTAGAAATAACAAAAAAGAAAGAATATTATTAAGGCTTTTTTTTCTTCTTACCTTGATAAGTTGTAATGCCACGAGAGACTAAAAAAGAAAATTTTACTTAAAAGTAAAGTTTTTTTTTCTTTTTGTCATAATTAAATTAAAAAGTTATGCTTCTTATTTTGTTTTCTTTTTAGTTTCAAAGTTTGAAATAAAGTTAAAGTAAAAATGGCTTATAAAAGTAATATGTATTAGTCTTTTGTAAAACATATTTTAGTGTATTACGCTAATTATTTTTATATTCAATGTACCTTTGATATCAATGACATTATACTATTATTTTTTATATTTTAAACTAAACTTATTTAAGAAATTGTACTTTACTTGAATTGATATTGTTAACAAATTTTAGATACGAAAAAAGTATATAATAACAACATTATACTCCATTGAACATGCGGAAAATATAAATTGACGAAGTATCCTTAAAAAGGTTTTTCCATATACACTTATAGTTGAATGGTTAGTAATGACCATAAAAAGAGAATGAACAGAGAGAGAGAGAGAGAGAGAGAGAAAGAACAAGGGAGTTGTAATAAGGCACCAACGGACAACTTAAAATCGTTAGTGTGCGACGCCAATGTAACATAGATGTAGATGCGCTGACATACAAATTTATAATGATTCTACTTGAGCTTAAAGTTGATCATTCCTTTATTTACGATACAATAAAACATCGATTTCATAATTTAAAAAAAAATACTTATTTTAAATTAAAGTTTAAAAAATGCTGTTTCTAATATGGTAAATACTACACTTCTCCCAATACTAGTTCGAGCGGATACAGTGTAAATAACAATGTAAAGTCAATTGTGATTGGCTAGTAGGTTTATAACACGCTCTCTGATTGGTTTAGCACCGCGGATACAGATTTTGGCAGGAACGACCTTGTTTTGGCCAGAGTGTATATGAATTTTATCAAAAATGTTCAAAATACATATACAGTAGCATGTCATCATTAAAGGCATGTTCACACGTTGTAATATTTTCAATGTGCAATAATTTAATTGCATGTAATTTCTACATGTAGCTTGTATTAAAAGAACATTAAATCTTCATGCAATAAATTTCATTTAAAATATGTAAAACTAGTTTTGTGAGAACAGGCCGTAAAGAATATTTCAAATAACTAGGGGTGTATACTTAATTATATTTTTGCATTAAAAATTTGTTAAATTCTCACAAACTAATTTTAATAAAAACTTAAAATATTCTGATTTAACCAAAAAAAAAAAATGAAACATTAAGCTCCCTATCATAAAAAGCAATTTAGTTTAATCAAAAAACGTCTTAACTTTCTATAATTTTTATTTGATGTCAAGTTAAATAAACTGGTAAATTTGATATATTATATTGATTTATTTAACATTGTAACTAATTTTGGTGTGCAGCTGGTATGCACTAAAGAATACTCACTATACACTTCATTGGACTAACAAAGACAAATTACCAAGAAATAAATCTTGAAGGAAAAGCTCTTAAATCAGTGAAGAAGAAACTCCCTATCTCAAAGTTGTTATTTTACTTACTGAGTATTACAAACAACGAAGAAAATGTATTATTAACGTCTTCTTATAAGGTATTTTTAAAAACAAGGTAATACTAATATCAACTTATTTTACTTACTTTTATTATTAGAAAATGTTATAGAAGAGGTCAGGGTAGTACGAGATGCTGAAGTTTTTAAAAATGATAATATTTAAGTTTGTAAAGTTAGGAGTTTTGTTCTCCAGTGACGAAATGCAACATTTGTTCACGTAAAAAAAAATGTATAGTACACTTTTTGACTATTTGAAAATTACGTGAAAATTACGTGCGTGCATTCGTAAGTTGGATGCCTTGCTTTTTCAAATAAGTTTAAAATTTCAGTTTTTATTGCAATTAAGGTTGTATTAAAAATATATATAAATAGAAGAAGAAAAAGTAAGTAAGAAAAAAAAGTGAAAACATAGAACTATAACTACGTTACTTTTCAGGGAGAGTAGGGAATTTTTTTAATCGTGAAAGAAAAAAATATATATTGTCAAAATTGGACATAAAACGTTTTGTATATACCCAAAAAAAATATGTCTGGATTTATTTTTTTTTGTATCGGCATACAAATAACACAATAATAGTTAATACAAATATTTTTTCCGGTGAATTCAAGGATATCTGAAAAGGTAAAAAACTAAATAAAAATAAATAAAAAATCAGATTGACAAAATATCCCATCCCTCACTTAAATAGATTGTTTGCATGTTTTTGTGTATGTAGGTATTTTTTTTAGTAAATAAAAATTAAATCAATATAGGACGAATTAGACAGTGTATAAATTAAAAAATTAAAGACGGGTCCTTAACCACTCAGAGTATTTTACAAAGAAAAAAATACATTGTTTCAAATTTGTTATATTTTTCTGAGAGCATATAGCGAGCATATTTTGGTATACTGTTCAAGCTATCCTTAAACTAATTTTAATAAAAACAATAAAATATATTGTTAGTATAATATATGTATCAGATATGTATTAATGTAAAACTCATCTACCCTATATATTATAATATATAAATAAATGTAAAATATAATTCAATATATATTTAATATTGTATGTAAATCAATTTCTATTCTCATGTATAACAGTATCATTGCAAAATTTATTATCACATTAATCAAAATTGATTTTTAATATTTTCAATAACATCAAAATATTCTATTATATATTTTATAGCAAATTTTCCTGTAATAATAATAAATGATAATTTTACCTTTTATATACTTGATAGTGTAGACATATATATATATATATATATATATATATATATATATATATATATATATATATATATATATATATATATATATATATATATATATATATAAATCGAAACAACCCCTATATTGAGGTGTAGAGCATTATTTCATTTTTAATCAAATTCATAACTTGAGGTATGCTTTATATTAAATTTGAATATATTCTTCAAAGAGATGCTTTCTTTCATAACTTTAATATTATGTATTCAGAAAAAGTGTAAGCAAATTGACACGTCAAAAAAAAAAAAAAAAAAAAAAAAAAAAAAAAAAAAAAAAAGGTAGAGATGAGAAATGTCAAAATATAACTCTATTTTTTGACATATTATAACGTTTTATGCTTCGTAAAGTAACGAAAGAAAAAAAATTGAATTTTTCTTTCTATGTCAGAAAATTTATTCAATTTTTGCTTTACTATAATACTATCTCTCTTGTTGCTAGTGTAACTAAGAATTCGATCCGTATATGTGTCATATGATGCCCCTATAGTGTATAACTTTAAAAACCGTGTGGAATGTTCTTTCGTTTAAGAATTTCGCTATTATCAATAAATTTCAAATTTATTATAAGGAAAGAATGTTTTTAAGATCCTTGACGTGAAATTTTTTTGCCTGATTTGGTTTTTCATACATTATCAAAAAGTTTTTTTAAAGTTACTTTTAAACTGTAATTGGATTATCTTATTATTACATATAGAGTTGTTTTTTTATCCGTTCCAAAACTTTTTTTTTATAAGTTAAAAGTTGCCAAACATATTGAAAAAAAAAAACAATTCATAAAATTGAAAGCACAAAAAAAAATGTGTAAAATTTATTAAAAATGGTGATAGTAGAACATGCTTATATAAAACACACCTCTATAGGAACTTATTTAAAAGTTGGCATTATGCCTGGATTGTGTTTTATAAGTTCTGCCAATGATAGTTTTATGATTAATTGACTATTGTTGTATAATATAGAAAGTTGTATGATAACAAAAGTTGATAAGAGAGACTCTTACAATATAATAAGTATAACCAAACAGTAACATCTTGCATACTTGTTTACTTCAAGAATATCTTTGAAACTTGTTTTGAATTCATTATTTATAACAAAAGCTAACAAAAAGATGAACAAGAATAACAAGAATATGAAACTGTGAGTATTACTTTTTAATAAGTTATATCAACTTTAATACTTCTTGATATGTTATACAGGTAGAATTCCAAACAACAAGAGTTTTTATTAGTAGTACTCTGAAGTGTGTAGAATAAGGTAATTTACTATTGCAATGATAAAGATAATTAAAACGTTAAAGGCATAGAAAACGTGAATTAACATGTTGTTTTTAATCATTAAACACAAAATGGGGACCTACAAAACTGATGATAATTTTTAAAAGAATGTAAATGTGGCCCCACAAGAGAGCGTAAAAAAACTGTAAAGTATGCAATTTGCGTGAATATTTCTGTTTATGACGTCAGAAACAGGCAAAAACTAGTATGAAAATGTTGTGTGGGTTGCATAAATCGAAAATTTCTGATCACTGCTACGGAGCTACAGTTGGGTTTTGAGACCAACTAATGTTATATTTATGTAAGTCCCATCAAGTGTTTTGTGATGCAAATGCTTATGTTTTCATGTTGTCTATGCCTTTAAGTAATATATAAATTATTTTATTAGATAAAGAAAACAGCTGTATAATTAAAATGTAAGGAATGTTTAATATGGTTTCAATTAAATTTACCACTTCAAATAAACCAATTAAGTTCATCTTCATGTAATCAATATAATACGTATATAAAGAAATTTGTAGGATTTCATTACATATCTCTTTTGATTTTGAAGTGGATTATTTTCGCTCATCTGATTGTAAGTGAGATAGATAATAGATACTCAATCTGTTCCAATTACAACAACAACAAAAAAGTAAGAAAAAAAGGCACTTTCATTAAAAAAAAAAATTAGAACTAGTTCTTTCATATTACATGTTCTAACTTTTTCATTTAAAAAATAATGATTTTTTTTTTTTTTTACTGTATTCTTACTTTCTTTAAGTCGTAAAGAAATGTATTTCAATTCTGTATTTTTATAAACAAGTATATAAGTAAAAATTCACATACACTTAGGATGTAATTTATTTGTGTCTAAACAAAAACTATGAATAATAAAAATAATAATTTCAACATGTATAACATAAAAGATGTTCTCCAAAGTATAATCCAACATACTAAAGGTTGACATCATATCATATAGAAAGTTATTTTCTCATTTTATTTACCCTGTTCCTATGTGAATACACTACGTCATTCAACTATTCACTATTTATATTAAATTGGGTACAGTATTTTAGTTCTATTTCCTCGTACCTTTTACATTGAGTGTAGCTTATATTATACTATTTTCAACCTTGTAACTTCTATTCATAAGATCTAGCATACACGTACCAAATTTATATTATATATGATGATCCTTTCTGACTTTATATAGGGTAAAAATTTGAATAAAAAAAAAGTGTTAGGTGACAAATAGTAAGATACTCACATACACACATAGCATGCGTTGTTTAAGGCGTTCTGACGTAAGAGCACTTGTGAAAAATCATTGAAACAAACACTTACTTCAAGTTGTTTACATTAAATGTTGATATAACAGTAAAAATATATAAGAAACAAGAAATAAAAATACACAGTATATAAAATTCAAAGATAACTCTTCAAAACTGTTTGATTTGTAGATGTATCAAGCTAAATATTTTTTCCTAATATTTTATTATATAATGTACACTTTTTTAAAGTTATGTCAGATAAGTTATAGCAATGATATACTGTTTAACTTATACGGAATATTTGGTACAGAGGGGGGGGGGGGGGGAAGGGATTTTTTTTTGTTTTTTTTTTTTGGAAAATGTTGTGTGTTTTCATTCATTACGCATTACTATGAAATGTGGTTGAAATCAATCATCTGCTATTGAATTTTCTTACTGAAGCAAAATTATTAGAATGTTTGTATTGGAATTTATTGATGAAATTAATCAACCTCGGGGAGCAAGTGAGAGTGAGTGAGAGAGTGAGAGTGAGTGAGTGAGTGAGAGAGAGAGAGAGAGAGAGAGAGAGAGAGAGAGAGAGAGAGAGAGAGAGAGAGAGAGAGAGAGAGAGAGAGAGAGAGAGAGAGAGAGAGAGAGAGAGAGAGAGAGGGAGAGAGAGAGAGAGAGAGAGACAGAGAGAGAGAGAGATTTAATAAGCATGAACCAATCAAGCACAATAATAACTTTATTGAAATGAACATACATACTGTATCTCTCATCAGTAATCATTTTCACCAGCTCTACGAGAATGTAATGAGAAACCTGTGGTAAAATGCATTTAGAAACATATTGTGATTCACTTTTGTAATTAATACTACTATCATTAATTATTATCATTAAAATCTACTTAATATAATTAAATTTCAAATCAATTTATGTTATGAACAAAAGTCTATTATATCGGGTAATATTTCTAAACATAACATAGTCTAATTATTTATTAAAGGAATACACTTTATGAATGAATTGAATGAAGTAAGAGATTATTATTATTAATAAAGAAAGAAAATAAATTGTTTTTTTTTTCAGCATTTATGTCATAAAATAAAAATATAGCTAAATTGGAACTGCATAAATAATTATGCTGTGTTTATGTTAAATATAACATATTTTAATGTGCAATGTAACATAAATTATGTGTTTATCAATTAATGTTGCTGAAAATGAGCGAACCTAATTATTACGTAAATATTTATTTTGGTTCGTGTAGTATTAATGTCAGGAAATAAATTTATTTTGTTTAATGTTTAAAATAGAAGCTATCTTCGTGGTTACCTGATTAGTGTTTAAATAAATTTGTTTCGTCGTCGTTTTTTTTTTTTTTTTTTTTTTTTAGATTTGTATAATGTTATTAGAAGTTTTCAAAATATGTTTTTAAAAAAAGTCCAGGTTTATGCTGAGTAACGTTTTTTTTTTTTTTTTTTCCGTTTTTTAATTTTTTTTGTCAATTGTTAACCTAGATATGAAGGAGTGTATAACCTTGGAATAATCAGAGAAAACGAACAAAAAAGTTTTACGTTTGATATGCAAATGACTGTGGCTTTTGTCATGTGGTGGATTAGTATCTGCACATGAGGGTTTCAGCTTTGATATGGCAGATGAAATAAATTTCTATGTAAAAATATGCATAAAATATATCGTAATTTAGTCCTGCATTTTATTTTATTGAAAATAAGATTTTAAGTATTAAAACACATTCATTTATAATTAAATAGTATGTATACATTCATTAGAACAATTAGGGCTATAATTATTTCATTTATTTCATTTCAATTTAAAAATTAAAATTATTTTAATTAAAGCTTCATTTCAGTATATTAACTAACATACAATTTTTAGGAAAATATTTAACTTTAATTATGACCCCTATATGAACAAATTTACTTTTATATAATATAATATATTTATAATCATTTGATTAGGAGTGTCAAGTTTTTTTTTTTTTTTTTTTTTTTTTTTTTTTTTTTTTAATGTTTGTAAATTGTCATCAATTTAACCAATTTTAATCTTTACCGTTCTACGTATTATCTGTTCTTAACCTATATTGACTAATATCTTATTTTCTCATGTTATATACGTTAATAATACAAAAAAGCGGAAATAAGTGATAAGGAAGTATAGGATTATAACTTCGGAAACGAAAGAAAAAGTTAATGTTTTGACATTACATCAATATTTCACATTAGTAGCTATTTCTCTAGAGTACAAAAAAAGAAGAAGAATAAGAAGAAGTATAAAAGGTTTTCATTCTAATCAAGCAAATGTCATAAATGTTTAGATGATGAAGTATAGGCTGAATATACAAAACTCTTATATTCTAATGGTTCTCATTTATGTTTTATTATATAATTGAGATGTGACATGAAAACAAACTCTCTCTCTCTCTCTCTCTCTCTCTCTCTCTCTCTCTCTCTCTCCTTCTTATACTCTCAAAGTCAATAAAAATTACATTAATATAAAATAAACTTAATTATCATCATACACAAGGAGTCTTAATAATGAAAATGTAATTTTAATAATGCTTTCAAGGTAACTTTCGGAAATTAATAAACACATCACGTTATTAAATTGTAAATTACCCTTTCTTTGTTATATATAAACAAATAATACAAAAAAAATCAATAATTAATATACCTATTGTAACATCAACTTATAAAAATAAAAACATTAAGGGGGAAAGAGTAAGCTGAACAGTAAGAAAGAGAGAGAGAGAGAGAGAGAGAGAGATTGAGAAACATCTATTGTATTAAAATTTTATACTTTCAGTTTTTATTATAAAGTTAATGTATTTTTGACGAACTAAAAAGAAAACAAAGAATGAAAACAACGAACAAAAAAAAAATCACAATTTAACATCAAAAATACAGTAGAATGTCAAAAAAGAATACCACACGTAATTTTGAAATATCATAAAACAATCTTATGGCATATAAACTTGTATTTTAATAACAAACAAACAAAAATCCCCTTGTAGCGTAAAAAAATAATTATACAGCAACCGTTTTTTATAGCTAATTTTTATATTATTTGAAATGAAATATGAGTGGTGTGCTGGTGTGGTATAAAAATAAAAATGACATTAACTGTTCATGCTATACAAAAAAAAAAAAAAAAGTTTACACTTTGTTGTATAAATACTAAATAGAAATATTACTTTTTGTTGAAAGTTGAAAAAGTTAAAGTGAAGTAATTCATAAAAATATTATAATTTTTGACATGATTCTTTCCTCCACTCTGTTTTTTTTTTTTTTTTTTGTCTCCTTCTCTCTCTCTCTCTCTCTCTCTTACATTTTAAGGGTTGTCTTGTCTTAGGTTGTCCATAGGGTCGTGTTTATTAATCCACTACGTTTATGATGTAATTTGAAAGTCAATGTAGTCAATGATAAGAACTATCGATAATAATTAATAAATAATAGAATCTGGGACCATATAAGATACGGGGGAGAAAAATTATTTAAATTATCATGGGGCCTTATGGGAATAAAGTTTCAAATATTCTTAATTTTAAATTTTACCTCCACCCACAACTTTTTGAAAGGTTACAATGTTCAAAATATCACACGTTTCTGCCTTTTCAACTTTTACTCACAACACTGACTGTATCTGATTTACAGAAACAAAAGAGAGAAAAAAAAAGTCCTGTGACGAAGCTTTCCGGTTAGGCAGTGTCAAGAAATTTCATTGTTGAGCTTAACCGGTGATAACCTGTGTTCACAATTGGCTTTTCTAACAATAAGTGAAAATGCTAATTACTTCCACTTAAGAAAATTGGCGTAAACTGATTTTTTACACAAGAAAATTCCACTTAAGCATTCTACTTATAAGAATCAACCATTGCATGTTTTGACCCTTACATAAAATTTTTACGTATATAACAATCAAACTTTTTCGTAAAAGTGGAACTAATTAGCATTTTCATTAAGAAAAGCCAATTGTAAACAAAGCTAGAGATAACTTGCAAAACTTTTAATTTTTGGTGTTTTTGGGGGAGAGGTAAGAACAGTTTGTTTACATCGTCAAAATAATATTTTATGCATTCTTTCATATGGAAAAAAAAACTTGTTTTTAATCGCCAAATTAATGATCTTTACTAATATATAGCAATATAAATTTATTTATAAGTTGCAGATTTTATTTTTCTTATGCGAGGTTCACAGCACTGTAATACATTTTTACGCTGTTTTACGTCTTCAACGGCTCATGCTAATTAAATGAGGACCTTATACGTTCAACTGTACATTTTGTTACGGCTCTGTAAACTTTAGATTAATGGTATATAGTCAGTTCAAATTTTTTTTAATTCTTATAGAAAAATAAATTTTATTTAGATTGTTGTAAATATTAAATAAGATATTATACTAGAATACTAGTAGTTTTGAATACATATGGAAATCCCATCAATAAATGTCACATTTATATATCTACACAAAAATTGCAATGACAGTTTGAAGGTAATGTGTTGAAAGTATAGAGAGTATTTGATTTCACATACGTGGTCACGTTATACGTACACATACGTCATGTTGTTAGTTTATTATGGCACTGGGACCTCAGCATGGTGTGTTGGATACCACGTTGGCCCCAAGAGAGTTCACTACACGTGTACAGCTGACTCAGACTTGTGAACATTCAATTTGAAAGCGTTTTGGAAACACTACCTGAATAAAATTGAGCTACATAAAGATGTAACTACGTAACACTTCAAATTGCGGTAAAAAAAAAAAAAAGAAAAATAGTTCTTCAAATTAAGAACTGAGAGCAAATATCAAATATTTTTATATAGTCATTAAAATGAAATTAGTGGTGCACGTGAGGTAATTTATTATTGTTTTAACATTTCAACCCTACAGTTATTATAAATTTGTATTTCATACAATAAAAAAATCAGACACTCTAATCGCACCAACTTTATCTTAAAAAAAAAAAATGTTTAGAAAAAATGCTAAACAGCAATCAGATATAAAATGATTGTATAAGTTTGTATTATGTAGTGTTAATTTTTCATTTTTGACAGCAATAAGCTCTTATTTTCAATTTTTATTAAAACCTCTACCTAGATTAAAATAATAATAATAACACTCTTTCGATTTTAAAGTTATATAATATTTTAAAGGCGTAGAACACATTGAACAAACAACTTGCCTAAGATCCTAACTAAATATCAACGTTAATTTGGCCGAAGTCATTGATTTCTAATTATTTTTCATTCACAAATGTCAAATGCGGGGTGTATATCTTCACACCTCGCCTGGTCCACGCGCGTAGAAACAAGCGAGCTGTGACGTCATAAACCCGCATCTGACATTTCGTAAAAGGACAATAAATTAGAAATCAATGACTTCGGCCAAATTAACGTTCATATTTAGGTATATTAGGATATTAAGCAAGTTTTTTGTTCAAGGTGTTCTACGCCTTTAAGTTTTACGCGTAAGTAAGAGTTAATTTAAGAATGAAGTAATTTTTACTCTCCATTGAGTTTAACATTATACTTTCTTTAACGTTTTCTAAACTTAATAATTATTGAAGCTTTTAATTAGAAGGACTTAAAGTGATATCTTTATGATGATATAATTAGTATTGTTTACGCACCAATAAACTAAAAGAGTCAATTAAGAATCATAATATGCAGTAGTTCAAGTATGCAATACCCCTATTCCTTTAGAATATAATAATAAAACAGTTTTTTTACCGTGATATCAAGTATTATATACATTGAGAAGTGAAATATTAATATATCAGCTTTAAAAAAATAATGTTTCTTTTACTTATGTCAATAACGATCAGAATACAGGTATAGTATAAGTAGCGGAAGCTTTTAAAATTATGTGTAACGTACGTAAAATAATTTTGTCGTTTTAGGAGAGTTATTTATTTATACATTATTGGCCAATGGCATTGCATAATAGTATTATTATTATTATTAAATACGTATAAAAGCAATATAAACGCTATTATTCTTTTTGTCTTGTAGTTCAACACTATAGAGAAAAATTTATGTTATTTTTATAGAAATAAATTTTATATGACATTAATTAAACTCCTAAAGTTTAGAAATTTATATACATGCAACGTAATTTTATTTTGTTTATTATTATTTCACCCTTAGGTATTTATTTTGATGCCTATATACTTTGAATAAATTTATTGACATATACACTCAAAGTATTTAAATTTTACGCTGTAGGTATAATACAGTACATATTTGCATGCATTATTAAAGTATTAAAGTAAAGGTATATATCCTTTTTCTTTTGCTTTATCAATCCCCATCGTTTTTTCATATCTAAAAATATTGTGAAATATTAAATAGCAACAGTGAAATTTGTGTTTAAAACGTAAAAAGCGTATATAAATAAGTAAGAGATATATATATATATATATATATATATATATATATATATATATATATATATATATATATATATATATAGAGAGAGAGAGAGAGAGAGAGAGAGAGAGAGAGAGAGAGAATTTCAAGAACATATGATAGAAAAAATGAATGTGAAAAAAAAAAAAACAGGTCGCATTAATTATTAAGGTAGAGATAGTAAAAATAATTAAATTAGGCAAAAACCTCTCATTCAAGTATTGCCATAAAATTATCTACAATCAATGTTGACATAAGTTAGAATGTTACAAAAAACTTAATCAATATATTACCATCGTTATTGACCAAAGAATAGCAAACTATAATATAACCTAGATAAAAAATAAATAATTAATCCCACACCTGTGTGAGAGTCCATTAAATTTTATAGTACACTTGGCATGAAGCCACATTTTTAAATAATATTCAAGAGCGTGCCCTTCATATTACTAACCAATTTCAAGTCTTTCACTTAAAAATCATTATTATTATTTTTTAATTAAACATCATGAAAATTTAATTATTTTAACAGATGTATGATTTTAGTGTTACCACAATATGATTTTATCGGTATTAAAAGTAATTTGGTCTATCCTAAGTACACCACTATAAGGATTATGACGTTAGGCTACAACTTACAACTATATATAAAAGAGCTTTAATACGTACGTACTTTCAGAGAAAAACTCCACATTTGCTATACCATTTGTGGTAATGTAATAATAGAACGATTTAATATATTTTCGTGGATATTAATTTAATATCTTGGAGGTATAAAGAATAATGCAACCACTAGTGTTCTGTAATGAAAGCAAACAATAGAAAATAAAGCCCGTAGACGAATAAATTTGATATAGCTTTCTCATGAATGCATTGACGTAACGATGATTTAATTTTAGATGTTTATTTGATTTTCTTTTGATTAAACAATAATTGTTTAGTGCTCAAACGGAAATACATTAAAGTAAGCATACTTTTTTTTTTTTTTTTTAGTGTTATTAACATCATTATTCTTCAATCCTTCAAAATAAACATTAAAGGTGTCAAAAAAATAAAAAATACACATTTTCTTGTATTTTAACAGATGACAACATTGTAAGATACAATATCGCAGCTTCATTAATTTTGACGCAACGTCATTATCAATCGATACCAACAAAGCAAAATTTGTTGCATATTAAATTTATCAATTTATTGGTATAGAAATATGTTCTTAATTTTAAAGGGTATGGAAATAATTATCAACACAATTCGTACCCCCATATACAAACTTATACTATTCATCTCTAAACTTGCTTTCATAGGTTAATGTTATTTGTGATAGAATAGTTATTAATACGCTACAAAATAATTAAATTGATTATTATATTGAAATTTAATGATTGTAATTTTTAAAATCTGCAGCAAACATCATCATAAACGGCTTTGATATTGTAAAGCACACAATTAGAAGAATAATTAATATTAATATTTAATTAATAATATTATATTTATATTATTATTTTATTTTTAATTATTAATTTCTTTAGAAATTGCCTTAAGGGTTGTATACTTGTATCTCAAAATTTAAAAAGAAAATTTTGAAACTTTATGATGCCATTTGAAATTTGATTGTAACAGCTATAAAACCTATGATAAAATTTTCAGAACCCATGACCATCAGATAAGAGAGAAAATAAATATTGAAATTAACATGGGCTCTTATAATATTAATTAAAATTACTTAATTGAAAATTAAAATGTACACCCCTACGAGGGTGTCTTAGCAGCCTTGGAGTGATAGACACAATTTATGAGAGCAAAGACCCTTTTATGGATTATTTTTCTGACTTTTTAATATTCTTTATTTTTAATTATTTTCATATATCATATTATCAATAAACAGTCCATTTTAAGGTCACCAGGGTCTTTAAGGGTAAACCCCTGAAGGGTCTCAACCCCGATAAATTGATAATTAGATACTTTTAAAATTATTAAGAGGTTAAACCCTTAGCAAGGGTCAACCCTTTGTGCCCTTTTCTCACGCCTAATTCAGTAAAAATCACTGAAATGGCTAAAATAATCTTACTTTTTTGTTAAATGTATACCTACTTTGCGATTTTTTCAGGGTCTCAGGGTTGACCCCTAAGGATGGCTCAGCCCCCAGTTTTGTTCCTTAACATGTTAGCTACTATGTTTGAACAGTTAAAATATTTTAGTGTTACGTGCACGTTTGCAGCACAGCAGTCTGTGAAAGCCTATTTATACGGTTTTAACGTATATAACCAAATGCACTATTAAAACAGTTAAAATTATTTTTATTTTTTATTTCTATTCAACTAATTAAATTTAATCCATTAATTGTTACAATATAACACTAATGTTAGTTAAAATGCATGCTGCAACAAAATATCAAGCATAAACTGAATATTTTAAACGAAAACCCCTGAAATAAGGCTATTTTACGCATGGTGACCTATATTTGGCAACACTGAAGCTAAATTTGGCAACATAGGATTTTGAAAAAATTCATGGGCATAGAAAAAAGTAAGCCTTACAACTTTTGCTTGAAACCTTTTTTGCTGAGAGCATAAGTTGAGGCACAAAAAAAAAAGCATATTTCAGGGGTCTCCAGGGGTGCAAGGGTTGGGTATCCCGCATGGCTCAGCCCCAGGAAATCATAGGCTGGGTGTCATCTGCAAGTGTACCAAGTTTCATAACTCTAGAATGAAATGCACGGTTCGAGGGTTTTTTTCCTTTAAGGTTCCGGACTATTATCCTAATGTATTAATGTGCAAAATTTCAGATTTTTCTTTCTTAACAACTTTTTACTCAAATCCCGCAGTACCTGATTTCCCGCCTTAAAATGTTATACGACTATAAATATACGAATTGTGAGTTAAAAATAATATAACATAAAAATTATGTATGGCGTTAGATACAATATGATTACGTTATAATATTTGTTGAAATGGGTGGGAGGTGGGGGTTAAATAAGGTTAGTTAGTTAGAAAGTATGAGTAAAACTGCTAGAAGCTAAAATACGTATAAGATTAGCTTTCAAAGTCAGGCACACGACTTCATGATGTTTCTCAACATAATATATAGAGTTAAGGTTCTTTATTTTTAGATTATACTAACATATATGAATTATATAATTATAAAAGCATTACGTCATATTGATATCGATGTTTTTTTGAGAATTATGACGTCAGTTTGAAAATGGTAATTACAGGGATGTGCCATCATCATCATATACATATAATATATATATTTTTGGTTAATAACATATTTATGTAACATTATTATTTCTCACGCAATGTGAGCATCAAATTTTATAATTTTATAGAGGTGTAATTGGATTATTTTCACAAAATTTCCTTGCAATTTAGGTAACAAGTTAATACTAAAAATATGGCAAGGATAAATATTTGAAGAGAGAATGTGTGCAGTTGAAACTTCATATTATTATTGACGTACTGCGTATGCGAAGTAAGTAGAAATGGAAGCGGATGTGACCGAAATCGCTTATAGTCGGCCTCAAAACAGTTGTTTCTTTATTAGTCATTAGAAATTTTGAAACTTTATAAATTTTTTACTATTTGTAACATATACTCGACTCAAAAAACCTAAGTCACCTGCCGTTCGACCTTTTACGGTATCGCCCAGCCGCCCCCCTTCTCCTCAAATGTGAAAATGGGTGATACTTTAGGCATGCCCGATTTAAATCGACTGAGGTTTTTTGAGTCGAGTATATACCTAAGAAGAAAAAAAAAACTTTGAAATTTTATATAAACTAAGTAAAATTATTGAGAAAAATGCATTGAAATGTTTTAATATTAATGATTTTCTCTCATTTTCCTCTCTCTTTTTCTTATTCATGCATAATTGATGTGGGAATTAACGCGATAAACTTCTTCCAAGAAATGTATTAATTAGAGTTTTCAATGATGCTGATAAAAATTATTGAAACAAATTATTGAAATACTTTATCAGATACTGAAATTATATTTCAGAGCAATTCTTAAATAAAATTCAACAACTAATTCATTTTGTACCTGTCTTCAAAAAAAAATACAAAATAATAAAGTTTTTTTTTAAGCTTTTTTTTTTTTAACACACCGCTCAAATGTAATGTGACTTTTTTATATATTAAGGTTTAAAGGTTAATACTAACTTTGTGCTTTCCAAGTTTTTGCATTACAAATTTAAAATTCTAAAGCCAAGGAAGACATTATAATATACCGCACTATTATATTAAAAGAAAATATAGCATGGATTTTTTCCCCATCTATTTATATTGTATAAACTTTTTTGAGCTCTAAATATATCAGAGAAGTTAAAGAGATTGTATGACAGTAATCACGATTTATCTAGATATAGTCTTGCTTATAATATTGCTTGCAAAAATACTTGTATAGAATTTTAAGTACTAAATTAAAACTGTGAAACGTTCTTTATTATTTAAAAAATAAGCTTTAGTATACAAGCAGTCATGGAGTCGATACCGAAATTTTCGATACCGATACGATACCGATATTTTTAAATTTTCCCGATACCGATACCGATACGATACTGCTCAAAAAAATTTGCTCCGATACGATACCGATACGATACCGATATTTTCCGATACTTTTTCGATATTTTTGCTATATCTCATACAATAAATATTGCACTATAAATTTCATTTTTTTTTTTCACCTTTGAGACATAAATTGGTATCATAAAATCCATGCATATTTTTGCCACATTTATTATTTATTTATTTATTTATTTATTTATTTATTTATTTATTTATTTATTTATTTATTCATTCATTCATTTATTTACTTATTTACTCACTTATTTATTTATTTTATTCTAATGTTCGTTTGTTAAACTAAAATGACTAAAAAAATTATAGTAGATTTAAAAAATATATATATATTTCATTCGTTTAATGAAATTATACTATTAGAATATCCTCTACTGTTTCCAAGCACTTTTGTTAATTATTTACAAATTAGAAATTTCTTTATTTCGTATAGTATAGTAATTTTCAAATATTTAATAATTTTTTTTTCATGGTAATTTTTTAATTTGCTAAAGTAAACAGGTATCATATTAGCTTTCGTATTTATTTTATTGGCTCAAATCATCCCCGCTAAACCAAAGGGGTTAAAGTCCAAAATTCCCCTCTGGTCGTAAAAATCCTTTGATTTTGTAAACTTTTTAAAAATTTAACCTTTTTGTAAAAAATTTGTACAAAGACATTAACGGAAGTATGCTACATCTTTTGTAATTTGTAATGCATTGAATTTATATACAATTGCAGTGATTTAAAATGTCAATCATTGACTATATTTTATTGTGATTTCTACCGGCGCTTTAGTCATTAGGAGAGATCATAGATAGTACTGTACGACCACACGACGGATTTCTCAGAAACTTGGCGACAGTCGATCGCTCTTTTTTTTTTTTTTTTTTTTTTCTTCATAAAAAGAATAAAAAAGTTTTAACACCGTTTTCTTTATTTTTATTGTATGTAAAAAAAAAAAAATACTTTTTACCTGGTGGCTTTATAAAAAGTATAAAATAAAAATACTGTGCACGGCGCCCTACCCTGTTGTTATAGCACAATGAAAAATAAAGGAGTGAATTTTATTGTCCAAGTACGAAAGATAGATAATCAGTAATCACTAATGAAATGTTCTCGTTGCTTCATAATTTTTTTTTCTTTTTTTTTGTATTTTTACTTTTATTTTATGAGAGAGCAAAAGTCTCAAAGTATCGAAAAAAAGTATCGAAATTCGACGATATTTTGCTGATATCGGTGACCGATACCGATATTCGATACTGAGTTTAAAAAAGGCCCCGATACGATACCGATACGATAAAAGTATCGGTATAGTATCGAATATCGTATCGCAGTCGATACCGATACTCCATGACTGTATACAAGTAACCTTTTTTTATACGGATGTTTGCTTTTACATTTTATAGCAAAATTTTATATATTTAATATTTTGCTTAAGAGTGTTCCAAATAAATAAAATTAATGAATTTTTAGTTGAATAGGAATATCAATAAGACAAAAGATCTGCGGATCTCATAATTCTTAAAAAAAATAATAATAATAATTCTTTTTTAGTTTTTTTATTTCAAGTCATATCCAGTTTTTTTTCTTCAATAAAATGAACTGTAAAAAGAATTTGATGCCAAAAATATTTCAATTTATTTTAAAATTCTTGAGCTGTATAAAAATTTATTAAATATTTTTATATTACAGAAAATTTATTTGTAAAATATTTTTCCTCTCTCTCTCTCTCTCTCTCTCTTATTATATTATGTATATTAAGATGAGTAAAAAGTGATTGAAAATTGAATTTTTGCTTTCTTTTGATTGCAAATTGACTTTTAAAAAAAAATTCAAATTGAATAACTTTCTTCAAAGTTTAAATATACACAAATTTTTTATAAAAAAAATACAAAAGGATTAAACTTTAATATTTTCCTTATTGTTTTTATTAAACTTGATTAAATTGCATTTTAAGATTGCTTTTTCTCAATTTAAAAAAATAAATAGAAAATTTTGATTAATAAAAATATAGCTATCCTTTTAAAAACAGATAGAAAGAAGTGATAAGGTAAAAAACAAAATAATAAAATAATAAAAGTATTGCGGTACATGGCTGTATTATGGAGTCGACAATTGAATAATATTATGTCGTAAGGTAATTTGATTATGGTTTAATAATTTGTTAAATCTATATGATATGGATTACTTTATTATGATAAACCAATTAGATATACATGCAAACCATGTGGGAGTAAATTACAAGCAAAATTATAATGGTATAATAACTCTACGCTCATACAAAATAATTTAATACACGTCATACCCAATTTGCTTTACAAAAGCTCAAAGTTTAATATAGGCGTAACTATAGTAGGAATCAAATTTTATTCAATTTCTTTATATACGTAAACTAAATTCAAAATCTGTAAAACATAATTCTATTATATCATTATGTAATTTTTTTTCCTCTTTCTTCTTTTTCCTCCTCCTACCTTTGCATTTCTCTCTCCTGTCTTCTTTGCATAAAATATATTACTTATAGTATAAGCCAATTAAATAATTATTACTTACATTTTTATTTTTTTAAAGGCATATAACACTTTGAACAAAAAACATGTCTAGTATCCTAATATACCTAAATAGCAATGTTGATTTGGCCGGAGTCATTGATTTCTAATTTATTTTACATTCACAAAATATCAGCTGCATGTTTATGACGTCACAGCTTGCCTGTTTCCGCGCGCATAGACTAGTAAGCTATGACGTCATTAACATGCATCTGACATTTTGTAAATGGAAAATAAATTAGAAATCAATAACTCCAGTCAAATTAACGTTGATATTTAGGTATTTTAGGATACTATAAATGTTTTTTGTTCAATGTGTTCTATGCCTTTAAGGTTAGAGTACACCAGATATGTAGTCATGCTTAAGCTTCAATCTTTCTAAAAAAATTATCTTATTTCTTAATGAAGTCAATTATTTCATATATATATATATAAATTGGTATTGAATTTTTTATTATTGATTTTCAGTTTTATTGTCTGCAAAATACTGACTTGTTAAAGTATATTTTATAATGAAGTATAATGCTTGCATTGTTCTAGTTACCGTCATCAACTATATATATTCAACTGTATAAAGAATATTATAATAATGTATTTTCTTTTTTATTATTTTCTCTTGTAATACTTTTCTAATCATGTAAAAATCTTAATGAAGTTCATTTTAATGTTGACAATTATTCTACTCAGTGAGCACAGAAATATTAAATTTCAATCATAAAGTTTTTTTTTTATTTTATAAATTTGAATTTATTATTAAAATTTGACTTTGAAATAAAAAAGTTGAAATTTTTATGTTTTCTCTCTCTCTCTCTCTCTCTCTGAATGAGTAGAGGAGCGTACATTTGAATAATAATAATAAAAAAAATCCCTAAAATATAATTTTTATTTAATTGTAAAGCATGCTTACATACATTGATCGGCAGAAGTGAGTGAGAGTTATTCATTCATTATGAAATATTATGTATGCAATTCAAATAATTTTAATTAATTTTAACCGAGTATACTGTTAACAAAAAACGCTGTTCAATAAATATGCTTATTTTTGTCTTATATCGTTGAAGTAAAAAAGTACTTAACTAATTTTGGTGTGTACTTAAAAATAATAATAATAATAATAATAAACACACACAAACACACACATAGGATTTCTTCAAATATTGTTGTTTATTAACAATTTAATATTGTGCTTATGAATTAGTCTATATATATATATATATATATATTCATTTCTGTTTCATTTTCAATATTTTATGACTGTTTGGAAACATTGTATAATAAATAAACCATAAATAAATGTTACTGATTGATTGCATTTCTTTAATTTGGTAATTTTGTTATAGAAAAGTGTCAAAATTATCGCTTTAAATTTAAAATATATTCTGTTCTAATAATTAAGTTACCTAATAAAAAAAATGTTTATTATTATTTTAACACGGAAGCAGAGACTCTATATTATAGCATGCTTAATATCATACAACGATGTTGCAAATATGACACATTGAATATGATGGATAGAGTATAAAAGCTTATGGTTAAAAACACAAAAACCCATTGGCTAAATTAAAGTTCCTGTCGTCGCAGTTGTTGAAGACAAAGACACGTATTCAAGATCAGCTGAGCGGGTAATGACATCGTAAATTATCTCTCTCTCTCTCTCTCTCTCTCTCGTTTTATAATTCTTTTTAAAATAAGAGAGGGGTCTTCTCCATGACAAACTGAGAAATTTTAATATCTTTTGTATTCTACACACTTTTTTTTTCAATTTTTATTATAAAAAAAATATCAAATTTTGTTATGAGACGTAACAAAAAAATATATTTAGTGACAAGGAGGGGTATTAAAAAAAAAGCATTATTTTTTTTTCTTCCAGTGGTGTGGTTAAAAACTCATTTCCTGATTTTACAATGATATCGCGGTTGAACAGAATTCTTGGTACAATGCTAAAATGCCCAGGGATTATATACAATAACAAAATGTAAGCCAATAATATAACTTTTCAATATCGTCGGGTTAGAGCACAAACCGTGTATCTACAAAAGTAACAAGGTTCAAAATATTATACAAAAAGATAAGAGTTTCGATTTTGCTACTTTTGTGGTTTGTGCTCTCACCCGACGATATAATACTGGTCTAATTTTTACAATTTTTTGATATTATTTTTTTAAATAAATTTTAATTTTTTTAGGCATTATTGGTTCTTATAATAATTATTAATTTTAGTGTAATTTCATTATTGAAACGTTTTACCTTTTATATAAGAAAACTGTATTAATGTCAATGATGTTGTTTTACTTGTATTTTAAAATAAGGTAATTAATAGAAATTAGTAAGGTTTTGAAGGTTTTAATATTACAAGTGAATATTTATCACTTAAAACCATAGACTACATAAAACAACATGTGCTTTTTAATCAATAAACACGAAATGGGATCTTCAAAACTTTTGACAATTTTTACCAGCATGTTAATGTAGCCCCACGAGAGAGCGTGAAAATAGTAAATACTGTAAAGTATGCAATTTGCGTAAAAATTCATGTTTATGACGTCAGAAACATGCAAAAATTAGTATGAAAATGTTGTGCGGGTTGCATAAATTGAATTTTCTGATCACTGCTACGGTGCTACCGTTGAGTTTTAAGACAAAGTAATGTTATTTTTGTTAATCCCATCAAACGTTTTGTGATATAAATGCTTATGTTTTTTGCTGGTCTATTCCTTTAATTTAGTTATTAACTTATCATTATATCATAATATAATACTGTAGTGTACATACACAGTAAAAAATAGAAGCAAAAACATAAAAATTTGTCACATTAATATTAAGTTTTGCTTATTTAAATTTTTTGTTTCTTTTTTTAAATATTAAGATGCCAAAAAAATTAAATCCTTCAAAAAAGTCTTATATAAATAAAAAATTTATGCATTTCAGGCTCGCATAAATAGCATTAAATTTAAATTAAACTCCGCTTCTTTTAAAATTTACATTTACATTAAAAGTCTTATAAAAAATATTTTTTATAATAATTCTACATTGTTGTTTCAAGAAAATACATTTAAAATATATTTCTTTTTTTATATTTTATTAAATTTTAAAAAAGCAATAATATTTGTTAGAACAAAAAATTCATTAAAAACTAATTTTAACAATACAAAAGTATTATATTAATTATCCTGAATTTCTTTGAAATATATATTTAAAAAAAATAAATATTAACTTATCAAAATTAAAACAACTAATTTTGTAGTTTTACGTATACTGTATATACGTTCTAATATATTGTGCCAAAGCAGTTTTTGATTGAAAGGCCACATTAAACTGAACATGATCACGTGGCTATAAGCCTGCTGTTGAAAGTGTATAAATGAATAAGTTTATTTTTATTTATTTTTTCTCTGCTTAACCCCTTGTCTAAACACGTATGTTGTACGTACATCAAAAACTTCAACCATATTTATTTACTTTGAAGGATGCAAAAACACTATATAAAGTGAATGTGCGGTTTTATTTTTCAGAGTTTCATTTTTTTTTATCCAATCAATAAACCATGAAATTGACCAATGGATCAATATTAACTTCAGAATTCGAATTCAAGTTGTTTTGTGGATTTATATTTTGTACGATTGGAAGTACTTCACAAGTAGGTCTCTTCACTCCGTAGTAAAGAAATCAATTATTTCAGTTCTGTGGTTATTGCTTTGTAAATTTTATTTTTAGACTTTTATTGAATTTTTGGAAGTAGTACTGGACATAAAATAACATTTTTTTTTCACTTTATTTACACACTAAAGTGCAATATTTTATTGTATCAAATAAATTTCATTATAATTTTTTTTCGTTACACTGAAATAACTTTATCACTTCTTTATAAAGTAAGCATACTACAGTATAAAGAATCAAAATGAAATGAAAAATGGTAAAAAAGAGCATCATTTGCTAAAACATTTAAAGAACTCTTACAAAATTTTTATTTAACCAGTTTTCTTTGATTTTATTTGGGATATAAATATTTTTATACATAAAAAAAGAAGAAATTTTGTAATGAGTTAGACTAGCTTTTTTTTTTAGAGAGCAATTTTATTTCATATTCTAACATTGGTATGCGAGTTTCCAATTTTTGAGTTTATTAATTATTTTTAATTAGTTTTTGGAATAAAAAAATAACATCATGGGTGGCAATTTATGCATATGGGCATAAGAAAAAGTTATCATCCGTGACGTCATTTTTTTCCTTTCATGCTTACTTACTTACTTACTTACTTACTTACTTACTTACTTACTTACTTACTTACTTACTTACTTACTTACTTACTTACTTACTTACTTACTTACTTACTTACTTACTTACTTACTTACTTACTTACTTACTTACTTACTTACTTACTTACTTACTTACTTACTTACTTACTTACTTACTTACTTACTTACTTACTTACTTACTTACTTACTTACTTAACTCAAAAATTAGGAATTAGAATAATATGCATCGATTCAGAACGATGTCGTCTTTTAGAATATGCAATAAAATGACCTAAAATTTTTGGTCTACCTCATTTATGCCATATTTGTGTCATTATAGTAGGAACATTGCTAAATAAGAACAGAATAAATATTTATATAATGTAATATGATATTTATTCAATGCAACGTAGTTATTTTGTGTTATAGTATAAATTTTATTGTAATGAACAATTTTACTGAAAGTGTGCTAGCATGAAATTATTACATATTTATTTTTGTTCTTGGATAATTTCATTATTATAAATATTAATAAATATTTCATCAAACTTGAGAAAGAAGTAATCTTGTGCTTTTGCTTAGAATGCATACGGTATTTTTTTTTTTTTTTCTAACTGAAGAAAACTCACGTAACAAACTTAAAAGTAGTATAAATATAATGTAATTAAATCTTAAAAGTAGTTTTCAATTTCAAGAAAGTTTCATTATGAATGTAGACACAAAAAGCTTTTGCTAGTAAAGTAAATTTTAATACTTCATACAATTTAGTATTAGAGGATTTTTAAGTGATATTTCATACCAAACTTTTTATATAATTATAATATCATTGAAAATTTCTCAGTTTACCTCATACACTCGTTATATAATTACTAAAATCCATTTTATTTTATTTACTTATAGTTATATTGATGCTTCTAACCGAGATGCGTTGTGAGAGAAACATGTTTAAGTCAAATGTATTTTTTTTAAGTATTTTTTTTTCTTATTCAATTTTAAAATTTAAGCTGTCTTTTGCATATCATTTTATTATTACCAAATAAAAAAGTTAGTAATTTTTATTTTTTTTTTCCATAGTGTGTTTTCAACAATAGAGCAACACCCAATTATTCAATGTTTTAAATCAATGTAAAAATAGCAAATATATATCTGTCTGTTTAATATATTATACTTTTAGTTTTAGTTTTATATTCATTTTATACAATATATACATAGTTTTTTTTTCCGAGCAAAATAAATACAGAAAAATAAATAAAATAAAATCTTTCTTTTTTTTTTAATATATTGACTAACAATGTTTAGCATTCAATAATGCTTCTTTTCAATCCAAAAGTCTAATATAGTAAATAGTAAAACTAAATTACTAAATCACTGAAAAAAATCATTTTTACATACATGTTATGAGTTCATGGTTCATTTTTTAAATGTGTGTGTGTGTATATATATATATATATATATATATATATATATATATATATATATATATAAATTTATTATTATTGTACGATTTTAAAATAATGTTACTATTCAAATTAACGTTCATTCATGCATTGTTAACACTTTTCCGCTTATGATTAAATCTATACAATTTATAATGGTTGGTTGGTTTTATAGAGCTCCATTTTTTTATTGTAAATTTCTTGTTAAAAAGTATGAAATATATATCTGTATTTTTTTGTTTTGGTATTAATATAAAATGTTATTATTAATAAAATATAAAATACAATATACTTTATATCTATTCATGGAAGCGTGATGGTAAAATGAACAATTATCATCTATTGGCTTATTTAGCCTTGTAAAAAGCACTGCTTTCTATCCGGTTTACTTGTATAATAACAATACATTAATTTGATGCCCTAAATTTAAAAAAAAAAATTTATATGAAGAGTTAATTCATTATTCTTTTTTATTCACTGGCTTAAAAAAAAGTGAACATAATACAATATATTATATAATTCAAGCCATGTTACCCTATTTGATTTTAGTATCATGATTAAAGTGAATAATAAATAATAATAAAGTGATAATTGAATTAGCACTCATTACGTTAAATTATATCAAATTAATTCTAAGTATATATTTTTTTCATTCACATTTTAAATGATTGCTCTTTAAATAATTTTTTTTAATAAACCAATGATGAAATTAATATATTTTTAGAAGTGTATTATTTCAAAAAAAAAAAAAAAAAAAAAAAAAAAAAGTGAAGAAATTAAAATAAAAATAACCATAAAAAGAATTTGACATTTAAAATTACCCAACTCCCAACTTAATATAAAAAAATTTGTTATGTCATAAATTGGAAAAAAGGACTACGTTTTGAAAGTAGAAAAAACAAAGTTTTTATCTTTTACTTTGTTCCCTTTGTTCCAACTTCAGTGTCGATTGCTGTATAACACAGAGGTGCTACGCTACAATACTACAGCTGGATGTTGAGAGGTTAAAAGGGAAACTTTGAAACCTTTACAGAGAAAGCCATACACTTTTTTTTTCTTTTTCCCCTATACGTCACACCAGGAAGATTTTTTTTTATTCTTTATATCAAAAGCTTTTTGCATAATTAAATAGCTTTTTAATACAAAAGACATATAAGTTACTCAAACTGCCATTTACCTCCATAATAAAAGAATAGAAGGAAAGAAAAAAAAAAAAAAAGGTTCAGAATTACTGTGGGTTTTAGATTTCAATACATGCCTTATGTGTTGGTGTAAAGTAATAAGTTACTTCAAAACTTTGTAAAAACTTTACATGAAGCTAAAATCGTTAATTATTTGATAAAATTTTAAATTTATTTTGATTTAGAAATTTATTTAATGTATAGTATTTTCAATACAGACTACAGTTAAGATGCCCACTATATTTGTGCAAAAACAAGGAAGACTACAAAAAAATTTAGGTGCTAATTTTATATCATATTCTAAAAGATAAAATTGTCCTGAACCGATAATGTGAATTTTTCATTTTTGAGTTCATTAAAGGGCTCCAGGCCTCAAACAATTGAAACAAAAACGTAAAATTCATGACATGGGGCCATCATTCATCCACATATTATATCTTTCAACCCTTCTGTAGCCTCACAAACTGGGATTGAAAAACTGTAAAGTAGGTGACTTTAGGTCTTCATGACATCAAAATTCCGGGTCTACAATAGAAATTGTAGCTCGGGTTGCCTGCTTTACAAGTTTTCTTCACAGTTTGCGAGAGTACTGAAGGGTTAAGGCACAAAATATGTGAATTTATAATAATCCTATCTCATGATTTATCATTGAGAGGAAATTTGTTTTTGAGGCCAGGGGCTCTTTAAGTATTTTTAAATAATTTTTTAAAGTCACGAAATGACGTCACAGGCTGCAACTTATGCATGTGAGCATAGGAAAAGTTGTAGCCTGTGATGTAATTTCACGACTTTCAAAAATTAATTAAAAATACTTAATGAACTTAAAAATTAAAAATTCACGCATTGGATGGTTAGGTACAATGTACTCTTTTAGAATATGAAATAAAATTATCCCCTAAAAATTATTAGCCTTCCTCAATAATGTCACAAAATTACATTTTATTATATAATAAAATGACTTAAAAATAAATAGTTAGCAGATACATACAAATCAAGTTCAATATTCATATTATTATGTTACAAAACGTCTAATTGGTTCAATATTTGTACAACATGTACTCACAGAAATACATTTTACATACTGTGTCGTCTTTCTGTATCACACAAATATAGCACTCAGTTTATGAAGGAAACGTCATAATATATAATAGAATACTGTGATTAGAGATGAAATGATATTTAATAATGTTCTACACAAAAAATATAAATAGAAAATATAAGCGCTTTTCAATATTCCTTTTATATTACCTGAGGCCTTTGAAGTGAATGGAACTCTTTTTAGTACAAGTAATATTGCTTTATCGTATACTCTCTCTCTCTCTCTCTCTCTCTCTCTCTCTCTCGGTACATCTTCTGTAGATCCATAAGATTTTAAGAGGATTTTTTTTCAAATACGTTATTTTTTATTATTATTGAAAAAAAAATCTATGATAAAAAAACCCATAATGTCTTAGTTTTCTACTTTTCTTTAACTTTATATTTTGAAACTTATTTTATTGCAACATCTATGAAGACAAAAAAGTCTATATAACATTCAACAGATACATTAAAAATCTGTAGCCAACTGAACTTTTTATAATCACATATGAAAAAAAAAATCAACATCAAAATAAATTTATTTATTGGACATAAAAAATTGAGCATAGCATTAGATGATCAATTAACAAAGGAAACAATTGAGAATAAGAATAAAACTATATTTACAATAAATAATTAACAAATAATACTGAATACACAGCATCATTTAAAAAGTTTTTTAATTTTGAAACTTCCATAGTTAGGTTAGAACATTCGAAAACGTTGCATTGTAAAATGTTTTTATTTTTTCAAATGCATGCTCTAGAGCTTCGGGGTTTCTCAAAATCATATACTTATAAATCAGCAAAAAGAGAAATGTTTATAAAGATTATAAAACTTTTTTTATGACACTTGACTCACACTTTTATTTGATTTTTTTTTTGTTATGGAGAGATAAGAAATGGAGATTGTGATTTATGAGAATTCCGCTCTTCCTTTGAAGAGATAGAAAAATGCAGCAAACTGGAAACGCTTCAATCTCAAATGCTGATCACAGAGTCGTTTATATACCTAAAGAATTGAAAAATAAAAAAAAATCTGTACCAAAGCTTTTGTTTGTAATGTATTTATTTTATAGAGGTTTGATATTATAAAAAGTTTTTAAACAAAATCGAATCACATGAAGTAATACTTTTATTGGATTTTGCTTTATTTTTTCCCTTTTTATCTTCTTCTTATACAAATGTATAAACATATTACAGACATCAAAAACTATTACATAACTTGTAACTTATAGTATTATATTTACAAAACAAATAAACAAGGAATTTTATCTTGTATTTATTCAATTGGTTAAATAACAAATAAATTCAATAATTTTTTTAGTCTTCTTTTTATTAAAAGGAAAAGGTATAATAAATTATGGGTTAAAAGTATATATATATAAAAAAAAACGCCATTTGTAACTACGTATTATAATAATATAATTTGAAATTGTTTCCGATTTATTTTAATCAAATTATATAATGACTTTTAGAAATATATATGTACCGAATACAAATGAAAAAGCTACCGTATTTAAATTAAACCTTACGTAAGCGTATAATGTAAAGCATATTTTTCATTTCTATTCGGTACATGAAAATACATTTATACAGTAAAAAGAAGTGAAGTACGAAATGTTTGAAAACTATAAACAAACATTTTTTTTATTATAGAACTACGGATGCTGAGATGAAAGAAAAATTATTTTAGTTAGAAGTGAATTTATATAACTGGTGCTGATATATATGACAAAGCATGTAGATGAATAGAAGTGAAAAGCGACGCGGTATAAACTAAATCGAGCAGTCACTAGCTTATTTCGTGTTTATTATTACACGAGCTGATCATGATTAAACATTATTTCATATAAAATAGCTTAAAGCTCAATCACTTTTTTTTTATCACACAGTAACATCTCTTTCATATACGTAATGTTTTGTTTATATTAATTAGTCTACTTTTTTTTATATCATATAGTAATTTTTTTATATAATTCATAGTCATTCTAATTTTAACTTTATATTATAATGTCAAATATAATATATAAGTTCAAACTGGATCGTAGAGTTAAAAGCGTAATATTTGTTTACCAAGAAATATAATTATTTTATCGTAGATAGACCGGCTGCACTCATATTTAAAATCCACCATTTTGTTGGTCAAGAATACATAGGCCAGCATAGGAAAAAACATAATTTTTATTTTTTTTAATAGCAAAAGAAGCTTTAAAGCTCAATCAAAACCTTATTTCTAGCTCCCTAATAAGCTCGAAGAATATGAGAAGAAATCGTTCAGTTGAAATAAACTATTTTTATGTAAAAAAAAAATTAGGAGAAATGATGTTTCCCCTATGCTGGACAATGCATTAGGCACCACAAATATGGCGACAAAGCGCAAGGATGTGCAAGGGGTCTATTTATACAAAAAAAAACAAACATATACTATTTAACAAAAACTACCCGATTTTTTTTTATGGTGATATATTAAGGGTAAAATATGACTGATGATATATTTTAACCATTTTTGTGATAAATATGTAATGTTCTTCTTACGAGAAAGACTTGGACTGAATTTTTATGCTATATTATCACAATCGTGTATGTATACAATATAAAGATAAAATAAAGTGTTTATGGTGAAAACTTGGAACTTATTTACGATAATAATTGAAAAGGATATGTTTACTTTTTTCCCCCAATATAATAAAGGTGATAGTTTAGTTGTAAACTGAACTAAAAAAAGTATTGATGAGAAAGAAAGAAAACTACAATGTTCAATGTTTTTACGTCTTTATAATATATAAAATAAAAACAATAGGTGTAACAAAATTTAAGAAATATAGAATCTATAAAATGTTATTTTAATTTTTATTTCCATAAAACTGTTGTTGACGTGCTTAAATATAAATTCCGAAATTAATTGACAGGATCGCTTCCAGCACATCTGCATACAACAGCATTCTCATCTGAAACTTTTTAAGCTGTTTTTTTTTTTTTTTTTTTTTTTTTTTTTTTCATAGGGAAAAATGTTACCTATTTTTAACTGTCTAAAATTATTTTGAACTCCAAATATAATTTTTCTTGTTATAAACTTATAGTGAGCTAGTTTATAAGTCATCAGAATTTTCCAGTGCCAACTTTTTTTTTTTAACGAATGAGGCCCCACGCACGCCGCATTCAGTAACGGATATCCATGACATAAGTTCAACAGAATTTGCTAGTTTTAATGTATACATGAAGCTATATGCATGGTCACATGTTCATACCTACATATTATATATTAACATTGCCCTGGTCCGTCTACTTTTATAATATTATTTACATAATTAAGCTTTAGTTACCTAATAGTTGGTAATTGTTATGTTGTTTTGTATAATAAATGATTTTTTATGTTTAATTATATTGCAATATGTTTTAGCCAAGATCATGTAATATGGATGGAAAACCCCTCTATGCGCCTTAAATACAGATCTATTCTTCTTATTATTAAACTTATTGACAACTTTAAGTACAACTTTATTATTTATAGTGAAAGAAATTAATACGAGTATACAATATATCAGTGAATTAAATATAGAATATTATATGATGTAATCAATACACATATTGTATGCTTACAACAAAATAATAAAACTTTTTATAGTCTTTTGTTTATAAGTTTTAAAAGTTATCTGTAAATTGCAAAAGTTTTGTAATATCGACTGTTTGTGATAAAAGTAATTTGATGGTAAATCATCAAAGTGAGTGTTTAGTTTTCAATAGTACTCTATATATTTTTTTCCTTCTAGTTCAAATTTCAAAGCAATGAAGAATTGAAAAGGATTTTTTAAATTGTAATTAATAATATATACTATATAGAATTATGCATTCTTTCTCTTATACAGACTTCTACTAACTTTTTTTTAATACAGCGAGGAACTAAGCTAAGTGTTTTATTGCTACTTGATAAAAATGTATATAAATAATACAAAGAAAGCCACAAAATATTTTTTTTTCTATATTTCTTATTTCTCCTAGTATACATCAATGTCTTGTAGCTGTATTTGACAGCTCATCGTTTGGAAGATATAGTGATGATCAATAGAAGTGACTGACCGCCCTTATATTCTCTTTCGCCTTCTCTCGAGACCTTTTCATCATTATTTGCTGTAAAGTAATGTCAATTTCAGCACACTATAGAGACACACTGACCTAACCATGGTCACTGTGGTTTCATGCTGTTAATTATGTCAATAATATAGAAATGTAAGTAACTTCATAAATATATCAAATTAAAGTTAAATATAAAGAAAATATAAACGGTAATGTTCATTTAAAAAATAATTAACTATTTTATAAAAGTTTCTCATAAACATTGCTTAAATTGTAAGTATAATGTTAGCGTTATTTATTTATTTATTCCGTACTTCATATTTTATATATATATATATATATATATATATATATATATAAATTTATATAATATATATAATATATTAAATAATATTTTTTCTAGTTGAAACTTAGGTTCAAAGTTTGTTTATAACCCAAATAATGATAAAAAAAAGCTACACAGCTACACAGATTGCAACTTACGATGGATTAATTATTTTGTAATTAAGTAGTTCAATGCTTTGGTAAAAAAATTAAACGCAGATGTTGATATTTTATATTTTTCTTCAGTACATTACTTTCTTCATCGTATGCAAGTACTACTATGCTAATACTATGCAAATAAAAATAAATAAATAAAAATAATATAAATTTTTACCTTGCTGCAAATTTCTGTTCAGGATTTCTAAATTAATGGTCTATATCTTCCGATACTTCAATCAAGTTGAAGTCCAAAATGAGGATTATGTACGAAGGATTAACAAGGCAGTAAATTGCTCTGAGAATCAATTTAAAACTAGAGAGGGAGAGAGAGAGAGAGAGAAAGGGATTATTATTCTCAAACATCTTAAGATGAAATATTTATATGAGCTTGGAGTGATTACTTGATTCCCTTTCTATTTATATTAAAATTTGTTTCAAGTGGCAAGAACCATTCAAGCACATAATCTTTCTTCAATGTTTCATGCACACAAATTTTATCAATTAATGCTGAAAGAAAATTGTTATTGTTATTTAATAATACAAACTATAGATTTAAATTAAAGTTATTTGCATTTTTTTTATAACAAACCTATTTTAAAGCATTTATATTTAACTTTTGTTTTTCTTAAAAGGTGGATTTTTTCTTTTTTTATACTAAAATTATAAATGTTTAAAAAAATGTTAATTCTTTTTTTAAATATTTTTGACAGGATAATTTTAAAAGGAAAATAATTTTTATTAAATATTTTTTAATATTTTTAAAGAAAAACTTTTCTTTCTTTAAAACTTTAAATATATAATAAAAAATTCTTTTAAATTTTAATAATTTGAAACCCTGCTAAAATTATGTTAAACTGCGGTCGTATATTTTTTTGTTCTGTCTTGAAACTTTCTAAAATATCACGGAAAAGATTTTGGTTGTAAATTTTGGATTTATCTTAAAATTAGGACCTTTAAATCGCCACGGGGAATTATACGCACTTTTCATAGTATGTTAAGCAAACTTTCCACCCCTTCCTGGACATTCATTACATTCTCTTTTGTAAACATTAACTTGGGATGGACACAAAGTTTCATACCCTGAGGGAATTTTTTTACACTAAAAAATCAGTCACTTGGGAGAAATATTACAACTTGAAATCCATTCAATTTTTTTTTGACAAGTAGAAGCTTGAGAAATATGTTTTTTTTTCTTCTTAAAAAAAAAAAAAAAAAAAAAAAAGTTTTGATTTGAATTTTGCTCTACTATTCTTTTTTATGTTAATTTGAATGACATTAAATGTTAAACTTGAATTTTTAATTATTAAGACTTTTTTTTATCAATAATGCACCAAATCAATATATAAATGTTGATAACATGAGAATATACTTACATTTTTAGTAACTATAATTTTTAATTACAATTTCTAGATTTATTGTAAAAATTTTTAAGTTTTTGAAATGTACGTATATGTAGTTAGGAAGACTAGATATTTGTTTGGTAATTTTGATAAAATTGTTGAAAATGCCTAAAATTTTAAACAAACTTTAAAAGTCTTTGACTTTGAAACTATTTAAATTAACTTTTGAAACTGCCAGTAAGATAGCCCAAAAAATGTTTGCTAAATGTTTGCTTTTTGCTGCTACTAAACATAGGACAACAATGGAACAACGGTCTAGAAACTGAACACCATTTTTTTTAGTTAACTAAACTGTAAGGTTCTTGCAAAAATTAATAAAAAATAGTTTCAATATTATTAATCATAATAATGGACGCTTTTATTTGGTGGAATCGTGGAATCTGGTATAAAACCTCTTAATTTAACTCAAATGTTTTACAGTCTAGACACTTAAAAGTTTACAAGTTTTATTAATGGTTCTTAAAGGTTAATTATTGCGATTTGATCAACAATTTTTTTTGAAAAGTTGTGAAGTGGCTTAAAGTTATACGCTCTATTCAACAGTTACATATTTTTAAATTACAATTTTCAATCCAGAATATAATATTTTTATTTAGAAATAAATTTATAATAGGAACACTTAAATTCACACTAATCAATAATGATGTAAAATATAAAAGACTTGGTTACAAAGTAAAAGTATCCATTTATTTACGTTTGATATTTTTTAACCCGTAACACACATGATACCATTTAAAAAAAAATTGCTCTACGCTAGGTTCATAATAAAAAGAGGTTGAGCGCAGCACAAAACTCGCACATTCGATTTCATTTTGCGATGGATTGTACAGTCATTGTACTAAAAAATGAAATTGTATTGGCTTATGGCCATTTAATGCAATCAGATGGAGATTTCAGTTGACGCAAAACTCTATCTAAATACATGTTATTCCCATATGCCAATAGAATTTCATTTTTTACTGCAATGGCCGTACTTGATTCTAACTAACTAAGCCAATACGGTGCCGTTCATCAGGTACGTCACTGAATTAATCAACGCTGAATTTAAATAGTAAAATGTATTATCACAATCGTATGTACATTTTCAGACAAATAAAAGGTAACCATTCAAACTTGCTACTTTTTTGCGCACCTTAAATTTTATATGGATACGATATTGTAACGTTGTATTCACGTGTTTTGATGTGCGCTTAGGTCTAGCGTTATCTATCAAATGAGCTGCTTTATAGACAGCAAACCAAACACACCTCGTGATCCACGTGAAAACGACGTAATAATATAATTTCTACATAAAGTTTAAGGCGCGCAAAAAAGCAATAAGTTTCAATGGTTACCTTTCATTTGTCTGAAACTGTACACAACATTCTCTTTTGCAATCCATGTTGTTATCGGTATTGTATGTCTGAGAAGTGTGCTAATCAATGGAAACTATTATTGATCTATGGTAGAAGTTACTATTCTGCTACCTCATATAAAAATATATTGGTTGACATTCTTATAGTTAGAAAATTCCATATTAAATTTTTTATCCACACAATATGTAATATAAAATTTCAAGAATTTTATTACTGTATATTTTTGTAACTAAATTAGTGTCAACTTCATATTATTCTCAAATATTATGCATATCTCAACTTAAAATAACAAATTATATTACTCTATATCAATGGTAGCTAATTTCAAACAGAAATACAACTTTAAAAAGTAATTTGAAGAGCAGACTTTTTTATATATAAATTTTTTTATAATAATCTAAATAAGATATTTCCTTCCACGATAATTTTTAATTTTCTATTCAGTTTAATTCTCTTTTTAAAATGTAATTTAGTTGCTCATAAAAGATGAAAATTTAAAAAAATGGAAACTTCTTTGGTTTAATATGCATATTACTTTGCATAATACTGCATATGGCTTCATATTAAAAAAAATATTCTCATTCAAATATTCTTTAATCTCTAATCTATATTCTTGATAAAATTAAAATACAAAATTCAGAAATTGCAGAAAAAGAGAGAGATTTTTATTATTTATTAAAAATAAAAAAGGCACAGAAATGAAATACAAATTTGCCATAAATAGTAATAATAATAATATTAGTAAAATTTAATATGACACATATAACTGATTATAGAATTCATAATTATCTTTCCTAAAAACTAATTTTAACATTTCAACTCATTTGCATGTCATTAGACTATGATGTAAATTAAAATTAATCAATATCCAAACAAAATGAGAATCAGATTAAAAACTAATGACAGTTTCGTGTAATTATTTCGAATACAACAATACAGTAGATAGATAGATAATGCAGCAGATGTGATGCAAAATACTAAAGTTTAGAGTTGGGAGTATTCTATTGTTTTCCTGGAATACATAACCACACTAACCCAAAATACATCTTTGCAAACTTTCATTTTCATGTTTACATCCGATTTAGATCTCTCTCTCTCTCTCTCCCTCTCTGCTTAAGTAATAAAACTCTGTTTTCCACATAATTATTATGAACATATTATGTAAATTAGTATCAAAATGAAAAACAATTACTCATGAAACTAAATCATTATACTACTTTTGTTTTTATATGTGCTAAATCATAAATGTTAAAGAATTTGCACACTGAATATCAACATTTTGTTGATCTACGTTAATTCCCTACGTGTATAGTAAATATTTTTGTTTATATAAAAGATTCCAATGACATGAAAAACGAAAATACGCGCGGGTTATATGCTGCAGTGTAAGCATTTAAGCATAATGAATATATTATCATATACGTGTTGCATTCTAAATTACGTATGTAGCAATAGCAATAATTTTTGGTTCTATGTATCGTGTAACTGCATAAATAATTATGCTTCACAATAAAATTATTATCGGAATAATTTATGATACTATGAATTTTGTTGCTAAACTAACCCTAGCAATAATTGTTATGGATTTAGTTCTCGTGTATTTGATTAAATTAATGCAACATTTTTGTAATTAATATATATATATATATATATATATATATATATATATATATATATATATATATATATATATATATATATATATATATATATATATATATATATATATATATATATATATATATATATATATATATATATATATATATATATCGAGGGTGCTCCGCTATAATGTCCTAAGTCCATTTGACCTTGAAAAATATTTTTTACTGCAAATGACCTGAAATGGATAAATTCAAAATTTGGGGTTGATCCGACGATTTTTTATTTTTCAAGGTCAAGTGGACTTAGGACATTATAGCGGAGCACCCTCGATATATAATATTTTTAAAAGTAACTTAATTTGTTTAAAATTATACATCATAAAATGAAAGTTATTTGAATTTAAAATATCGCAATTTTCATTCATTTTTTTTTTATCTTATACTTCTTTAATCCAACATATTTATTAAAATGCAAAAAAGCAGCTGATTTTTTCAATTCTAGGCTAATAAGATTGCTCTCATATTACTTGTTGAATATAAACTTTGAAAAAGAAATATTTATATAAAAAAAAACTCCGGATGCATTTACATAATAATATTAAATATAGAAAATTAGATTTTCGTGTTACACCATGTTTTATACAGAGTAGTAAATATGTTAAAAGGGATTCCTCCTGACTTGGACAGTAACATATTTACTGCTCTGTATAAAACATGAAGTAACACGAAAATCTAATTTTCAATACTTCCCATGTAAAACCAGGCGCTAAATTACAAACTCACAAATATTAAATATACTTCACTTATTTATAGGTTCTACTTTATTTTAATTTTTTTATTATTATTATTTTTTTTTTTTGTACGTTTTTCATTCCATCAAAAGATTTTGATTCTGGCTAAAGGCAATAGTCTGCATTAGATAGATAGATAATAATTTTTATTGAGGCCACAAAAGGTACAAAACCCACTGAAGTGGTCCTCTGATATTCTTGCTGTCAGAGGTTTATAGTTTGACAATTTTTATTACATAGTTTTCAAAAACGATAGCTAAAGGAGAGTACATCACAATTATATAAACAAAATATTAATTTTCCACTCATAACAGCAATTGTTTTCTGATATTTTATAGAATTCAAGATAACACAATTAATTATTATAATGATAAGGTGTTATACTTTTGATCAGACAATACTATAGTATATAGTGATTATAGAATAATATGTTATTAATTTATCAAAATAACAATTATAATCACAGCATTTTAATGAGAATATTTACAATTAAATTATGCATATCATAGCATAATAAATTGAAAATTTTATATTATAATACAAGACATATTTAATATTAACATTTAATTACATATTAAAATAAAATACATGCATTATTGGTAGTTAAAATATGACAGCTTGACAAAAAGGATGCATTGATTTGGGTCAACTGCCAAAATTTGGACTCTTTAATTGAAATTTGATATTGGATATTTAGAGGAAAAATCCCCTGAGTTGCAAAAAAAAAAAAATTGTAGCGATACGTTTTTATGATTATCTGTCTGTATAAAAAGTACAAATCTATATGCTTAAATTTATTCAATTCCCTTCGATATAAAACATAAATGAGGTCAACTTTGCTTAGTTTCTATTGCAGAGATAGTCATAAAATAAGAATAAAAACTTTACATATATGAAAACTTAAGATAATATTGTGGTGGACCCAAAAGTTTATTCAAAATGAAATCTTATATAAATTGTTTTGTGTATTTTTATGTATCAAAGAAATTCTTAGCAATTGTTGTATTTCTTTGAAAGTTTAAATGTTATAGAAAATAGTTTGTAGAACATTTACTTATACTTATTTATGTCTATCTAAAATCAATAAATACTTTGCCAAATTTATAATTTATTTATTATTTAATGTAATTATTTGTAATTCTTATATATGTATGAAACAATTTGAAACTACCCTCGGGAAAACTTATATTAAATGTTACTACTTTTTATATCAAACTTACTGACGTAGTTTAGGAAACAACTTTTGACTACAAAAAAACGTACATAACATTGAAGCACATTAGTAATTGTCTTCCCACTTCTGAAAATTATGGGGGGTGGGGGAGAAACTACTTTTTTTTTCTTGTCTGTAAGATTAAATATTTTAATTATAAAAAGTTGAAAGCTAGAGGTTAATGCTTAATAATGATTTTTTTTTTTAATAAATGTGTTTTTATTAAATTATTAAACTCGACATCTTTTCATGACTGTTTTTTGTGTATTTAATTTTTTCTTTTTTGAATAATTTTTTTCATACTAAAAAATTAAAAATGTCTCTTATTTATATTAAAATCTTGTTATATTCAGTGACAGTTTCTTGATACATATTTTTTTAGAACTTAGTATTACGAAAAATAGCTGTTTATAGAATTTTCATTGCTTTTTTTACTTTCTCTTTTATGGCAACACGAACTGTACGTACGTTACATTATGGTAGATATTGAGATTTGTACATGAGCTTACGTCAAAAATTTCATTAATGACATGCATTAGTCTGTAAAAATAGTCTGTCTGCAGAGAATAGTTTGAATAAAGAGTATTAGAGCGTGAGAAATAGGATAATAAAATGGTTTTACTTTTCACATTATTAGAGAGAGAGTATCTATCCGCACAAATCAACAATGAATTGTAATAATATGCTAAGTTAACAGCAATATACGTTTACGAGTTTACACGTGAAACGAACATTCACATATATCGTAATCGAGTTGTAACTTTACTTGAAATTATATCAATATTATATGTACTGTATATATTAGCTATTTTCATTGTTGTTATCGTTTCCTGTTTGTTAATCCTATAAAGAAGAAAGAAAGTGACAATTTTTTATAACATTTTGTCCTCCTTTTCTATATTTTCTTTCTTTTTTTTTCTCCCTTTTCTCCCTTTTCTTCCTTTTCTCCCTTTTCTCCCTTCTCTCTCTCTCTCTCTCTCTCTCTCTCTCTCTCTCTCTCTCTCTCTCTCTCTCTCTCTCTCTCTCTCTCTCTCTCTCTCTCTCTCTCTCTCTCTCTCTCTCTCTCTCTCTCTGATGCAGTTGATAGACCTATAGGTGCTGACTGCACTTTTTGTCAAATGTATTTTTTTCTTTAGCAATAGAGACCATTATTTATTTATTAAACACTTGAGATAAAGCAATGGAAGATATTCTCGTACTTAAACTGAATGCTTGCAATCGATTATGGTGTGTGACCAATCAAGCTTGTTTTTTTAATCTGCTTCAGTTATAGCAGAGAAATTTCTGTAACGCATAGTAGATACACTATAGTATGTTTTGATCAAGTAAAAAAACAAATTATCACACATGCTTAAACGTTAAAAAACATAAAGTAAAACTTTTTAATTGAGAAGTTAGTCCGATATTTATAGTGATCGAATTGCATCACCAGAAAGTTTCACCTTAATAACAGATCCCCTTTAATATAATATACAGGGTAACAAAAATAAATAAACAATAAAATAACATGCTACTTAAAGAAATTTTACCTTTAAAAAAATATTATTATTACTAATAAGTTCAGTATTTAAATTTTAATTGTAAATTGTAATGTTTTGACATTTCGCTACCTTAATAATTGTATTGATGGTGAATGATTTTTTATTATTATTATAAGCTAAATGTTCATGTAACTTGGCTGAAAAAACATTTAAAATTAAAGTCTTAATAAATAATAGCCTTAATAAATTTCATGATTGTTAAAAATTATTAGATTATACAACTTCTGTAATGTAGCTGGTTTTGGTAGGACTTATCATAAAAATGAAGAGAAAAACTATATTATTAAAGTTGATGCAATAAATAATATGATATCATTTTTTTTTCTCAATTTTAAATTTTTAGTTTACAGTATTATGTTATAACATTATAATGCCTTGTAAAGAAATGATAAAATAATCAATTGTATCAAAGTAACAGAATAGATAATCACAATACGATTAAATGATAAAATTATCAATTTATATTTTACTTATAGACCGGTTGCACTCATATTTAAAAGCCACCATTTTGTTGGTACGGAATACATATAGGCCAGCATAGGAAAAATGGTATTTTAATTTTTTTTAATAGCAAAAGAAGCTTCAAACAAACTACATGAAAGCCTTATTTCTAGCTTTTAATAAGCTTGAAGGATATGAGAAAAATTCTTTCAGTTCAAATAAACTCTTTATATGTAAAAATTAGGAGAAGTGATGTTTTCTCTATGCTGGACAATGCATTAGGCAACACAAACATGGCGACAAAGCGCAAGGATGTGCAAGGGGTCTATAAGGTAAGAAAACAAAGCACTATAAGTAAGGAGCAAAATTCTTCTTCCAGTATATATTTAAACATAATTTATACTTATTATACAATTTATTACGCTCATCATTCTACTTAAAAAAAAAGAGACTACATTATGCTTGTAATTGTAAACTAAAACTACGATATAATATCCTCTTTCCTTATTCTAATCACTTGCTTGTACTATAACAAGAACATTCAAGTAAGAATTATTACATACTTTGTTTCTGATGACGCGGTATTTTATTACACTTTGAAAGTAAACTTATTTACATGATTCTCGTTACAAAATACTTTGCTTTTGTACAAATTATTACACGATTATAGAATTACATTTTGTATGTACCGTACATGTATCTACTAAAGTTACGAATTATTACTTTTGATTTAAGCCCCCTAGCTTTTAAAGCAATAGACCACATAAAACAACATGTGCTTTTTAATCAATAAACACGAAATGGGATCTTTAAAACTGATGACAATTTTTACCAGAATATTAATATAGCCCCACGAGAGAGCGTAAAAAAATTGTAAAGTATGCAATTTGCGTGAAAATTCATGTTTATGACGTCAGAAACATGCAAAAATTGGTATGAAAATATTGTGCGGGTTGCATAAATTGAATTTTCTGCTCACTGCTACGGGGCTACTGTTATGGGTTTTGAGACAAACTATTGTTATTTATGTAAATCCCATCAAGTGTTTTGTGATATAAAAGCTTATGTTTTTCTCTGGTCTATTCCTTTAATACAACTTATAATGGCAAAATAAAGAGAAAAAGGATAAAAAAAAAGTGAAACAAAGGATAATCGTAGAACACTGTGAATACTGTATCTCGTAATCACGTATACCTAATAATGTTTCAATATATTATTGTTGTTTCAAATGTTATTATAGTATATAGGCAATTTTCCCCACTTTTTTCCCCCATTAGTTATGTGTTTACTAATGACATTCGAAACAGCTTGAAGCAACTGTTATTTCTACTGTAAAGGTAAAATATTGATTATTAAAATTATATTTTAAACACAACAGTTGTTTTTTATTATAATTTCTCGTTAAGGCTTATAGTATTATTCCTAATTTTATATTGTTAAATAATTTGAAGTTATTATATAATAAATATTACAAGGTAATTGTTATATTTTAATTTATGCCTACATTTTCAATATTACGTAAAATGAAAACTCATACGTTGCAAATCAACAGGATCTACTCATTCCAAACACATGTACTGTACAGTGTATATACACATGTATGGTGTATGTATCATAAACACAATTTAATGATAATGCTTACGACTCATTAAATTATAATTTCATCTACACAGCATAATAACACGTTATAACACGTTAGTTTTTTTATAATAGAAATTATTTAATGTAAAGGTCTTACATAAATTGTAATAAAACTTAATTTTGACATTTTTCATGACACATATAATGTAATTTCTATGTTTATACTATTTTGTGTCTTTTTTCGACAACTAATTATTAATGTATGTAACTTTTATTCCTGTTCCATTATAGTGGATTATTTAAACGTTGTCTGCTTTAGAAATACTAAATGAATAAGATGCATTTAAAATTGTTATAATGAACGTGGGGGATTCAGGAATATTTACTTAATAATTAATTACATTTAATTAAAAACACAAAAAATTATATACGTATAAAAAACAAACAAATATGTTCTGGTATTCTAAAAAAAAGTTGGGGAGTAAGTTACTTAAATTTTTAAATTCAAGGTTTACTCAACAAACTCCTTAGAGTATTTTGTAGTTTATATTTTAATTTTGTAACTCTAAAAATGTTTTAAAATTCAAAATTGTTATTTTAATTAAGGATAGAAAGTATAAGATACACAGGTGGTATTTTTTTTTTATCCAAGTAGGTCCATTGAGGTTATGTGTATTAAAAATAATTAATTGGTATTTTATGAAAATAAAATAATTCTTTTGTTATTTTTTTCGAAATATATAAACAGACAATGCACGCACAGTGTCTACTTTATAATTAAAGTGCTACAATATATTTTTTTAAAGTAAAAATATAAATTAGTCTGATATACTGTATATAGACATATCAATTAAAGAAGTGCAAAAAATAGAAAATAAAATATAACATCACATTAAAAAAGTAAGTTATTTGATAAATTTCAAATTTAATTAGTGAAATATAGTTTTTTTTAAATCTCCTCTAATTAATTAAATGTTTTGTTTTTATAGAGATTTTAAGAAACTTAATTTTCATTTGAAAAAAAAAGTGTTACATTACATCATAAATTTAGTTATAACAACTTGGAGAGAGAGAGAGAGAGAGAGAGAGAGTATCCTCTCACATCAAGTCACATAAGTAATTACATACTCTGTCATAAAAAATTAAACTCTTTTTGCCTTAGAGTAAAGGCAACGAGTTTAATTATCTTTTATGGTAAAGTCTGTTCATTCAGTACTTACATATTTATGTATTCATAACTTCAAATATATCCTGTCATAAGACAATAATTCTGTCTATCTATAGAATTAAGTCTGTAAGATATTGGAAACTAACAATGGACATGTAGTACTGTATACTATCAAGAATGCAAAAAGGCGAAAAGTGTGATTTCAATTATATTTACTTCAACATTCAGAGAGAGAGAGAGAGAGAGAGAGAGAGAGAGAGAGAGAGAGAATTTTTTCTACATTTTTTCTACTAAGAAAGAGCATTTTTAGTATGTTATACGATTTACCATCATAGCTTTTCAGAAACTTATATAAAACTTATAAACGATTATCATTTATAAATACCAATTCATAAAATTTGTATAAAAAATTATATTAATAATTATAAATATACAAACATTTTCATTAAAATAAATAAATAAAAATGGTAGAAATGACGCTGTTTTTAATTAGGATTTGTTTTGATATCTAGTTTTGTTTGATATGTGAATGTTTTTAATTGTTTTTAGCATAAACTTAAAAATATTCACTGTTCTATATACAATAAAAAAGAAAGTAAATAAGTATTATACATAATTATGTACAATAAAAATATCATATACTTTCAATAAATGTTAAATATTATTCACAAGTTCTTAAAATTTTGCTGTAATGTTGTGTTTAATTTAAAATTTAAATTTAAATACGAGTTAAAATTTGTTTTGTAATTAAGCCTTAAAGTAACATTTTAGTCTATCTTATTACATTTTAATTAATGAACACCTTTCCTTATTTCAAACACGTGTATTTTAATTATTTACGACAAAATATTAACTTTCCTCATATCGATCCACATGTTTGAAACGTTTTTCATTTTTTACAACATACGTAGTTGATATAAAAAATGTTCACAAATGATCCGTACTAAATAGAACATGAACATTCAAAAATAATAATAACATGCCAAACGTATATATGTTAGAAGAAAAAAAATAAACAATATTCTTGTATATTACTATTTAAAAAAATATATATATTTAATCTAATTATTTTTAATTTAAAGTTAAGCACATTTTATGTTATAATTATACAGAATAACAAAATTTTATCTTACAGAATTAAGCTTAAAAATAATACTAAAAGATTATTGTAGTACATTATAAGATAAAAGTTGGTATTTTTTGGCTTAATTTCAATTTTAGAGAGAGAGAGAGAGAGAGAGAGAGAGAGAGAGAGAGAGAGAGAGAGAGAAATATATATAAGTCAAGAGTTACTAACATAATGAATAAATAAGATTTTCTATTATAAAATCTTTTGTTCACACTTTTAAGTGAGAAACTTTAAAATGCGCTCATCTCGTAACAAAACAATGAACATGAAAATAATTGAAACGTCTCTCGTATTCTATTCTAAAACAGCTTTTGTTAAACTTTTATTTTGTAAGAAATTAAAATTATAAACTTCCTATTTAAATTAAAACGAATTCTTGTTTATTTTGTAGTTATTATTATGGTTTAAACTATAAAATTTGTTAATCTACCTATATTTACTATGATTTTATTTGAACAAGTAATTTTCTATAACACGCTTTCCCCCCACCTTTTTTTTTTCTATACAAAGTTTCTACATGAAGCTTACGTAAAAGGTCGAGTAAATAATACTCCTAGCATTTTAAGTTAGACCGTGCAATTAAGGCTACATGAACTACTTAAGTACTTCAACTACTGTATTTTGCTACAGTTGAAATTTTCATTTTGAATCACGAAAAGTTTAAAAGCAAAGTTTAAATTTAAAAGTAACTAGAAATTTCTATATGTAAGTGATTTTTTACTTTCAAATTTATAATTAATTTGAAATGTTTGTGAAGAAAATGGCAAGAAAATATGTTTATATATTATATTATATCATAAAATAATCGGTTAATCGGGCAGTAACAATTTAAATATTTCGTATTTTTATTTTTACATAAATTGGTATTTGATTATATTATGACACAACTTAGAAGTGTTTTGTTGTACTTTACAGAGTTTTTATATTTATTGACAGACTGCATTAAATGATTTCTCATTGTTGAAATCAAATTTTTAACCAAATGTTGTTGCTGTTATGGAAAAAAAACGAGTTTGATAATTTAAACTTGGAATAAACTTCCAAATCATTTAAGAAATTTAGATTGTGTAAAAAAAGTTAAAAAATGTAATAAAAAATTGCATGTTTATATGACTATAAATTTTTATGTTCTTTAAAGAAAATTGAATAATTAAAGTAAAAAGTGTTTTTTTATTATTTATAAAGAACATTGCTCTTTACATTAAAAAAAAATCATAAATCATGATTGGCAAAGAAAAATAACATGGAAATAAATATATTGATGTATTACAAAATTATGTTGTATACTAAAATTTTAAATATTATTTAATTAAAATACTAAAAAAAAAAACTGTAAAATTATTTAATTAATATTTAAACTAGCTGACAAGATTCAAGTGAGGATCTTGGCTGGACAAAATATGTACGCAATATAACGTAGAATTTTAAATAAAAAAATAAAAAAAACTGTAACAATAATTTTTATTTTCTTGTCATCAATTTGATGTATGATGAAAAACATTGAATTATAACAACTACTACGTGAATGATTCTCCTTGGAATATTTGTATCTAAAGTAGACAGCATGGGGACCTATAACATAATTATAGCTATTCTCTATCCTCCTGTTCATAATAAATAATAATTTCTAGTTTACCTCTATTTGGCTAACTAAATCACCGAGTAACTTCCAGTAACCTATTAGAATCCACTTAGTTTCTATCTTTTACAATATCAAACAAGTGAGCATCTTAACTATTGCCAAAACAAGTTGAGGTGTTATTACAACCGGAAGCACCCACTTTTCTAGGATTCTAATCAAGTTATTGGAATAACATTCAACACGTATTAGCTTCAATATTACATTGATCACCCGTATTATTTTGGTATTTATCTTTGTTTGTTTTTTGAAAAAAAGGGATGTAAAAATCTCTGATCTTGTTTTTGCCAGGGTGTATTGTATACTGTATATTAATAACGGCTATAACTAAAACCTGATTACAGTGATTAGTGATTACTGATTACCATTAAAAATTCTGTGTGAGGCCAAAAACTGAACTTCGACAATTCATTGGGTCATTAGTCATTACAGATATTTAATCACAACTGCAATGTATATACTAATCAAATCTTAATTTCATAGAATTTCATAGACATGTATAAGATATAAAATAATAATGTTGAAAAAATTAACAACATTTTTTTGAAAAAAGTATTAGGTTTGTATACTTATTGTGATTCACAAAGGTTCGTATAAAATAGAGGATGCGATAAAAACAAAGTTAAACATTTTCCATTACTTTTTATTATAAAAAGCAGTGACGAAATAAAGTATATAATTCCCAGACAGTACGATAATCCTCTCAAACTCATTGGCTTTGTGATTTGAGGTTCACAAGAGAGAAATAAAATAAAAAAAAACCTTGTACGAGTAGAATTAAAGTGGTGACAAATTTACTGTTATACGTGATCGAAATATATTTTTGCTATTGCTTGTCGAGAAAATGAAAAATATATTGGATGAAATTGAAATTAAATAAAAATAAAAAAATGATATACAGATTTAATTAAAAACTAATACTTTCTCTTTTTTTTTACAATAATATTTTTATATGGTATGGACTAATATTTTATATTCCTGGTTAACTCATGCACATTTTTTTTTATCAAATATTTCATAAAATCAGTGAAATAATTCTTCACAAACAAACAATATAAATCATCAAATAATCAAAAAGGTTATATCCTGGAGCATAGGCCACCCGCTTGTCCTCCCAAATCAGCTGCCATAAGAGATAGCTGGAGATTATCAACTAAAACGATTTTTTATGTAAATATACATAACTTACATCTATCTTACCAATTCATTTATTTAATTGAAATGAAGTAATATTTAATATATATTCAAATTTATTCTTACGCTAAGATTTTTTCTTTTAAATTCTAATTTCTTTCTTTCGTCCTTTTTTTTTTTTTACACATTTTCTTATTAGAAATTTCATTATTGAAATTAATTTTTTTAGTTTACAAGCTTGGCAAATAGTTTTCTATAATAAAAAAAAACTCACAAATATGATTGAATTTTCATTTTTACATAAATATATTATTATTTAAATTACTTGTGTTATGCCGTTGCTTAGTTCACAAAATTACGCTATACTGTATTCTATAATTATCTATTCATTCAATAATTATGTTATTTATACGCATAATTTTGTATTTTAAAACTAGTATGGAAGAAAAAATCTGTAGTCTTAAACTTGAAATTATCACAACCCATTAAAAAAAAAAAAAAATACTTGTATATTAAAAAAATATACATATTCCAAGTTAATGTTATGTTACTTTAAGCATAATGCATTTTTTATGTTTTTCTTACAAGTTAAGGTTCATTAGCAACGGCGTGATAGCTTTTAAAAAATGTGTATAAAAAAAAGTGTTGCATGCTAAATAGTTGTCTGAAAATTCTTTGGTATAATATTGTACTCCGTACAGACATTTTACTTAAAATGGATTTCTATTGGCTTCTGTCCATTCGATTCAATTAGATGGTGATTTCAGTTGACGCAAAACTATATCTAAATACATGTTATTTCCATATGACAATAGAAATTCATTTTTTAGTAAAATGACCGTATAAAAGTTTAATATCGAAAAGTACTATGGCTACAAACCAATGCTTTTCCTATGAGAAAGGTTTTATTTTCAAACTTTTGACTAAAGCTGCACATAATTGACATACATTTACTTACAGTTTCAAATAATATTATTGATTATTATTAATTTTACGAAAAAAATTTAAAAATTACTACAATATACTGAAATGTTCACTGATATGACTGTAGTTTATTTATCAATTGAACTAATATGCCATTGACTACTCTATCTGATAAACTTTATTGTATTTCTATTTTACATAATCTTGCTATATCTCAGCATGTAATGTGTTATCATAAATAAAATGAAATAGAAAGTAAAATAAAACTATGATTACTGTAATCAGTAAGTTAAAACCATAAAGATAAAATAAAAAATATATATATCAGACGTAAAAATGTTTTGTTTAAATTTCAGTAATTTTAAAGTAGAATTGTAGGGTTTTAATTTTTAATTTGTAAAAACAAAATTTAAATTTTTAGGATAATTAAATATAACTTTAATGTAACACTGAAGCAATATTTGACAATATCAAGTAGCATTATTTTAATTTAATATCACAATTAAATTTCTCATATTAATTTTAAAATACATTTACAATATAAACACTTTAAAAATTAAAACAACATCATTTTAAAAAGTAAACGCTTTAATAGGAATTCAAATTTTTATCTTGTTCGAGAGTTGTTATTAAAAATTCATAAAATTAATACGCTAAATTATTTTAAGTATTTTATTTTTAATATCATAAAGTAGTAATGCTAGGTGTTTGAAAAAAAATTAAATTGTTTATAACAAAAGCAAATAATCGATAAACATACATTATTATATTATAAAAATGAATATCATGTATCGTTATATAAACATTGGAGCTACTAAAATTTTAAATTTGCACTCTGATTTTAAGTCTAACGTTAGCATTAAAAAAGTTGCATTATATTACAAAATAGTTCTATATTTAATATAAATAATCATGACAAAAAATTAATGCGGGCAAACAATAAACAAGTTTCTTTTTATTTGTATATAAAAAAAAATTATTGCGTTGGTTTTGACGTCATATAAAATAATATAAAAATTCTTTTGTTTCAGATGGTGAAAATGATGGTAGTTGTGGTTCTTGTATTCACTATTTGCTGGGCTCCCCTTAACCTTATTTTCGTAAGTATTGTATAACTTAAAATATCTTACAACAATAAAAATAAAAAATATTTTTATTTCTTTGTTTTTATAAAAACATCAGCTGTTATTGTAGCATTCAAACAAAAGAAGAAGACAAAAAAATGAAACCGTTTCTGACGCTCGTTTCTCTTGTGTCTTTGGTCAATTAAAGTAGCGTCAACAACCATTCACTCCTCACAACATAAAAAAGATAATGAATAAAACAATATAAGAAACTGTTAATAAAAGTAGGGATGCTTAAATGTGATGATGACACACAAGATATTTTTACAATTTCATGATAGACTTCATAATACATGTTATTGATGAAGGGTAAATAATATCCTTTTTACTTTATTTATCTTTTAAGTATAAAGTAACTTAATATTATGTTATACTCTTTGAAGTTTAAAATGTAAAATAAACAGGGGGCTGATTCTGTAACTTCATAACGAACGAAATTATTCGATATCTTATGTAAATTTGTTTGTTGCAACAAAGCGAAAAAGTTACAGAATCACCCCCCAGGTGTTTTGTTTTATAGGTGCGTTAAATTATAATATGATAAATACAGCATCTAAGAACTATTAAAAAAAGAACTTTTAATGATAAAAAATAGCAATATTTCTTCATATATATATTATATACGTATATGTACACACACATTACAAGCAGTTATACGTACAGTGTAAATTGTATAATGAAGAAATATTGCTGTTTTTCTTTATCTTCTGAAAGACTTCAAGCATACTCAAGTAAGATTGAATTATTTTACTATTTAAACTCCACGCGTGAATAAAAACATTGAAAACTTGGTGTGAATTTTTTAATGGTATAACTCTCATTATTCAAGTGTACTCGAACTAGTTTTTGTGTTATAGAATAATACCATTTTCTATGATTAAAACTAATTTTATGAACGATAATGATGGAACGAACATAAAAAGCAAGTTAAGGACAGACATTTGAAGTTTATGATTATTTTGTTAAGTACTTTATTTATTTGACAGTAAAATATTATGATCATGAACATTGTGTAACAAGTACACATCATATCAAGAGTTGTAATTGTAATAATAAACATCGTAACAAAACGGGAAACTATGTATGAAAATTTAATGTAATGTGCTAAATATGATATAAATTTATCTTTATATTATATATACTTACACAATATTCATAAACAGAAGCTATTATATTCATATTACAAGAACACAATATATAAAATAGTGCACGTGTGCTCGCTTTTAATATTATTTTCATATTGTAGAAATATTTTGATGTTTTTCTTATTATATTACTTTTCGTCATTTATTACATTTTATTCTGTTTTAGAATAAGCATTTTTCCTATGTATTCTATCTTAAAGGCGTAGAACACATTGAACAAAAAACTTGCCTAATATCCTAATATACCTAAGTATCATCTTTAATTTGGCCGGAGTCATTGATTTCTAATTTATTTTACATTTAGAAAATGTCAGTTGCGGGTTTATTACGTCACAGCTCGCCTGTTTCCGCGCGCGTGGACCAGGCGAGCTGTGACGTAGTAAACCTGCAACTGACATTTTGTGAATGGAAAATAAATTAGAAATCAATGACTCCGGCCAAATTAAAGATGATATTTAGGTATGTTAGGATATTAGGCACGTTTTTTGTCTACGCCTTTAAACTTCGGGAACAAAAATTTGTGTTCTTAAATGAGTTAAAACTTTTTTTTTTTTTTTTTTTGCCTTATAAATATTTTTTATGTAAATGTTATCAATTAACAAGTAATTCCTGTCATATATCAGTAACTTTGAAAGCATTATCCAGGCATCAAACAAACTGTCCGACAGAGAAATAATTGGCGTACTGACAGCAAGAACCAAGCAGCTTCCTCATTTTTCCTTTTCAAATGAAATCTTGTCAAAATATTTCTTCTACGACAGACAGCTTAACATCACATGTGTACATTGAGTTTGACGACGAGTAATTTTAACCATGATTCACTAAAAACTCGGGTTAATTTTGCTGTTATAATATATAGTTGTTTTTTTTACTCTTAACTCTAGTAAAAGTGATATAAATGAGAAAGTGAGGAGCTGATAGATTTGTTTTTTTATCGTTATTAATATTTATACGTAATTTTATTTTTAAAAGAATTTAGAACAAAAATATTTAGAAAGTGTTAAATAGTCTTAGACTTCCATAAAAACAAAATTACTTAAAGAGGACATTTTATATTCTCTTTTTACTCTTAAATTTCAACTCTATTGTACCCTATACTAAATATGATTATATTTTTTATTAGCTAATTACGTTTTTCACTCTTTTTTTTATATATTATGATATATGATATATATGATATATTATTTTTTGTATTATAATGATTTTAATTTCAAACATTAATGTTGTGATCATGATTTTTATATATCAAACTTTTGATCAGATCAAGGTCATTTGAAGTGCTCACTAATTTTATCAAGCACTTTAAAAAGCTGTGTTGATTTGTACTATATCACATTTAGAGCTACGATTGATTTAATTTTTGAGCAGATCATAAGTTCAAAAAGTTGACAAACATAAAGAATATCTATATTTTTCACCTGAAATTAAAAAGCACCTCTCTTCACTAATTAATTAAAATATGTTGCCTATTTCTAATACAGACAATAAATATTTTTCAAAAAAGAACATCAAATTAGCTATGTTTTCCATCAATAATTAGAAAGCATTGTGTAAGGAAAGCTTTACAAATTTCAAATCCAAAGTGTCATTTTTTTTTAAAACAATAATTATGCAAGAAGTAGTAGTAAAAAATATTAATAAAAAAAAATATAGCAACGATAATTTTGTGTTACGCCGTATTGGAAAATAGCCTGAAAATATTTTTTTTAAATGAATATTTAATATATTTAACAGCAAAAATATCACAATTTAAATAGTTGTGAACTTGTTACGTTGATCAAATGATTTGATCTGATCTGATATTGATCAATGCAGAACTCTATTGATCTGATCTTGATCAAAAACACAGTTATCTACTACAACACTGATTTGAAATAAATTTTAAATGGAATATCAATTTCAATATTTCAATCAACATCCACAACTTTATAATACCAAAAAAAATATATATATAATATATAGGCCTATATAATATTAATATAAATTTTCAATTAGTTGCCAGTAGAATTAATTATAAAGTTTTAATTAAATAGCTTGTTCAAAAATCACTACGTAATTATTCATGCATGTAAATTAGATGCACTGAATGCAAATTTAAAAGAGAAGTTTAATTTAATGAAACTGATCTGTAAACCGTAAATAGTTAGCTTGTTAGTTTGAATAATAATTGGTTTAATATATACATGCATAATAAAAAGTATTTAATGCACTGCATGTAGTATTATTACCACTTTTGATTACTTGCTTGTGTTACGAAAATCAAAATTTAATTTAAACATAATATAAAATAATCATATAAATTTTGGATGACAAAATTAGATTATGCTTTGAATAGTAATATATAAACAAAACTCACTATAAAGGAATGTCAAGTTTTGTTGTACTTGTAATATAATGTAATTGAAAACTATACCTCCCCCTTTTTTCTTTTAATTTAGTGGTATTTCAAATTTAATGAACTTTTTCATTATTATAGTCTTTGAATAACTTCTCTTTTAACTTTCATCAAATGCAATCACTATACATAATAATGTAAAATGTTATTAACAGACAATATAATGTGGTTTTAACATGATTCATTGTGCTACATTTCTATATTATATATATAAAATCACTTTGTATAATTTAGCATAACAACTTGTATAACTATATGTCATACATTATACATCATAATAATTGAAACTTGCCGTTTGACAGTAGATTAAAATGTAAATTAAATTACATATCAACAACAGTCAGGTGCAGTGCAATTAAATCAAATTACTGCATATATAATAATTATAATTCTATATGATACTTATTTTTAGATATATTTTTTATTTATAATTAGCTCACATTAATATTAAAGTTTAAAATATAATGAATAACATTTGTTCTTATAATATTTAAAAAATAAAATCCCAAAAATGCAGTCCTGTAGTCGTTAACGTAAAATCGTTAACGTTAAGTTAACTATAACGTTAACTAGTTATTTCTATAATATAGATTAACAACATTGCAAAAAGTAACGTTATAGCTATAGATTAACAATAATTGAAGTTAACATAGCGATAACTATAATGTTACTCTTGAAAGAAATTTTTTCTTTATACTGTCTAAAAAAAATAATAATAACTGACAAGCTGAGAGAAATAATAAAAATAAAATTAACCTTTTAATTATAAATGAGTAAATATAAGTAATTTATTAACTTTATGAACTTATGAATAATCTTTAAAAAAAACATATCGTCTAAAAAATCTGTTAACGTTATCCCAAGTTATCGTTAACGTTAAAGGTAACGTTATAGTTGGGGACAAATTAGAGTTAACGTTATCGTTAAAGTTATAGTTTTATATGAAATTAACTTAACGTTATAGAAAATTTGGGTAACGACTACAAGACTGCAAAAACGAATAAAAATATGTTAAATTACGTATAAATATTTAAATTGTAATATTTTGTCAATATTTGATGTTAAATGTACAAATTTATTGAATGAAAAAAACAAACAACTAAAACATAAAGTAATTAAATTAAAATAATTTAACATATTTTTTTTTTGTAAAAATACCAAGTTTTTAGTTTATAATAATATAAAACTCTAGTAAATTTTTTATCTCTAAAATAAAATATAATTTAAAAAAAACAACTTTAATTAAGTCATTATTTTACTTACAAATTTCGTTGATATAACTTACGTAAGTGTTAATGTGATACTAATGATATGTTATAATATAATACTACAAAGTAATTAATGTAGCATACACAAATTGTTCTTGGGTATTAAATTACTTGTGTCTCATGAACCTCAATCATAGCGAGTAATTTACTGTAAAATTTCTACATGAAAGCAGAATTTTCTGAAAGGAGATCAAAATTTTATAATTTATATAATAATATGTTCACTATATATTAAAATAATATAGTCTTAATGTTATTAAGCGGAGGATAAGTAAGCGTTGAACAATATATAATACAAATGGATCCTTTTGAAGGTATACATTATGTAAAAAAAAAAAAAAAATCGTTTATACTGCTAAAAAACTTAGTTTAAGCTTTGGGTGTTTGTTGGGACAAAATTTTCAATACGTGCTATTAAAAGTATTTTTAAAAATTAAGTGAAAAGTATAATAAAAAAAGCCAATAAAATAATATATAAATCATCATTTTATGGCTAACTATGATTCAGATGGAATAATTCTAAAAGTTATAAATTGAAAAGAAAAAACTTTTTAAATATATTTTATTATATATATATATTAATTGCTGGCTTCACTTTAATAATTATTAAAGTTTTAAAAATTGCTGAACTAAAAATGTTAACTTTTGGCTAGTAAAAGTAAATATTATAAGAGCCAAATCTATGCTTGCTTGCGTTTATCGTTGTTGTAACCATATAAGTATGACCATATCATTTAGACTTTGCAGATTTCTTACCACATCGTATCACGATCGTTACGACCATGATTTCAACCCGGTGCTATTCATTTATTTTTATACTTCTTGAAGAGTAAAGTTGGTTAACACTGTATTCAACACTGTCTCCCAAATACACCTTAGCTTTCTCGAACTTTGGACCAATACCTTTTTTACTTTTATTTTTATCTACGTATAGTATATTAATTAAAGGTGTAGAACACTTTAAAACAAAAAAACATATCTAATATCATAAAATACCTAAATATCAATGTTGATTTGGCTGGAGTCATTAATTTTAATTTATTTTACATTAACAAAATGACAGCTGCGGGTTTGTGACGTCACAGCTCACTAGTCCACGTGCACGGAAACAGGTGAACTGTGACGTAATATACCAGCAGCTGTCATTTTGTGAATGTAAAATAAATTAGAAATCAATGACTACGGCCAAGTCAACGTTGATAGTTATGTTAGGATATTAAACAAGTTTTCTCTCTCTCTCTCTCTCTCTCTCTCTCTCTCTCTCTCTCTCTCTCTATTTTTTTTTGTTGAAGTGTTCTACGCTTTTAAAATATAATAAGTTTCAACACTTAATTAAGATAATAATCCAAAAATGCTTATCTAATATATAGATTACATTTTGGTCTTTAATACAAATTATAAAAACTATAAAAAGAACAATATAGTTGAATATTTAAGATATATTTATTTATATAATTATAATCAAATTGGTTTGTGTTGATACTTTAACAAATTTAAATTACTCAGATTTCAAAAGAAATAATTAATAAAGCAAATACTTGATATTTAAATTGTTATTCAAGTGTACAGTATATTATTGAATAAAATCCTTTTATCATTTCACTCTTTTAGAAACTTATTCAAATCATTTCCAATTTAAACAACTTTAAGTTAGAATTTTATTAAATTTTAGTCCAATTAAATTTTTACAAAGAAAAAGTAATTTTTTTTGTTCTTAAAATTAGAGATTTCTTTGTTTAATAGAATCATTTTATTTTATATCTCCTATCTTACTTTATTAATAAAGTAAATGTTTTGTATAATCAAATTTGTGTTTATGTGCATAAACATCTTTACAGACAACTTTCTGTTTTGTTATCACTGCACAAACCATTCTCATTAAAATTCTTGTCAAGGTTGAAACATTGTCATAAAAAACAAAATATCAAATGTTAATATTTTGATATTTTTACTACAATATTGCTACTATGTGGTGTTGTACACTAATGGACCACTTGCAATGAACTTTTTATTATTATTATTTAAAAAGTATTTATGATAACAATTTTTTTATAAGAAATGCATTAAGAATATTTAAAATTATTTTAAATAGTTAGTTTTAAGTGGTCTATTAAATCACCTTTCGTTCGATATACGTGCATCGGAATTGTAAGAATATAAAACATTATCTTCTATCATAAAATAAATATAAAGTATTCCTCTAGTTAAATAAAATAAGAAAATCATAAAATATATTTGTGAGCATTTAAATTAAAGAGACTAGATTAAAAATAATTGAGTAAAAATGGGAGCATAATAGAACCGTACTAATTATAAAGTATATTTAAAAAAAACAACTTAAGACTAATTACGGTCTACTGTGTCGGCAGATTTAAACAAAAATAAGAATTAAATAATAAATAATTTTTAATCTTTATTTTTATATTTTTCCTTGAGAATATTTATTACTGGAATATTAAGCTTATAGGGTGTGTACGCATGACGTCATTCTGAGTGCTTTTCGTTGCTCTTCTTGAGCAATGAATAGCATTGCTCAGCATAGGACAAACGTAGTTTTTGGCTATTTTCTTTGAAAAATTAGCTATTTTTTGGTCATTATTATTTTTTTGCACACTTGAGGTACTAATTCAACCTGTTAACAGCATCAATGCTCTCTAAAAAATTGCAAAGTATTTTTAAACTGGCAAAATGTGCCATTTTCCTATACCAGCCAATGTTATTTAGTACTCACTTATGACGTCGACTTTAACATGAATGAAACCACCCTATAGCCACGTCAATTAGTCTTTGCACACTTCTTACTTACTACAGTACGTGGTTACGATCGTTAGACAGGACCATGTTTCTAATCCCGGCAGTATTCGCCTCTTGTGCTTGAAATGCAAGGTTGGTCAACACTGTATGTACACATGGATGTGTCCCTTGAAAGCACCATAAATATCTCAAAACCAACATGCCTGAGTTAAAAATCTAGTAGCGGATCAGTACCGAACGACATGCTCCATTTAACTATGAGCTCGGTTATCATCTGTAATTGTTCATAAAATTATATTTTACTATACGAAATGAAATTAAATTCTAGAAGGTCTTAGTTCCAAAACACAGCAAAAATTTATGATAGTCTATTATGTACTACTCACAATTTAAAACCAATAAAGAACTATTATTATTATTATTATAGTCTACCATTAATACTTCGAAATTTAAATAATAATATATTATTTAAAAACTTATTGAAAATGTTTTTAATATAATAATATAATATAAAGAATATTGTACTTTATCCATAAGTTTTGACCCCAACTTAAAAATTGATGAAATTGGTGTATTTATTTTTACCACACACTCAAATTTAGAACATTTTATCGACTAAATTATCACGTCTTATTTAAAACATTATGTTATGTTTCAAAAAAGATAAAACTGTACAGAAACTGTATTGAAACTTTATTATTGTAATTATAAATCTATTTATTTACTTATATACTTATTTATTTATTTATTTATTTATTTATTTATTTATTTATTTATTTATTTATTTATTTATTTATTTATTTATTTATTTATTTATTTATTTATTTATTTATTAATTTATTTATTTATTTATTTATTTATTTATTTATTTATTTATTTATTTATTTATTATTATTGTGTTTATTGTAACAAAATGCTATGCTACTATGAACTGACTGGGTCAATAAAATGTCTTATTTCTTTCGTATTCTTATTATAATGTAATGAAATATTAAACTAAAATATCATTATTTGTTTCAGATTCTACTAGATCTCATACCTTCATTATATATGTGGCCTGGCCTACCCTATGCATGGTTTGCTGCTCATTGGTTAGCAATGTCACATTCTTGTTATAATCCATTAGTATATTGTTGGATGAATGCAAGATTTCGTGCTGCATTTTCTTTAACATTAAGTAAAGTACCATTATTAGGTAGATGTGTGCCAAAACCATTACCTGGAGAACCTTTAGCACGTGCCAATACTTCAACTTCCTACATCAGTGTACGTGGACAAAGAAATTCACATTTAATTTGTAATCAAAGACCTTCAGCTGAGCTTATGTTGGTACGACCTGGATGTAAAACTTCAAGAATTCAATTTGATGATGAAGAAGATGCTTTGTGAGTGGCAATGTCACGTTTTGATTAAATGTGAAAACCATTTGAAAGTAAAGTATAAATAAACGTTTTTAAGTTTTTTTTTTTAAATCATGTAAATATTTATTTTTAAAAAAAATTAATGTGAATATTAAGTAATTAAATAAGACATAAATATGGTGACGTAAAAAAAACATTCTTAAATGGTGTAAATATAGCAAAATTTCAAAGATTTCATATTTTATTTGTACATGTAATTTTATTTTTCATATTTTATATTAGAGATCTCTTTTTTTTTTTCGTAATAACAGGTGCATTTATTTATTTAAAAAAGTGTATACTAAAGGACCAAAATATAACTTAAATTGTAAAGCTACCAATTTCTTATATCTTTCCATTTATCGTATAATAGGTTTGTATGTTGTTGTTTTGTTTTTTTTTTCTTTTTATGATATGCCAAAATTTAAATATTAAAAAATATTTCAACTATAAATGTAAAGCTCAAAATATTATTCTATACTTGCGTATATTAAAGCTGGTATCAATTAATGCAACACATTCACCCTATATATAGAAATTTTGTGTTTAATATTAACAGAAAACTGTATTATTTAAATAAAAATGAATCACGTCCGATGTAAATTGTAATATTTTTAAATAAAATTAAACTGGCCAACCAAGCTGTGTTTAAACTATCAATATTAATAAATAAAATATATAATATAAATACAAAAAAAGATAAAATATAATAAAGCATATTTTTCTTGTACATTATAATGAATATTCATTGAATAGTTGGGAAAACTGTACGCTTCATTCAGAATAATAGTCAAATAAAAAAATAAAAAATAAAATAAAAAAACATCAACAATTTTTTTAAATAAATTGGCCACTCATAAAAAATTATGTTTTTATTAGAAATATAATATTTCTACAAAATCGATTAAATCACTACTATAGTTTTTTTAAAGAACAATATTTAGAAACCTGTATAAAATATTTGATCTTTTCAAATGTATATATAAATCATATTAAAAATGTTTAATTTGTTAAAATTTTATATTATTTATACATTATAAAGCAGCTGCGTCATTTGCTTGAACGATAATATGTTTACATTAATTTTTTTTTATCAGCAAGGGCAATTAAATAATAATTAGTTATTAATTAATTTGACAGCTGAAATGTTATTATTAGAATACCAAAAGTACATGAATTTAATTAACTAAAAATTTAATCAAACAAAATATAAAATTTATATTCTTTATGTTTGCTTTTATGAATGACCTCAAAATTTATTTGTCATTTAAAACGATGATAGAAAGTTGAAAAGATATCATTTTACGTTAATGTGACATTTATTTTTTGCGTCACATTTCACGCACAATTCACTCTACAAGGTTGTCTTATATAGATAACCATAGCTCTGCAGACATTGGTCGTTTGTCTTCAATTCTTAGCAAATAAATGGAAGAACCATTCTTCATCTTTTTAATTTTGTAAGAGAAAACCATTAACTGAAAGAAATAAAGAAAAAAAAAAAAAGGAAAAGGAAAAGGGAAAAAAAATGCTGACGCGAACCTATACTGATAACTCACTGTTTTACGATGAACCTTTTATACAGTAAAATTCAATGACTTTATGTATAATTCATTTCTTTTTAATTAAAAAAATTGTTACTTTTTAAAATCTAAGTTTGAATTAAAACATTAAATCCCAAATCTATGATTTTGAAATAAGGTTTATCATTTGCTCAATCGTAATAGCAGATTAAAGATTTAAATTACGTTCCATGATTTTTACAGTGTAGACAATTACAAACACATTAACAATATTAACAATAATAACACTAATAAAACATTTTACTGTTCATTGATTTACTGTATTGATTTTGATAAATTACAAAGCCTGTTGTGTAGAAAAGAAAACGTAATTTCCTTTACAATTAGAGTAAAATAATAAAAATACGCAAGCCTTTACTTATTGACAAAAGTTGATTGTTATAGTAAAGATTTGAAATTTTAAGTTCTTATAATTTTCAAATGAATAACTTTCAGATTTGCACTAAAAATTTGCTTTTTTTTTTTTTTTTTTTTTTTTTTTTTTTTGTAAAAAATTTCAACTAATTTTGTGTTTAACCTGGAACATATTTTTGTTTTATATTAATATGTCAACTCAGATTTAAATAATATAATATTATATATTTTTTAAAGTAAATTCATATGATCGACTTTTTGTAATCTAATATAAAAAATATTGAATTTCGATAAATTTCTTATATTTTCTTTATTACATTTCTTTTTCTTCATCTTCCTTGTAAATACAGTATATTTAAGAAAATCTATAAATATAATAACAGTTTTTAGTATATTCAATGTTTCATAAGATAATGGTGCTTACCAATACAAAAAAAAAAAAAAAAAAAAAAAGTTCATGTATAAATTTAATGTAACTTACTGCAGTATATAAATATAATGTAAATATTTATGTATAACTTAATAATCTCATATTTTTATTGTAAATATAAATATTTATAAAATATAGTGTTCAAGATATGAGTGTGAAAAAAAAAGTGGTGCATTTAAAATTTACTTTGTATCAAAGTATAATATATAATAAAAAAAAAGTGTATAATAAAGCACTCATTATTGTGTTTTTTGCTCATTTTATGTAAATTTATATTTCTTCAGCTATAATATTATAAAGTTTGTATTCACTGTGTTTTATGACGTAATAAGATTTGTATTTTAAAAATGAAAGTCGTTTGCATAACTTATAGAAAGTCATGTTTTTGTATCATTTAAGGGGGTAGGTGACCGACTGATATCTTAAACTAGGACGGTTGCGAATAATAATAATAACACAAAGTAAAGAAGAAATGTTACTTAAAAATTTAGTTATGTCAAACATGTAAAAACACGATCAAATATTTAAGTTATTACACTTTAAAGATAACATGCAAATGTGGAAATTTAAATTTGAGCGGGAAATTTTTAGTCAAATAAGAAACTTTTTTACAATTAAAAATATCATTAAAATATATATTTTTTTTTGGTATAAAAAAATATATTTTAAATTTACTTGATGTTATTTGAAAATTATATTGTTTGTTTTCTTGGAATTAAATCATGTACAAATTTTTTTTTTTTTTTTTTGAAAAATATAGTTCTTCTTTTAGCGATTTCCGATCCAAATATGAATGAAACCTATACATGAGGATTAATACATTAGAATGATTGTATTGTTTAAGTAGAGAGAGGTAAATAGTGGCGATCAAATTATTATAAAAGTGAGCGTCGTCAACTGTTTTTATTTTAATTATTTTACAATGAACCAACAGAAAACCAAATTTATAAATATTGAAAATCCAGCATTACAAATCTAAATTTAAGGCTCATGATGTTAAATATTAATTTCTACTTAACAAGGTTTCTTATGAAAATTGCATGTTTAATGGAGATTATCAGTAAAGCGCCCAAGATAAGCTTCGAGTTCCCTAATTTCCTATTCTTTAGCATTGTGGGATCATGTTTTATGTTGTTGTTTTTTTTATTATGAGACCGGAAATATTGAAATGAGGGATACTACACACTCTTTTACGTGTTTTAAGTTTATTATTTTTTTTTATTACCGATAACCTCTATTATTGCCTTTTTTTTTGTTTTTATTGTCATCAATATTAGTAATTTTTTGAAACTACAAAAGTGGTGCCAAATTTTTCTGTTATGTAATCGGCTTTCTGATACAACTATGAAATAAAGCTATGTTGACAAACAAATTAACTACGTATTACATAAATATTTCCTGTTGCAACATTTATCAATGTAAAAATTATAAGTCAACATTTTTATTTCACAGTTTGAATTCACTCTACAATACCTCAATAGTCTCAAATTGAATGATAAAAGTTTTAAAAAATATGTCAACAAAAAGTTTAATTTTAACAGTGAATGAATGTAAAAAATAGATAAATTATTCATTATTTATCTAAAAAAAAAAATGTTGCTTACTACATTTTGTAAAATATACTTTTACGGGATGAAAATCAAACAATAAAAATAAATGTGCAGTTTTTAATTCAACATAATATTTACAATATCTAAATGTTCAATGTTTTCCATTACAAATTAATAAATAAATCAAGAAAATAATGATATTTTAATGATAGTAAATTACTATTTAGAAATAGCCATCTAAAATAACGTTTATGCTAACTTAATCTCAATAAGCACAATGAAAATATAATACATTTCAAAAATTTTAAAAAATGATCCTGAAAAAGCAAGTAGATTAGTTTTACTGCCCTTAAAAAAAATCATGATCTAATTACTTAACTTTAATTGTGTGTAGTAGACAAAAAAAAAAAAAAAAAAAAAAAAAAAAAGAATATACATCTAATGAAACCATTCAACAAATTAATTAAATCTATAAATTACAGTCTCCCTTAAAAAAAGGAAAAAAAATAGCAACGAATATACGAACAAAAAGTAAAGCAGAAAGCATAGCAATTTTGCAGTTAAAAGAACTTTATTATATAAAACATAAATGTAAATGTGACCATATTGTGTGATATTCGGAAAAAAAAAATGAATGAATGAAAGAAGAAGTGATATGAGAAACAGGGCAATTTAAAAGTATGATGTTTATCTTAAAGTAAAATGTTAAAAGAGAAAAAAAAAATTGTAAACCTCTTTTGTTGACTTTTACGTATTTAATATAAATTTTATGTAATGTAAAACTTAATAAAAATGTGCTCCTTTATGTAAATATGTATAGTATTTTCTTTTCCTGTATAATCTTTAATATCTTTCGATCGATTTAAAGTCCTATCTCTTATACTCATCAAAGTACCGCTTTCGGCTAAAATATAACATCTGTCGTAGAATGAAAACATAAATATGTATGCTTTATGATAAAGTTTTTATATATTAAAAAAATATATCATTGAATTTAAATATTTTTATCTTTGAATAACGCAAAAATATATTTCAAAGTATATGTATTATATCTCATTTTCTTATATTTATAATACAAATAATAAGGGTAGAAGTTGAATTTCAAATACATGATATATAGGCATTTGATTATACTATTCAGTGATTTGGAAAAAGAGATTTTTAACTTTGATCAAATTGTATAATACATATTTATTTAGGTTGACATTACTTTTTTCTTTGTTGACCTAAGAGTCTTTAAATACGAAGGTACTTGTAAATTTCTTTGCATATTATAGTATACTGTATAACACTCTTTTATATATATAGAGAGAAAAAAAGTAGAAGTTATAAACTCGAGTAAACTTTGTAGAGAGTAAATAGTTTTAAAACTGTAATGTTCAAATATTTCTAAATATTTTCTGCTATGTAAATATTCAAATTCTACGTCACAAAAATATTTTCTAATTACAGTAATGGTATATGAAATGAATTGTGATTTATTGCATTCATTAAAATAAAGAAGCGTCAATCAATTTAGAAGCAGAAAGCAGTAAACATGTCTGAACAAATATTATTATTTTAATGTCATAAATCATTGAAGATAGATAAAATAGATTAATATTTCATGTCTACAGTATATCTTATAAATACCTCAAACTATTGCTAGTTATTTCTTTGTAAATCTATGGGTTACATTTAGTTTCCTATATATATATATATATATATATATATATATATATATATATATATATATATATATATATATATATATATATATATATATATATATGCACAGTATGCACACAAACAAATAGTGAGAGAGAGAGAGAGAGAGAGAGAGAGAGAGAGAGAGAGAGAGAGAGAGAGAGAGAGAGAGAGAATACACTCACACAGTATAAAGTTTAGTTGTACTAATTTGAACATTCTAATATTAATCAAAGGTATATTATTTTGTAATACGCAATGATAAAGTATGGAACCATGGAACTAAATTGAAATAAAGGTATAAGTTTGATACTTGAATTATAGAACCTAAAATTAGAGATTATTAATGCTTATAGAAATGTAGAAATTTACTTAAATGTCCTTATATAATTATTCAATATTTAGTTATAATAAGTTAATACGTCAAGAAGAAATACCACACAATGATTTATCATTATAATAGAGGAGCAGCTACATAGTTACAAAATAATCCAAGTTGAAAACTTAGCGAAATAGTTTCTCTGTTCTCTGCCAACAATAGTTAAATGATAATAATGAATTCAAAAGCGTTTAAGAATAAGCAAAGTAATGCAGATAAAGTAATTATTTTGCCTGAAACATATTAGCATTTTTAGACACAATTAAAAAAGAGTTGTTAAATTTTTTTTTGTATATTTTTATTTCTAATAATTTTTAGCAATGCTGCAGCTTTTTTTTTTTTTTTTTAATTTTTTTATTATTAACTTAAATAATCATGAGCAAACATTGCAAAAGAATGGATTCCAATGATTGGTCTCTCAAGTTGAAGTTTAACAAATACTCCAGTTTCTTCCACAATTTTAACAAAGGTAAAGTCAGATTTAGGTTGTAAAGAAGATAAGCTTGGTGCCAAGAGAGTGTTCGGTTGCACAAATGTCGTCTCAAAAGTTCCACTCAAAACTGCAGATTTAAAGGTTGTGGTTTCTGCGTAAGTCGTTAGTGTCAAGTTATCAGAGCAACTTTGAGTGTCAACTCCAGAACAAGCCACAAACCCACACACCTGTGAAATATATTTTAATAATATTAATAGAGTATCATATAGTCAACTTTGACATTAAAACTTTAAAATATATATATATTATATTGACTATGCACGTCACATTTAATTTATTACATTAAAATAGCAAACTGCTATTATTTACTGTAAATATTTGTACAATATTTTTGCGATACACAGTGTATGTAAATTTACACTGCATGTAAAGAGTTAACAAATTTGTATGTTTACTTTTATTTTCATTCACATGTATATTTTTAGTAATTAATAATTATGTAATGTGTAATGAAATTTTACCTGAGTTCTAGACTGGTAAAATCCTCCATCATGACTCATAATGCCATCTAAGACTAAAAGTCGGTAATTAAATGATTCAGCAGGTAAAACTGCAATCTCATATTGCAAATTACAACACAAATTTGCCTGGCACACTGTTACGTTATTGTCATTGCTAGGGATTGCAATTGAGGAGAAATTCACCATGTTGTCACCCTTCAGGAGTAAATCACGAGACATTATTGACCTTGTATATTCATTATCTTCATGGCTCTTTATGTTTGTGTTCGCTAAAATATGCAAATTTTAAATATGAATTAATATTTTCAAATTAATATTTTAGTTATTATAATTTAAATTATATTGCTATACACCAGGGATGCTGGACGTTATATAACCTTACTTTACAATAAACTAAAATTGTATATTGTATTGTATCATGATATAGTTTTGATTACGTTAACGTGACCTTAGAGTGATGCATTCCCTTTATTACTTTTTTTTTTTTTTTACGATATTGTCATTAGAAGTGTTGCCCACCAAGTGTATTATAAATTTATTTCATACTTCTCTACGACAATAATATTATTACGTAACTTTTTATCATAACATCGTAACCGTTATACGCAAAAAAAAAAATAATACTAGCAATGTAATAGGTAGACATATAACCTTGAACACAGATATTATTATACTACAATAATACCTAATGCAGGTGCACTGTGCAACAATAAAGGTGTGACTCACTTAGATTAAGTGGTATTGTAGTTTTATAACTACCTGTTCCAAATTCAAGTGTACCTATTGCAAAATACAGGTTCAAGTACCTGCCGTTAGTAGTAATTTTTTCCCTTGTATCAAAATGTTACATAACCCGGTAAAAAATGCAATATTATTTCATTCAAAGAATAATTTAAATATCATCATTATATAACTTTAGACATTTTTATTTTAATTTTAAACAATTAAATTTGCAGTTATTTTGTTGTACCTTGTATCTTTTGCCGAGGTAACATCTCCGGTACTCTTGCCACTAACAACGAACTATTTTGTTCCTGAGCCATGAGGTTTACCAAAGAGCCTCCAGATAACCCAGCATACACTCCACTGCCCGTATTGCCACCCTCAGGGTTGTTATATCCTGCCGCAAGTAATGTTACATCCAGACCATACGAGTACTCGGATTGAGCTTGAACAGCTACAAAAAAGAGGTAATGTGATTTTCTTGTCTTTGAGGGTATAATGAATTTAGGTTAAGAGAACACACTACACTTTAAACAGACAAAATGTTTCAACCCATTTATTTTAATATAAAAGTTAATTGAGCTATGGTAATATGTAGCAAAAAAAAAATTAAGTTAAAGAGATTTCCTTCTCTATTATTCCAATAAAAGCTAGAGGGAAAAACTTGAAATAATATTATACATTTGCATTATAACATTAAATTTATTATTCTACTAAAAATGTAAAAATATGAACAATATGTAGGCTCTAAACTGTAAACTCTTGTTAAACCTTTATGGCAATTTTATAATACAAATATTAACAATAAAAAATAAAAAAAAAATGTGGTGGAGGAGGAGTTTATTCAGTACAATCCAAGCATATTCCATAATCAAATGTTATACTCCAATACGCAAATGAAATACAAATAACATTTAATCCTACACATTTAATATTTCTCTCTCTCTCTCTCTCTCTTTCTCTTTCTCTCTGTATGTATATATATATATATATATATATATATATATATATATATATATATATATATATATATATATACATATATAATGATGTATGTGTGTGTTTATGTGTGCTTATTGATGCATTTTATAAGTTTTTGGGATACTTGTTGAAGTTTGCAATAGGTAAACACTGATAGTAACCTACCAGTGGTAATATAATGTAATATTTCATTTGTATTGCTGAATGTTTTTATCAATATATTGTTGCAAACTAACCTGTGAGAAATGGTAACTCGGAGAACCATGCAGTTGGAAATGCTACATCAGTAATTTCACTTTCTAATACAAGTTGAATAGAAGGATAGTAAAATAGTAAATCCATACATGTAAAAATACCAAATTTAGCTCCAAAATCCGTAGTAAAAGTTGAAAGTTCTGCTTTTGAGGTAACATTTAATGCCGTCTCGGAGAATAAATTATATTTACGGTACCTTAAAAATAAAATCAAAAAATATTATATAGATAATAAATTTTTTTTAGTTAAATTTTATCTTGATTGAGATGCGTAACTCTATCTATGTATCATAATACCCCGGACATCCTGTCAAAGGGTTGAAAATCACCCCCTATATATGTAGAATTAATGGGATTAGGAAATGTCCATTAAGTTTTATGGCGCACTTTATTATCTCTATATTTATTAATACACGGTACACATACAGTAATGTACATACATGCACGTCAATATTATTTAATAAATTAAATCAATGAGGTTAATATAATCATTATAAAATATTGATTTACTAAATTATATGAAATATATTGTCCATTTTATATAGGCTTAGTCAAAATAGTTGAGAATATTTTAGCTTATTATTGATTAATGTTTATCTGTTTTTTCTTCATAAGCTCTTTCTGTAAAGTAAAGTGATTAACAGTGATTGGCTGACCAACAAAATAAGACACATTCATTGGTTGACCTTTTTTGGGGGGGCTGATAAAAGTGTCGCATATTGAGACTGAAACTTTTTTTGGGAAGTTTCTTTAATTTTTATCAAGTTCAAAGTTCTAAAAGAAGAAATAACAATGATTGACCATATGTATAAACGTAGTAAACAGGTAAAGACGTCATAACCAGCTGTTTTTAACAAAGGAACATTTTCAAAGCAGGCTGAAAATTTGTGTGTAGTTTATAGAACGAGCTATAGTTGAAAAATTTAATTGTATTGTTATTTCTTTCTATTATAAAATTATTATAAATAAATAGTTTGTATGATCCGCTTACCTGGCTACGACATTTCCTTGTCGATCAAATGCAACATTCGTGTTAAAGATAAGAAAACCATCGTTGCAGTTTTCACTAACTTGACAAGATTCACGTTCAATCATGTTAGCCACTAGGTAAAGATTAAAATCACGCGCCGCACATGATAAACGTTTCAGTACCTTTAATTAATCGAAATTAATATTAATTTAATATAACAAAAATGATGAAAATAAAACATATACCTCATGATTAAAGTCTGTTGTATTGAAGGTGCATGGAACATAGGTGCTCATTGTTGGGTCAATGACTTCTTGACCCACGTGAATAGCAACGTCACGGATTACAGCAGGTGTAAGGGTGGTAAGTCCATACTCAGGAAACACCACAATATCAGCATTCTAAATACAAATTTACCCAAATGTTTACTTAATATTATTTCTCTCAAATTTTAAATCTTTGTTTATATAGTTTTACTTTCTATAGTTAAACATTAAAATTTCTTTTTTCTCTTACTAGAAGTATTTGATTTGAATTTAAGCTTAAAATTGTAAGAGTATGTATTTGTTAATAAACAATATTACGAAGTTTGTGGTTAGTTTGGTTTTATGTACCCCACCTGCTCAGCTGCTTGTTGTATGAACGCCTCATAGCGTTCTAGATTTGCTCTGACCAAAGCATGGGGTGGTGCTGCTATCCAAGTTGTAGGCGAAAATTCTACCACAGCTGCGGTGTAGCTTGCACGACCATCCTGCTTAATGTAATCTAGTAAATCTATAGTCATTAATATGACCATTCCATTGAGAATTTATTTAACGTTTCGTACCCTATATCTTATGGTTTAATGTTTATATATTGACGTTTTTTTTGTCGCATGAAATTTCTTTACTGTCTTTCTCACCTTATTTACTTGTTATAGTATAATGATATCTTAAAGGAATATACTGACCTAAAATTTTTTAATCAAAAACGTAAAATTCATGCGATGGGATCACCATTCATATATATATTAGGTCCCTCGACTCTTCTGTGCTCTCACAAACTAGAGTTAAAAAAACTGTTAAAGGCGTAGAACACCTTGAACAAAAAAGTTGTGTTATATCGTAACAAACCTGAAAATCAACGTTGATTTACAGGTTTATTAGGATATTACACAACTTTTTTGTTCAAGGTGTTCTACGCCTTTAAGTAGGCAACTTTAGGAATTCATGACGTCATAACTTCCGGGTTTGTAATAGAAATTGTAGCGCGGGTTCTCTACTTTACAAGTTTTCTCCTCAGTTATAGTGTGTATCATTGATAGAATTTATTTTAATGCCAGTATGTCTTTAACTTAATATTTTAAAGGCTAGCTGACACTGTGACATAAATATACATATGTATATATAATTTTATATCATTGGGTTTTATATACCTTTTAACTTAATGCTATTATATGATATCAAATTATGTTCATAGTTTTTCTATGTCACAGTGTGAACTTTCTCTTTAAGTATGAAATACATTAAGTCAAAATATTTTGAAAATTCTTACTCTATTTGAGATAGTTCGTGCGAAAGCAAAGGAAAAGAGTGTCCACATCAAAAATCCTCGATACATGATTTTAGCTGAAATAAAATTATACACAAATATCAAACATTAATTGATTTCGTTCCTTAATTTTTGCTTTGTACTAAATAGTCTCTCTTAAAAGTAAATTGCTATTTAAGTTTATATAGAACCATGCTTACTAAACCCACACATTTATTTAATAAGTTACCTGAACAAATTAAAAGTGAAAAGAATTTTACTGTACATATTCAAAATAAAGATTGAAAAACTATGTAATTAACATGCAATAAAAGAAATCGTATAATAAGAATAAATGTTTATTTGTTATTAATTATTTGCATTATGCACAATTGCTAAATTATCTTTCAATGAAGTAATTTGTGTTTTCTTGCATTTCGCTTCAACACATGCTTCATGATCTATGAAATTAAGTTTATATAAATATGAAATGAATATAGTCTATGTATTTTAAATAAATAATATTTATCTATATCATGCTATTACATCATATTGAGTCAAGCTAAAATATAAAGTGATTACAAAATACTCACGTGGTTGGTGAAGCACATGAGAGTACCAGATTTTTTTCCGGTCATATTTATATATATCATTTTTTTTATCTCTGAAAATTTTGATAAAGTCCAGACAATATAGTTAATCATCGATAACTTATCAATGCATTTCTTATTCATTCAAAAATTGATAATATGCATAATAATATAAAAGTTAAGCACAATAAATAAAAGTTACATAAATTATTGTTATTTATATTCTATTTGAATCAATAAAATAATAATTTTCTTATTATTTCAATTAGTATGAACATTTTGTACTATTTCTCTTTAAATGTTCATAGTTCTTACGTAATTCTATGCATCATTGTAAATTTACTTTCACTTTTTATTTCTCTCTTTCACACATTATAGGTATTAAAAGAATATATTATATTATTATAAAAATTTAATTGAAAAGAAATCTAACTTAAATTTTAAGTGAATAAATGAACTAATTTTAATTAAACTTTAGTAACAAAATTACTCAAAATAATTTGTTACGTTATATCTAACAGCGTCAATATAAATAGACAGTACGTACTGTAAAACAGTTGGGTTAAATTGAGAGGTTGTATGCCTGATTTCGCCCATTAAAAGCATTCAATTATTATTATTTCTTTTCTTTCTTCTTAACGAAACACCAACATCGGGATCGTACTTAATCCAAGATGAAGTGAGAGAAATCCGACACCAATATTTAACTTTAAGACACTTCAGGTATTATTATTATTAACTTTAAATTATTATTGTTATCATAAGTAATAGTTTTTTATATATAATTATTATAGTTCATATAACTGTGTAATGTCTATTATATCCCTGAATTAAATTTATTTAAATATTAATTCATATTTATTTTGAGTAATGAATTTTTGTTATTTTGTTCATATAAAATCTAATGTTAATTTCAATAATTTCTCTCGCATTTATTTGATGGTTACATACGGGTGTTAAAAAGTTTATCGCCGGCTCAAACGTTAGAAAAAGTAGTGGCTCACCTTTTGAAGTTAAGATATACACGAGCCTTTATAATTATTATTGTATTGTATTTCTTTTGACAATTTTTAAATTTAAATATACACCCTGTGGCTTTATAAATTGCAAACAATTTTTTCTTACATAAAAAACAACTATTACGACCATTTAGTAGACGCTTATAAACCTGCTAATAATAAATTATAAAATAGTTACAACATTATATTATGTTTTACTGTTGGAAAAATAAATACAGAAAATTATATAAGTGTCACACAGTTTTCCTCTTGATGTGCATGTTCACTGCTGATATAATTTTGGTAATCTATAAGATAATAATATATCTCTTGGTTCACACGTTAGCTTTTTTTTGTTGTATGTATACGTATATTAATTATTGAACTTTACACAAGGTCGACCATCGTTCATTAGGGCGTACTTCTACCTTTATCCATTACCTAATTTTGCGTGTCCGATCTGACAGTTTATTATTACGACATCACAAAAAATGTACCATCATACCATGCGATGTAGATAAGTTTATCAAAGAGTTCATCATTGTTTTTAAAACCAAATTTTTAATACATGATCAACTAATCATCTTTTAATATACGTAATTTTATTCGTTTTTACTTTCTCCTTTTCATTTTCATTTCATTTCATTTCATTTCCTTTTTTTTTTTTTTTTTTTTTTTTTTATAACCAAAACACCATTTTTTTATAAAACAAATGCGACAAATAAAGTGTGCGAGTGCAAAAGAGCAAATAGCGAGTATTTACAAACTGCACATAATATCAAAATCAATATCATACACAAAATTATCTGTACTTCAGGATATTTGTATATAAATTAACCATACTTATTGTAAGGTATATTATAACTTTTAAATATTCTAATAAAATATTTTAGCAAAATCTTATCTTAAAAAAATTCGTCCAGATTAATTGAGTTTCGTGCATTTTCACTTATTTTGAATAAATTTATTACATTTTATTTCACATATCTGTAGCACATCCATAGCACATCCATTCACTGTGCTTGCTTATGCAATACTAAGGCTCTCCTTCCGAAAATTTAGATAAGAATTGGGCAGAAAATATAGAGATTGTTTGGACTTTTACTTTAGCCATACCATGCGTAAGGTTACACTTCAATGTTTTAAATATAAAAATCATACATTATTTTCATTTCGTAGTACATATATACACAACATATCTCTCTCTCTCTCTCTCTCTCTCTCTCTCTCTCTCTCTCTCTCTCTCCCTCCATCTTCCAACGTAGGTTTTGTTATTATTTGTATTCATAGTTCCAAGTTTTACTTTTTTTCTTATTTAATACAAAATTATAAGTGTATTAATAGATTAATAAAATTTTAAATATTTGATGAAATATTTTATATAAAAAAAAACGCGTTTCTCTTGTTCTCTATATAGACTAGATTTATATTATTGAATCTACATGTAATTCCTTGATCAATAAACTTCCATTTTTTATTATTATTTTTTATTAGTATCAGCAGAAGAAATTGTTAAAAGTGTAGATGTTTAAGAAGCTTGTAATAAATAATTTGCACATCATATTTCACAAGTCGCGATGGTGGAATGTGCATATGCCTCTACTCGAGAAATTTAATGTATAAAAAGTTCAGAAACTCCGAATTACCGTGGAGGTGTATAATATATAATACTACAGACTACGTAAATTTGCACTTTAATAAAACTTTTTTATCGTAAAATTTATATATTTATAAATAACTCGTTTGTATGTTAAAATTTGCTCATGATGTGTGTGTATATTATAGTGTGGGTATTATATAATATGTATTAAAATGTAGGTTTTTACACAAATAAAATAATACTCATATTTATCATTTCTATATTTTTATTACTTTATAATTTGTATCATAATATTAACATTTTTTTAACGTATATCTATTTACCCTTTTCTCAGCATAAGTTACGTACACATATACATACATATTATGTACTGTACATTGAAAATTCCAAACTGTGCGTACTCCACAACAAATCCCACACAATTTTAAATCAAAACCAAACAACAATTTGACTAGAGAAAAACAGTACATGAAGAAATTTACAACAGTCTATAATACACTTCTTAGAGATCAAATTTGGTGCATAAATACACTGAAATGTTCGTAAATCATGTTCCCTTGCTCCAAAAAATGCGCAATTTCATTTAAAAATCGTCATTTTTTCGTGGTTTTGAGCACAAGAAACAGGGTTAACGAACAACATTGTTGGTAACAACGCTACGTACATTCTTATTTTTATATCAAGGTTTAAAAAGCCGCTTATCAAAAGATTTGAGTCATGTATTCATTAATTTGTGTTCACATATTATTCTGATTTTTGCATAACTTTTTACATAACAAAATTCAATAATGAATATAATGTTTTGTTATGTTAAAGTGATTTTGTAAAGTGTGAATACATGTTTAGAAGTTTGAGATCTTTTCATTTTAATGTTGTTGTTTTTTAAGACGATGAAAATTATACATAATTTCGCAACAACTCCTTACTAGAAGAATTATAAAATGATAAGCTTTTTTTTTTTTTTTCTTTTCTTTTTTTTTGCAATACGTTAAAGTACTTATCATCATTATATACATAAAAAACAAAAAGTAAACGGGAGTCACATATTATTGCATATATAGTCTTGATCGTTCAGATCACCAGATGTTTAGAAAAGCGGCTTTTCAAATTGATAAAACCATTCTCTTCATAAATTTTAAATCAGTCTTTCCACAACCTTACACTTAAAGTAACAATTAAATACAACAATTTTTTTTTTAAACAAGTCACTAAATTTTTCATTTTTATCTTCTTTATTTCCTTCATCCTCTTCTCTTTTTCTAAATATACTATTTTTATTTTGTGCTTCATTATAAAGATGCTGGAATGTTGACTAGAAAAATGTATTTTGAAACAACAAGAGAAAGCAAGGCAAATTTTCTGAAATTAGATATTTGTTTTAAATTAATCTGAAAGAAATTTTAGTTAAAAGTTAAAATTGATTCAAATCCAACTTGATTCTGCTTTCATAAGTATCATGGAACTGCGATAGTGTCTTGCTATAAATAGAAATTACATGAAGTATTACTAACATACAGAATAGTTTTATATCAAATTGTCTGTACACTCCATGATGAATTTATGTAGAGTAAATTTTGTATTCACAGAGAAGGCTTACAAAAAAATTGAATTTAATTTAACACTGCCTTGCTATTTTATATCATTTCTCAACTTTTTTATTCTGTAAACATTTACGCTACTTTTTTACGTTTTTATTTCTATAAAACGAAGCCTTACGTCTCTCCTTTAATCCTCATTGCAAGGATTATTTTGTACCTTTCTTATTAAATTTAATTATTCAATACATTTTTTATTAATTACATTAAGAGGTACACACATATATTTTTTTTAATTGATTTTTTAAACTTTTTTACAAGATAAAACTTCTGTTTCTAAAATACACATACGTACACAAGGAGTACTAGGGTAGGTTTTCTATTAAGTACTTTAAATTTTAAAACCACAGAGTTACAATTTTTTTTTTTTTACAAATATCATTTGCTTTATAGAAAACAACACAAGAAAATTCTCTTCAAATTTTACGATCTTAAGTTTACAATCATCAAAAAACTAAAATGCTAATTGTACCTACTAAAAGAAGGTTGTAAAACATATTTTAGCTTGCGTACTGCAATCAAATAATAATAAAAATCTACAAAGAGAATTTTCTTGACTAAACATCTTAAAATTTTAACGAAATACGTGACATAACATTTTTTTAACATTTTTAACTAAAAGGCAAACTGAGGAATAAAAATAAAGTTTCATTTATTTTTATCTTACAATGAGAATTAAAGATAATACACAAACCTACATTATTTTTGTTCGGTAAAAAAATTCAAAGCAAATCTTTGCAAAGAAAATGCTCTTGAATAAACATTAGATTAAATTGTTTTTCAACGACTTTAGTTCCTTATTTTTTATTTTACACGAGCAGTAAGGTAATTTAAATTTATATCTCTATTAATGAGATCTGTTTGTCACGTATTTACTGTATTTAAAGATTATTTATTAAATTATGTTTTAAAAAATTGACAATATTTTATATTTTTATTATTTACAATATTTATTTAAAATATTTTACAGTACAAGCATACTAATGTATATTTTTTAAATGTTTAAAACAGTAAGCTCCGTACAATATTTATATTTAAAACTTTATTATTGTTCAATACTGATGACAAGTTTTTTTTCTTTTCGAACTTTTAAATTTTTGAAATTTACAATTTAGTATAGTACTATTAAAAGTTTTATTATCACGAAATCCAAATAGTTGTCTTTTTTTATAATTATTGAAATACAATTCAAATTTATTTAAAGCAATACAATATTCTTAAGTTTCTTTGGTAAAACTTTCACAAGAAGATCATGTAGATGTGTCAGTTGTTAGGTGACTATATTATACAAGTCACTCAGCGACACGTGGACTTACAAAGGAAACAATGCCACGTGCGCCTGGGCTTGCTCCTAGGCAAGTGGTACTTTACGTCTCATAGAAGCACCCTGAGAATTTCGTGACAATGGATCAGCAACGAAAGCATAGTTACCAGCAAACGGTGCTTGACGAGGAGTTCGAGAACAACGTTTGAATGTCAATCGCCAAAATGCAACTCTAAAATCAGGACTGTAGAACGCGTAGATGAATGGATTTATTGCAGAATTTATCCAACCTGAAAAATTAAGAGAATTTAAAATTTATTTTTTATGATTTTCATTATGTATTCTTAATGGACCACTTACAATGAACGTATTATTTAAAATAAATTTGAATATTCTTCATGCATTTCTTATGGGAAAATAGTTATCCTTTACACGTTGTAACAATTAAAGACATTTCATTGCAAATTTTATATTGTAATGGAAAATAATATAAATTAAGTTAAAGTAAACTATGAACACTAGATTAAAGTGCATCAAATTACTAAGTACTCTCACTTCATAAGAATTTTTTATATTAATATTATTTGTTGAGAGGTCACGATTGCCCTTTAACGGCATGTTATTATTTGAGTGAGGTTTTTAAACAGTTCCGTGATAGCACTTTTGGTGTTGGAACTTCTATTTAATATGTTTATTATTATTTTGTACTATCTGACGAGATTTTGTAATTGAGTTTTATATTATTAATTAAGTGAATCGAGTAAAAATACTTATTTTGCTTTTCATTGATGACTAAAAAGAAGACGTAAAAGAAATTGAAAAATGCTTTTATAGACATTACCAAGCCACGTAAAGGAGTTGGCAAGCTCCGGTGAGGGTGGTGCGCTGAGGAACGGGGTGAGAATGTACAGCACAAAGAACGGCAACCAGCAGGCTACAAAACCTCCCACCACCAGAGACAAAGTTTGCGCAGTTTTACTCTCGCGACGAAATGAAGATACACGGCCAGATGTCCGAGCCGGTTCTTGCAACCCTAATGAAGATAATGAATAATATAGAGATCATGCTTTAATTTAATATTTCGTAATGTTAAGAAGAAAAACACATGGGACCAAAGTCAAATATTATAATTGTGATATCAATTAAATAGAAATGTTAAATCAAGATTGAGTTTGCAATTAGGACTTATTGTAAATATTTAACTATACCATGTAAACTAAATAAGTGGTAATAAGCTACAAATTTATCTACGTCATTGCAGGTCTATTATGATACTGCAACTTTCTTCATTATGCTCAAATTTAGCACAGATTATTTCCTGGCAAAACATTTCATCCAAGCAATCATCAAATTATTACCAAAATTTATTTTCATTTAAAAAGCAAAATCCAATAATTAGCATTGACGAAGAAAAGAAAAAAATACAAAATGTTATTTTATATTCTAAAAGATGCCATTGTTCTCAATCGATCGATATGCAAATTTTTAATTTTATAGTTCATTAAGTATTTTGTTAATTTTTTTTAAATCAAAAAATGACGTCACGGTTGGTAACATAAGCATTTGGGCATAGGAAAAAGTTACCGACCATGACGTCAATTTGTAACTTTCAAAAATTAATTAAATACTTAATGAAATAAAAAATTAGAAATTCGCATATCTATCGACTCAAGACAATATCTTCCTTTAGAATATGAATTAAAATTACACCGATCCTTTTTTTGTCTTTCTCATTAAGAAATTGAATAATATATTGAAAATGTTAAAATGAAAGTATTATAATCAATAAAGTTTAAAATAAGCTTTTATTGAAGCAAAATATGTAAAATTTCGCTCCAACTTTGTTTACTATGTTTACCTCCATGTCTGTAAACACTGGTACGTTTGATGACCCTTCCTGTGCAGATGTTGTTGCCAGCATTGATTTCAAGAGTTGTCACGTGTAGTTCTATACAGCACGGCTGAGGTTGCGTCATCTGTGGAGGAGTGCTGGTGGACATCCTAAACAAAAGTTACGTATTATTATTATATAATCATTTACACAGAAAATAGTAACTAAATAGTTGCTATTTAGACTATCTTTTTATAATAAATTTGTTAGATATATAAAAGTTTTTTTTTTTAAGCTAACTATTTATTCACCGCTGAAGAAATAACGTTTATATACTAACGAGTTTCTGTTTAAACTTTTTTCAATTGGTTTGTACTGAAGAGTTACATCTGTGTAACTCAATAATTTCTTAAATTTATGTTTTTCGTGTAGTTCAATAATTTTTTTTCGTTTATTTGTAGATAGTTGGCAATATGTCAGATTTTGACGATCTTTCAATATTTTTTCAACTTGATGTTATATATTTTCTTATCTTCAATGCTTATAGTAAAAAAGAAGCATACACTGTTTATTTTGGAGATAAAGTTCATTTAGATTATTTCGCCAATAGTTTTTGCTTTCTAAGTAATGTCAGAGGGGTATAATTTGCATGATTTTTTATTGATTTACAATAAAATTTATTAGCTTTATAAATAAACTTACCCCATGTTACGTGGAGGACCTTCAGTATCGGATGAAGATGGTGGTCGCTCAATATCAACTCGAGTTCGATATTCTCCACTAGCAGCAGCGAGAGGGTCCAAGCGACGAGCAATGACACAAGATATACGTCCGTAAACATAGAGCATGACTATAAGAGGTAAGAAGAAAGATCCCATTGCAGAGAAAATTACGTAGCCCTGGTTCTGATTGTAGCGGCAATTTTTATCTTTGTGACGACCTGGTTCATACCTATCAACATTGAAATTTAATTAGAAATAGTGAGGATGTAATATTATTAAAACTTATTGTATTTGTTTACAAAATAACCAGTTATTTGATTTATATACTGATTTAATCTGCTTTTAAATATATTCTGCAGAATATACATAAATGTTATATAATACATTAAATTTCTTTCTTTCTAAGACTTTCTCGAGGTGGTTCCATTCATATAAAAGTTTACGTCATATGTGAGCACTAAATAACATGGGCTGGTATGGCAAAATTACACATTTTACAAGTTTTAAAAATACTTAGCATATTTTTTGAGAGCAAAGATGCTGTTAATAGGTTGAATTAGGTTGTCGAGGATGCAAGAAAAATAATCAATACAAAAAGTTTTTTTTTTTTTAAATTTTCCAAAGGAAATAGCAAAAAAACAAACACGTTTTTCCTATGCTTCTAAGCATTGAAGCGTATTCAGAATAACATCATGTGCATACAGCATGAGGTAAACTTTAATTGAGTGGCATACGCACCAGCCAAAGATAGGAGGACAGGTGATAGCTGCAGCCGCAAGCCACACCGCGAGTATCATTGCTAGCGCGAGTCGTTTGGAGCGTCGTCGTCGTGAGTATATTAGAGGTTGAGTGACAGCAAGGTAGCGATCAATGGAGATCGCTCCAAGGGAAAGAATCGAAGCCGTGCATAGTAGTACGTCAAGTGATACCCAAATATCACACATTATCCAACCTAACTCCCAGGATCCTACAACAAATAAATTTAAAAATGAGAAAATACATAATATATACCATATAAACCATTATACCGTAAATAAAGCACAAAAATTGAAAATTCCCTGCTGCTTTTCATTTTCACGCACACAATAAATCATTACCTTTAACATAATGTAAAACTGAAAAGTAATTTAGAAATTTTGAAAGGTTTCCACAACCTCAATAAAACATGAGTATGAAATTTTAAAAGTTCTCTCTATAACAAAGTCAAATTTTAAACTCGTTATTAAAAGGAACAAATTTATAACTTATATATAACAGCTAAATAAAACCAAACAATTATAATTGTTATGTTTCAATTCATACATCAAAATTTCAATTTTAATGTATCAATTAATTGTTTCTGAATATGAAATTAGTAATTTATTATATAATAAGCTGTATTAAAAAAAAAATAATGAAAAAAGAAGAGTATACCGTGTCGCTACTTAAAGCCATAGACCACATAAAACAACATGTTTTTGTGCTTTTTAATGAATAAACACGAAATGGGATCTTCAAAACTGATGACAATTTTTACCAGAATGTTAACGTAGTCCAACGAGAGAGTGTGAAATTACTGTAAAGTATGCAATTTGCGTGACTATTAATGTTTCTGACGTCAGAAAGATGCAAAAACTAGTAAGAAAATGTTGTGCGGGTTGCATAAATTGAAATTTTCTGATCACTGCTACGGAGTTACAGTTGGGTTTTGAGGCAAACCAAAGCTATATTTATGTAAGTCCCATCAAGTGTTTTGTGATACAAATGCTTGTGTCTTTCTCTGTTCTATTCCTTTAAGAACCAATCTAAAGCTTCTTGTATAAGAGATTTTTTTCTTTCATTTAAGTTTATCGTATCGTATCATAATTTATATTGCAATTTTAACCTTCGCCTAGTTTACATCAAGAAGCAAATCATTAAAAAAAAAAAAAAAAAAACTTAAATTAAGGAAAAAAATCCTTATTTTCATCATATTAAAGTATTCTAAAGTATAACGTTGTAGATGATACTTCAAAGTAATATTTTTATGATGCGACAAAGATGATAACGAAATTTTTATAGCATAATATCAAATTTAGAAAAAGAGAGTGAAAAAAGTTTCGTAGATCAAATAAAATTCTACCGTAAAAAAAAAAAGTTGAACAATAAAATTTATGAACTTTCTTGATACTTTATTATCATCAAATTATTACAATTTTGTTCTATATTATTGCAGCTTCCATTATTTTACTGCAGGACAATATTAAAATAGTTAACAAGAGCACATTATTATTATTATTATTATTTTTTTTTTTTAGTGCTGAATTTTAATACTTTGCTATTTCATGTTTCAATAAAGTACTACATTTTTTATCTATTATAACGGTCGAGGATTGAAAAAGAAAGAACTAAAAACTTTTAAATATTTTTTAAAACATTTAAGCATGTTTTTTTTTTTTTGCATTTTTTTTTTTAATTATTGCTTATAATTTCATTTGTATTAAGATATTTTGAATTTCAAGCTTGGAAAATAATAATTGAAATACCCTTAAGATTTTTTTTAGTAACATAAAACAAACAAAAAAAAAAATTACAAAGCGTTTTACTCCCACCCCCTCCTTCTCGAAGATTAGCAAGATTGGAATAATATTTTGTACTCACTCATGACTTGGTATGCGATAGCAGGAGGCATTACAAAAACAGCCACCATCCAGTCTGCGACAGCCAGTGACGTCACGAAACAGTTGGTCACTGTCCTTAAACGTCGTGTGGTCAGCACAGCCGCAATCACAAGAGTGTTGCCCACCTAAAAAAAAATTAATAATAAAAAATATATATATATATAAAAATTAAAAGAAAAGTTTTACAGACTTTGAACTTTCTTTGTTTTTATATGGTCATTTCGTTGCGATCTACAAAAAGTGAGTTATTTATAACATCTGATTTAATAAAACATCTTCTTGTCTGGTAGAATATATTTTATTTATTGCTATCCAATCCAAACCACAGACAATGTTACTTACTCGATAATTTGGTAGTACAATCAGCCAGTATATAAATGTATTATACTTTTGTTACAAATAAATATATATTCAAATTTACGCTTAAGATTTTAAATTGTACTCAATATATCGTCGGCTGAGAGCTTAAACCTTGTATCTAAAAAAAAAAGCAATAAAAAAAATAAAGTAATTTTTAAGCTTATTGCTGCTATATAAAGAGATGGGAATCCCATAATTTTCTTTTGGAGATCGAGCTTTACGCTCTAAGCCGACGATATATTATTAGTTAAAGAAAGTTACACACCATGAAATAGTTTTTCAATATGTAGTATGAAGTATGAGAAATTTAAAGCATGATTTATATTATAATGTTATTTACTATTTGTTTCTGGTTTCTACATAATATATGTGACATGAAACTTTTATTTAAAAAAACAAATATTCCTATGTATGTATGTATGTATGTATGTATGTATATATTTTATTTTTCAGTAAAATCTAAATGCCCAAACTAAATAATAATTATAATAAAAACGTACATTCAGTACGAGTACTGCCGCAGTGTTTGTCACTATAGATTTATTTAGTGTAATTTGCAAGAACAAAAGTATTGTAGATTTTGTTCTGGAAAAAAAAAAAAAAAAAAAAAAAAAAAGCAACAAACAAAGTTTATTTTATTTTGTTCAATTGTACACATTTTATTTGTTACAGATTGCCTCTTGAAATTTATTTACAAAACATTTTTAAAGATAATGTTATTCAGAACAAGCTGGTGGCATCTGTGTTTGGCAAAGTTAAGCCAAAGTTTGCTTTGCAAAAAAATCAATATTTTCGAGACTGGAGTGAACTACATCAAGCGGCAAGTGCTTTAACTATTCACAATTGTAGCGCCAAATATTCCTCAGTTAAAACTTATCTTATATTTGCAAACATAAGTATAACTGATATAGTGATTAAATTTTTAAAGATAAAAATTACAAATAAATTGAAAATATTATTGAGTTTGATTCAGATGATAAATAAAATTTATTTTTCGATATAGTAATCACTACATTTAAGTTACAAATTCTCTTAAAGTATTATTCACATGACGCGTAAATTTGACGCACGTCGACGTGCGGTACAAAGTTGGAACAATGTAAACAAATGGAGCCGTTCACATGTAATTTTCAAAAACAATGTGAACGGCTCCATTTGTTTACATTGTTCTAACTTTTTAACGTGCGTCAAATTTACACATCATGTGAATACTACTTAAATAGTACACAATAAATTGTATTATAATAGTACGATAAATTGTTTCAAACAATTTAAAAAGTATTTATACGATATCAGTTTACTGTGATGTAGGATGGCTATGATAAAGGATTCGATTCATCAAACTCTTAGGTTACCCAAACTTATTAAGATCATTATTATATTTTATAAGCATATAGTTAGGTATTATAAAGCTCTTAAGTGACCTATGAGCTTTAATAAATCATACTCATTATCATCTTGTCTAAAATTTGACAGGAAATAAATTTAACCTTTTCAAATTTTATCTTCCTACATTTTAATTTTATAGACTCAGGTATTCAGGTATCTGAGAGCTATAAAACTTGAAAAGTAGGCAACCTGCTTTACAAATGCTATTGTAGAGGAATTTGTAACTTTTTTTATTCCTAAGTTGCCTACTTTACAGTTTCTTTGACCTGAATTTGTGAGTATACAGAAGTGTTTAGGGACACAATATGTATGATGTTCCCATCTCATGAATTTTATGTTTTTTATTTGTTTTTGTGTGGCTAGGATCCCTTTAATGAAAATTATTTATTATTATACTTAAAAGTAATTCATAGAATAATTCAGAGCAAACTATTAAGGTAAATTTTATTACCATTTAAGTATTCTTCGTATTTATTTTATAATATTTGATTACGTTAATAGTATTAAAAGAACATTGCAAAGTAGTGTATAGAGTACAGATACACAACCCCACTCTTTCTTTATTCCCTAAATTGTACTTACCACAGTGACTGCAATCACCAAGACAAGTAATACCACGGTAAGAACTTCGTTCCATGGTAACGGACCAGTTTCCTTAACTTCTCCTTCTACCGTCAATGTTGTATTTTCAGTGTTGTTCTGTGACGTAGACAAGTTTACCGTCTCTGCCATACTGCAAATTATTACATTAAAGAAATTAATTAAATTTTATATTACATGTATTGTATACACACAATATGTGTACGTATATATGTACAGTGTAGTAACGTAATACGTATATATATATATAGAGTATAATAAAATAAGACACTACACACACAACAAAAAAAAGGTGTACAATACAAAATTGTAATCTTTTCTACACAAATATACAATTTAAACTTTTAACTTTTGTCTAATTCAAACTTTATTAATAAACTTGTAACCAAAAAACTACGATACACAAAAATATTAAGTATATGTCTCTAAAGTTTTGGATATAAGCTACAAAAATTGTTATCATTATATAAAGAAAGTCTTTTGTAATTTTATAACTTTGAAGTAGAATATTATATTTGTTAAATCTAATTTTAAAACTTGTGACTATTGTTGTAGTAGCAACCAGTTATACAATTAATAGTTTTATTAAAAAATTTTAGTATTAATACTGAAAATTTTAAGCTACATGGTTATACACATTAAGTTGACTCTTGTATAAGATTATATCTTGTTAAACTTGTTAATATAATTGTTGTGAAATAAATTATGCAAGCGATAAACATTGCAACTTATCTTAACTATTTTAGATGAACTATGCAACAAAGTTATTCTCATATAATAAAGTTATTTCTAACAACCACAAAATACGTAATAATGTTCTACTACAAATTCTAATTCTGCTTCTCCTCTAATGAAACGCTCAACAACTTATCAGTTTTCCTTGAAGACGTGGAATAATTATTGCAGCATAATTTATATAAACAAATATTTTTTCCATATTGCACAGTATGTAATACTTAAAGGCTAAAGGTATAGAATAGACAACATAAAAACATAAGCGTTTACATCACAAAATAACTTGATGGGACTTAACGTTAATTGGTCTCAAAGTGCCGTAGCAGTGATCAGAAAGTTTTGATTAATGCAACCCGCACAACATTTTTATACTAGTTTTTTTTTTTTTTTTTTTTTTTTTGTTTGTTTGTTTGTTACCTATTTCTGACGTCAAAAACAGAAATTTTCAAGCAAATTGCATACATTACTTTTTTTTTTTCACGCTCTCTTGTGGGACCACATTTACATTCTGGTAAAAATTGTTATAAGTTTTGTAGATCCCATTTTGTGTTTCATGTTTTCTATGCCTTTAAACAATTTTTACACGCTAAATATTAAGTTAATGTCGTTTTCATTATTCCATTTTTTTTTTTTTTTTTTTTTTTTGCTTTGCCATATTGTGTAATCGTGCTACACCAATACCAGTCAAGACATTGTCTTATCGACATTTAAGGACTTTCCAATCAATGGAAAAGCACACACGGGCCACACACAATATCTTAATATTGAAATGTATATTATTAATGTGTGTGTTTTTTTCTGTTACTTTTTGTTTAAATATTTTTTTCACACTATTTTTGATTTAGCAGTATTATTACATTGAATAAATAATTCAAAATAAATATATATTTGAAATTAATATAAATGATAATATCTGTAAAGTATATAATATTACTCAAGTTCAAATTATTGTGCGATATAAATTTATTGTTACTAACTGTTGAAGGATTCTTGTACTAATATAATATAGCTTCTATAAAATATATAATACCGTTGTAAGTTACTGTATTACCTACATGTCTGGTCAAGGTTTTGTAAAAAAAGAGCTGTCATGCTCTCACAATGCTTTAAGGGAGTAGGGGACCAACGTCGGCCATTAGACTCAAACTTTTCTCGTCAAAAAAATCTGAAATTTTGCACAATGATACTTCAGCTTGAGACAATTTCAAATATATAAAAATATTGGGGGGTCACCGTGCAAATTAATTTTATATAATTTATTGAAAGTTTAAGCCCATAAGGTCCAATGTTAATTTCAATTTTTTTTTTTTTTTAAGGACAGTCAAACCTCATGAAATTTTTATCACAGCTAGGTGTGACCTTTGGCTACACAATGACACCAAATTTAGACCCAAAACACTTCTAGTTTTTTTAGATATAGGGTTGGTACTCTACTGCCTTAATAAAGTTTATTATATAAAGGTACAACTTTTATCCTTGCATCTAGGTAGTTTCATTTTATATGCCACTCAAAAAAAAAAAAAAAAAAAAAAAAAAAACACTAAAACTCCACTACCAGGCAGTTTCATTCTGATAGTAATTCTGATACTAATTAGCACAGTTGAATTATTATATAATAAAATTAGAAGTCGGATTAAAATCATATTAAGAGGTAAATTTTTTATAACATTTATATATTATAAATGCAACGAAAGTAAAATGTCTTACTTTGCATATAGCTAATAATTCTATTATTGATTTCTACAGAGCATTATATATATTTAATTCTATACAACGTAGAAAATATAAATTGCAATAACTGCATTTTATGATTAATATAATATTTTACCCATGAATGATAAATTACTACTTCTAAACTTAATTATTTCTAGGTATAATCTCTTGCAAGAGTGATTTATTTGAAATTAAATTTAAATTACTTTACGGTGTTCATATTGTATTGTATAGATGTATGTTTTGTGTGTATATTAAATTATTAACTATAATAATCTATGAGATATGTAGTTTGAATTGCAAATTTCTCTACTCTAACTTTGTTCATGAATAACTTATGGTATATTGAACAATAATGCATTTCTAGGTTAATATGTATGTATAACAAACGTACATGAATTTAATATGAAAATTTTTGCTCTACTTTATATTAGTAATATGCTAATTTGTGTATAAAAGTTTTTTCATCTAATTTTTTGTATATTATAATAATTTTTCAATGAATTATTTGTCTTTTTAACAATGATGTTTTTATTCCAAAGAAGATAAATTGTGAATAATAATAAATAAATTGTGTATTACAGTATGAGTAAGTACAATAATGAACTACAATTTTACATACTTTTTATTATTATTGTTATTTTACGTTTTATATTTTTTAATGACTTCACACAATATGGAAAAAAAGAGTATTAATTTGTTTTAAATTACTATTATTAAAAAACATTTCTACAATTTAAATAATGAGTTGTTCAGTATTTAATATTTAAATTTATTATTATTTATTAATATTATATTAAATATAATATATTGACTATACTAATTATTGGTATATAAATTTAATGAATTATTATACTTCACTAAACTCAGCAATGTAAATAATGCTTTTGGATGAGTTATGTATACAATAATGCATATAATTTAAGATGAGACATAAAAAAAAAGCATGACACCTCTACCCAACCTCTAAAAAGTCTCAATATTATCACCTTTTTTTAGTCTCAACCTAGTTGCATACACTGCAAAAAAAAAAAAAAAAAAAAAAAAAAAACTTTCTTTCTATATTACAGGTGAAGATAATTTTATACACATGTTTACTTATAAAAATTTAAAAGTTACAAAAAAGAGACGTTTCTGGATTAAGTGAAATAAAAATATATGCAAATAAAAAGATAAAAAATATATATATATATACATACGAAACACGCATAACAAATTAAATTATACAATATTTTAGCACTTGATGTATAACAAAGGTTAGTAGTTGAGAAGAGAACTATAAATTAAAAACATTTCTCACTTTTCCTTTTAAGGTATTGAAATAAATTAAAAAGTTATTTTTTATTTTATTTTTTACTTTGTAGATGTTTAAAGTTTTTTTTTTTTTTAAGTATTATATTACTCTTTTACTCGCAATTAAAACAGTACAGTAAAACAAAATTTATTTCTTTTGTCCCATAAAAAAAATCTTCTTATACAAAAATTAAATAAAAAGAGTTAAAAAGGAAGTGTTATTAATGTCGAGCAGTTGTAAACTTTTTTTTATGGTCTTACTACGTGCTTAAAAGTGACAAAACCAGTCATATTTGCACGTAAATATCCAGTGTTTGAAATATTTTTTCTATATAGAAGAATATGCTGTAGATGTAATATGTGGAAAGCATTAAAACTATTTCATAGAATTAATGCATATAGAATTCATACATAATTTTAATTAAAAAACATAGAAGCCGTTTGATATCATAAATTTTATAATATTATATTTTATAATTTTATATATATATATATATATATATATATATATATATATATATATATATATATATATATATATATATATAATGAATTTTATACTCTTGATTTAAATTTATTCTATTATATATAACCCTTTCATAGAACTTTCATTTACTAGGTCAAGTATTATGAAATTCCTTTGAAATATACAAATTATCATGAACAAGGTTAGGATTGTAATGCAACTGAACGTAAAAAGCGTCAATTAAGCACAATTACTGAGTTATTCAATGCATCGCTTCATGCTTTGCTGTATAAGTGAGCAGCTCTTATTAGGAAAGTACCAATTAAAAAAAATTAATACAAATTATATTTTTAAATTCCAGCATTTTTGGCACATGATTTGGCTGTTTATAAGGAACAATATTTTCATGGTGCTTAACTTAATTCAATGCAATCTACATTTAAAACTATTAAATTTTCTTGCAATTAAATTTATTGCTGAATGTAAATATTACTTAAAGAATCAACAGAGCATAATTATACTTTACATAATATATAATATCATACAAATGTAAACCAATTGTATAGTTGAAATGCATTACACAATTTTATTTAAATATTTTTAATTTAATTGATATAATTTAACTGATTATAAAGTTTGTTCTGTAAAGTATAGTGAGGCTCATTAACAATGATTGGCTGCCCAAAAAATTAGACACATTCATTGGTTGATGTTGATTTTTGAGCCGATAAAAGTGAGTCGCATATTAAGCATGGAATTTTTTTTCAGTAAAGTTTCGTTTATTCTTATCAGGTCTAAAGTTCTAAACGAAAAAAATAAAAATGATCAACCATACATATAAACGTAGTAATGACGTCATGATCAGGTGTTCTTAACAAAGGAAAAAATATCGACGCTGGCTCAATATTTGTGTGTAGCTTACAGAACGAACTTAAGTTTTCAATATAAGAAAATAATTGACCTAAATAGTATTTTAATTTAATTACTTTTGAAACTGTTAGAAATAACAACAACATATATATTAAGTAATTTATTTTGTTATATAATATTAACGGTAGATATACACGCTGTTTTAAATTAAAGATTATAACAAGAAAGCAAGCAAATAAAAGCGCATAGTATGTAAGATGAGATTTAGTGTGGTGGCACGTACATTATTTGGTAACCACAGCATTTGGTTTAGACTTTGGCCAGAACTTGTAGCCACGAAGCAACTTTCTGCTTAAGAAAATTTCAAACAGTCACGCTAAAATTTATTACTGACACGTTTATATTTTCTTCGTAATGTAATATTCTTCTATAAGCATAGAAACTGCAGAAGAAAAAAAATTACAAAATCTTGTTAGGAGAGAGAGAGAGAGAGAGAGAGAGAGAGAGAGAGAGAGAGAGAGAGAGAGAGAGAGAGAGAGAGAGAGAGAAAAGGGATTTGTAGAACAAAATAATATAGTAAAATACAAAGTATAATACTTTTTAAAATATCAAAAAATTGCACATTTTTTCAAAAACTGATTATTTTTAATTATAATTTATTTGTTTTTAAAATGAAATCTAATTAACTTAAAATGAGAACTCTTAATACTCTCTCTCTCTCTCTCTCTCTCTCTCTCTCTCTATTACTAAAAGGAGAGAACCTTCATAAAGTGGAAAATGTCTAACATAAAATACATAACATTTTAACAACGTAAAGATAAAATCTACACAACAAACCACGAAAACTTGAAGAGAAAAAAAAATCTTAAGCCAAATGAGATTTAATCAATTGTATGTTTGTAATGTCATTAAACTAATTTAATTTTAAAATTGCTTTTTTTTTCTTTAAAATATATAAAAAAAGAGAAATATTCAAATATGACAATTCTATTTTGATTGAACAATGTATTTATTGAAGATTCAATTACATATTTTCTTTTCCAATATTGTTATATAGCAGTGGTAAATGCCGTAAATGTCACGGAAATTTGTATGCTCACTCTCTCTCTCTCTCTCTCTCTCTCTCTCTCTCTAACGTACTTTAGGATACGTTGTAACATTATTTTTACATTAACACAGAGAAAAAAAAAAGGTAAAAAAAAGTCTGCAATACGATTACAGCCAAATTTAAATAAAGAATAAAACTGAACTATTGACGCATTACATTTTATTATTACACTAAACTTGTTAAACAAATACATAGTTTTTTTTTTATTTCAAAACTATTGTTTGAAAAAAAAATCTACAGGATTTTCACTTGAATTACTGAAAAAAAAATCTTGCTATTTCTTGAATTGTAATAATTTTTAAACTAAATTAAGCTGTCAAAACTTGTCACAAAATTAATATCTTATCCGTATTAACACTTCAACGCTCAACTATATTGTGAATTTTGTAAGAACGTAACAAAAAAACAAGTAAAAAAAAAAAAAAAAAAAAGGTAAAATTTCTGACGTTAAAACTTTTTATTTAATCCAATAAATATTTAAGTTTATCACGTTTTGTTTAAGTTTATAATAGAAATATTATGTTTACGATTAAAAAAAAGACGTTGTACGGTGTTGTACTGTATACGTATTTCTAAAAAGTTTATACATACGTGCGCAATAATTTATTTTAACATTTTCACACCTTAAGTTTATTATTTTATAAACAATAAATTTTAGAATGTATATAATCCGATTTAAAGTTCAACTTTATAAGTTTGAAAGTACACATTCAATAGACATTTTGTAAGGGTGTTAAATTTTTCCACTTACATAACGATGAATAAATTAATCTTCAAATTTTTAATTATAATCATATATATATATTTTTAATATACATTTATTGCAATTTTTTCAAGAAAGAAAGCTTTAAATATTTTAAATCAATTTATAATTATCTAAAAACATAATTTTATTTGCTTATATTATAATATATAAAATTAAATAAGTTACACTAAATTAATTCAAAGTATACGCTTGATAAAATAAAACAGATGATGTTAAATCTTGTTGTTTTATTACTGCGAATGTTACATAAAATATTATTAACTTGAGTGAATACAACTTGAATAATTTGATAGTTAAAGCCATAGACCACATAAAACAACATGATGTGATTTTTAATGAATAAACACGAAATGGGATCTTCAAAACTGTTAACAATTTTTACCAGAATGTTAATGTAGCCCCACGAGAGAGCGTGAAAAAACTGTACAGTCAAGATACTACATACAAGATAGCGACGCGCAGATTTTGGTATCCGGTTTGGGCCGCCGCGAAATATTTGAATTGCTGTGTAATCAAATGGCACGGCCCAAAACGACACTAGCGGCACCTGTTGGCGAAGCTGTGAAGCTCCTATGCTTTAACATGGGCCGCCTTTATACATGGGACCAATGGGTGTCCCTATCTTGTATGTAGTATCTTGGTAAAGTATGCAATTTGCGTGAAAATTCATGTTTATGACGTCAGAAACATGCAAAAATTAGTATGAAAATATTGTGCAGGTTGCATAAATCGAATATTCTGATCACTTCTACGGGGCTACTGTTGGGTTTTGAGACAAACTAATGTTATTTATGTAAATCCTATCAAGTGTTTTGTGATATAAATGCTTATGTTTTTCTCTGGTCTATTCCTTTAAGTTTGCTAAAATACGTAATTTTCTTCTCATCATTGTCTTGATAACAAGCAAACAAAAGAAATTATATATGATGTTACTTGAGCGATAAATTAGAATTTTAATGATTACTATTGTTTTGAAACATTATTATATCAAAATTAATACGTATCTACTATAATATTAATATGATATAATATATTATAAACTTAGGTATATACACACTTTTCATGAACTCAGATTTTGATATAATTCTTTTATTACTTATTAAATCATTTTATAATGTTTAAAAATTATTTGTGTTATTTTTATATTTTATCTGTTAAAACAAAGACACTTTTCAAATTATTAAGAAAGAAATTGAAAATCATATTATTTTATTAAATGACTGTAGAATGTTTTATTTATTTATTTTTTTTTTTATAAAGAGAGCTATTTTACATTCTAAAGGTACTGTTTTTTGTCACTAAGTTTATTACGTAGAATTCATGTATTTTTTTAAGTAAATTCAATTATTGTAGTAACTATAGAAATATTTCTTTAAGGGACGTCATACTGAAAAAATATATAGCTTCATAGGGAAGCGTAGGAGTTATGCTTGTTAATGACATCATTTATACACAAATAGTTTCAAAATCATGCTTTATCAATACTTTACTGTATAAAATTTATCTTAAAGGCGTAAAACACCCTGAACAAAAAACATGTCTTATATCCTAACATACCTAAATATCAATGTTAATTTGGCCGGAGCCATTGATTTCTAATTTGTTGTTTATTCAAAAAATGACAGATGCGAGTTTATGACATCACAGTTCACTGTCCCACGCGTGCGGAAAAAAAAGTGAGCTGTGACGTCATAAACCCGCAACTGATATTTCGTAAATGGAAAATAAATTAGATATGAATGACTCCAGCTAAATTAACGTTGATATTTAGGTATGTTAGGATATTAGACATGTTTTTTTGTTTAATATAAAAAGTTTTAAAAAAGTAGATAAAATTATTGAGTTTATTATTAATTTTTTATTTTTTATTGTAGTGTAATACATTATTGATACTGCTCCATTATTTTAACTTTTGACATTTTGCTGTTTATTTTGTCATTTAGTTTGGAAAAAAAATGACATTATTCTGACAAGTTTCAAAGGTAAAAATAAATGATGTCACGTAGAAAAAGTTAACAAAATATTGGATGTGAAGTTTGGTATCACAGTTTTCTTCAGAGAGAGATGAGAGAAAACATACTTTATGGTATTCCACAAACATCACTTGCGAATAAAAGATAAACAATTTATATATATACTCCCGTAATTTTTTTTAGGCACGTATAAAAACATCTTCTCACAAAAATAGTGAGAGAAGAAAACAATATTGTTTCAAAAAAAAAATTTTTTTATCTTATAAAAACTTTTATATTGTGACAGCAAGAAAAATGAAGAGAGAGAGAAAAAAGAGCTTTTTCATTGAAAAATTGACGAGAAAAAAATGTATGTTACGATCATAATTGAAACCGTTATCAAATTCGAAGAAAATTTAAATAATAAGTTGATACGGATAGCGCCTTGAAATTAGGCAACAATGTGGGTACATATATGTTTCAGGTTGCATAACTTTTAGGATGCGTCACATTCTGAAAAGGACGGATGATTCATCTAAATAAAAGCTCTTGTTGAATTTTAGTTTATTTATTTTTATTTAATGATTTCTATAATTCTAAACTCCGTTTAACTGAATTTTATACATTCTATGGTGCTTTTTTTCCCGATAATTGTCTAAAAAAATATTAATAATAAAAAGATTCATTATATATTACAACAAGTATGACAGATGAACTTTAAAAATAGAATTGAAGAAACGAGAGATTAATAACTTTTTAATTAATTATTTTAACATTGTGGAGTTCAATTATTTTTCCTTTATATATGATATTTTTGCTATTTTTCACAAATAAAGTAATGAACTGAATTGATATTAAAATATTTTAATATGATTAAGTGATCATGGATGAATATAAAATTTTTATAAAACTCAATGCTCACAATTAAAAATCAATACTTAATAATATGAATCAATAAAAATTTCATTGAGTTTTTTTTTTTTAAATAATACTGCAATGAAATGCTTTAAAATATTCATTATTTTTATAACATAAACTTCATGTATTTATATTGCGTACTGCAGTAATACATTATATTTTTAAATCAATATTATGAGAGCTGAAAAGATTGCACAAAACTTTAACAAGTAAACTATTATAATATCAATGCTATAACTTTATAGTAAATCCCACGCATAAAATCTTGCACTTTATATAAAAGTTTTATGTGTTTGTTTACTTATAACTAACGATAATAATTAATATGTAAAGCAAAAACAATAGTATCAATTTCTCAATCATTATGTTATTTCTGTGATATAAATACAAAACCTGGTAAGTTATTAAAACATATATTTACTTTGAACTTCAACCAAAACCATATCATTGCCATAGACGCATGTTTTAATACAATTATATAACACCTTCGCTTAAATGTTAACTTTGATGGTATATTATTTTATTATTAATAATAAATATAACCTTCATGAGGTAAATGTATACTGTAAATATCAGGTTACAAAATTAAGTTTGAATATACTTGGCAATGTTTTACAAAATTGTGATTCTTACTCAAAATGAATGAAAGTTATATAATTTAATATAAATTTCACTACCTACACAATTTTATCGTTTTACTTTATATTTAATGAATAAAATGTTAAAGTTGAACAACCCAAATATCATTATAAATTACTAAAAATAGCACAGAAAGTTTTTTTTTTTAATATTAATAAGTTATTTTATATATCGACGGTGATCTCGTCAAATGTCTTAATTTAAAAAAGTATCATAATATGATAACTTGGTAAATAGTACAAATTTAGTATTAAATATGAAATATATTCGAAATAATAAGGGTAGTGGGGATGCGGTAGTAAGGATCAGTAGCGTAGTCAGGATTTTGCGACGGGAAGAGTCCATTGGGAAGAGTCCGGGAAGAGTGAACATAGTAGAGCCTACAGTAAAAGGAGGGGGGGGGGGGGGAAAGCCCAAACCCTCCTGGTAGAGATGTCAACATTATTAAAAATATATGTTTAATTATAAGACTTTAAACAATTTGAATTAAGACATTTTGTGAGATCTCTGTCGATATATAGAAAGTAAATTTATTTCTAAAATAAATGATAACGTTATTAATTAGCATCATGACGTCATACATTATACCTTCATTAAGTTTCAATATGCTTAATGACAGACATTGCAAGTATATTATACTGGAGTATAGTATTACACGTAACTATGTTTAAAGCCATAGACCACATAAAACAACATGTGCTTTTTAATGAATAAACATACAATGGGATCTTGAAAACTGTTGACAATTTTTACCAGAATGTTAATGTAGCCCCACAAGAGAACGTTAAAATACTGTAAAGTATGCAATTTGTGTGACTATTCATGTTTATGACGTCAGAAACATGTAAAAATTAGTATGAAAATATTGTGCGGGTTGCATAAATCGAAATTTATGATCACTGCTACGGAGCTACAGTTGGGTTTTGAGACAAACTAAAGTTATTTATGTAAGTTTCATCAAGTGTTTTGTGATATAAATGCTTATATTTTTCTCTGGTCTACTCCTTTAATATTTTCATCTACTTAAAGAAACATATTTTAACAAAGTCTAAAAATATTCTATTTTTATTTTTAAACGACAATTTTTTTAGATGAAATTAAACTTAAAAATTGAATGTATAAAGTCATAAATTTTTTCAGATTACTTTAGAATTTGTTTTCTTTCCTTGTATTACTTTTTTCTTTCTTTCTTTTTTCTTTTTTTTTTACTAAAATGTTGAATTAAAATATAAATACTAAAAATATCCTATTTTATATTTTTATCCATAGCTCAATATTTATCTCCATTTTTTCCCCACGTTCTATAAAATAAATTTTGTTTATGAATTTCTTGTTTTTAGGTTATTATTCTTTATTAATTTATTTGAAATTAAACACTTTTTCTATTTTATTTATCATTTAGGTATAAAATGAAAATAACTTTTCTATATTAGTGTATCTCTTGAGAGCTATATAAAGTATTCAACTTTAATGTTTGTGTATATTTGAGTTTGTTGACGATGAAAAATATTTTGTAATTATTGTAGCATAATAGTTAATTACTGCACATGAACAACCATGCAAATAACATTTATAAAATTAATACTTGACATCATTTCTGCATTTAATTTGTTATTTCCTTATGTATTTGATACTTAAAATATATATAACAAAAAACAAGGAAGTTAAAAATTATAAACTTTAGCTTTTTTATCATTATTTTGTACTTTTTATCAACTGTAGGAGAAAATGTGAGATGTAATTTACAATACATGAAAATTTACATACAGTATATTAAAATAAAAATAAATACAGTAGCATATGCGTATTATTATTATTATTAAATTTGTTGAAGGAAACTAATTTCTGTGTGGAAAGAAAAAAAATTTAAAAAAAAAAAAGATTTCTTTTATCGCATACGTTGTCCGAGTATAGTTAAAAAGTTAAAGCTGCTGACTTGCAATTTTATATCATTTTTTTCGTGTGTAGGTTCAAAACCAGGTAATTTTTGAAAGGATAAATGAAGTGCGAAGGCATGACTTGTTTCATTGTGCGTGTTCTAGCCTATTCTACGTGCTCCAGCAGTCAAGAGAAACGTGATTGACGTAGATTTGTACAGACCATAATGGTTTCCTCAGAGGACTATTGGCTAATGTGGAGCCATATATATTAAAGGAATAGAACAGTGAAAAACATAAGCATTTATATCACAAAAAACTTGATGGGATTTTCAAAAATAACTTCAGTTTGTCTATAAACCCAATAGTAGCCCCGTAGCAGTGATTAGAAATTTCAATTTATGCAACCCGCACAATATTTTCATACTACTTTTTGCATGTGTCTGACGTCATAAACATGAGTTTTCACGCAAATGGCATACTTTACAGTATTTTTACGCTCTCTCGTGGGGCTACATTAACATTCTAGTAAAAATTGTCATCAGTTTTGAAGATCCCATTTCGTGTTTATTCATTAAAAAGCACATGTTGTTTTATGTTGTCTATGTCTTTGAGCAGTTGCCAGCTACGTTAAAACATAACATAATATTCAAAAGTTTGTACTGTGAGTAGAATATTTTTTTCACTTGAATATATAAAATGAATTAGGTTTAAAAAATAATCCACATTACTTCATCATGAATATCATGATTAAGATAGTTTTTGATAAAAAGTGATTGTATGATCTTTTCTATGTAGAAGTTAATAAATGATATAAAAGTAGCTTTGTAATTGTGACTGCATATATGCGCCATGTTAAAGTAGGTGTAATTGAATTCAATTTAATACAATTATTATTTTTTATCATTATTTGTAATTTAAAATAATTTTTGAAGTTTTTAAAACTTAATCTCTGGCATCGTAAAAAAGAAAAAAAACTAATTAATTAATTTTTAAGATGACACGTTTTTGATAGCTTTCAAAGTTATAAAAAGTATATTAAAATACTTTTAATGATCATACAGTATATTTCTGGTAATAATTACACGATTTAAAATTTTACGTAAATTACAAATATTAATTTGTCTATTCCCTTTTAGAAATGAAGTACAATTTCTAAAACAAGCATAATGCATAAAAGTCTAAGTAATATGAACTCACATTTTCTATCTATAAATGTATATAAAGGAGAATTAATAACTAAAATATTATATTGTTAAAGTAATTTTTGTCTTTTTATAACCTACGATATTTATCGATCGAAATTGAGGCAATTTTTACTCAACATCATATGAAACCTCTTGTTTGGTTTGTTTGCTTAAGTTCCTATATAATATTGTTTTTATTTTTATGTTTCATAACGAGTGCTAAAATATGTACCAATCATAAAGAAAACATAAAAATTTATTTTATTTATAACCTGCTTTCTTTCTCTCACTCTCCCCAAGTCAATTTTTCCTTGAAAGAAACCACACGAGATCATTGTGTCGTTAGCACTTTGATGTTTTGTTTTTTTTCTTTGTTGTTGTCATTTGTAGTGGCTTCATCAAAGCAGCCACATCATTTGTTTGTGTTTCTTTATATTCTTATATTTCTAATAACCCCCTACCCCCACTTTTTGTTTACAAAGTAGGCGTTGTCATATTTTTTGTCGTTGTATAATAATGATTTAAAAGCTAATTTTAAAATAGAAGCGTAATCACAAAATGTGTGATTGACGTTTAATTATATTTTACCACCTAAAAACTTGTTTGTGAAATATTATATAAAAATTATAACTACGTATTATGTTGTTCAATGTTATATACAGTACACGTTACTCTGTAAATTTAGTACTGAAGGAACAGTTTATCATTGAGCATTTTTGTTATTATTCAAAGTAGAAATGGAGATTGATATTACCAAAAATACTTTTTATTATTATTTTTATTTTTTTATAAGTGTGTGATGGAATTTATTTTTGCAGAATAGAAATTGCTGTTTTTCTTCTTAAAACTAAGTGAACGTATTTTGTGTCTAAGATAAACGTCCAATTTCGTTATAATATATATTATATATATAATGATAAATCACTAACAATAAACGTTGATTGAACCACGATGGTACATATTGCGCTATAATTAATATCTAACATAATTATCCTAATAAACAATAAAGTTACACAGATGAGTCTAACGGTTGGCTGAATTTTATACGTTTTTGTTTCAACCTATCGGCTAATTCCTCTGTGTGATGTCACTTGTAGCAATCGTCAATTAATATTTAAAGCAATTAACAAACTCAATTGATACTCATGGACGAATCATTATTGATAATGGCTACGTTTTAGCATTCCTTTTATTTCAAAGAAGTAGTAGTTTCAATGTGTTTTTAATGTTTTTAAGGTCACACGTGAAATGATTTTCATTTCTAATTTGCCAAATTTCTAATATAAACACTAATTAAACACTGAAACGTGGAATTGATTCCACATGTATTTGATTCAAAAATAAAATTGAACTGTCAAAATTTATTAATAATATCAAAGTGGCAATGATTAGAAATAAAGAATATATAAAAGCGTAAACTCCCTAACTGTTGAATTATTGGGATTTTTTTTTTACTTCATTGGACATATTTATGTATACGTATATACATAAATTAATATGATATTATAAAGTATATACAATATTATACTAATTTTGTATTTACACACGTTTTTTTATTGTATCCACTTAAAGTAATACAATCAATTATAGAGCCCTATACTATAAAAATATGGAATTTATCAATCTATATGTTTTAATTCTTACGGTTATTGATATTTGTTTAGTAAAAAAATATTGATCCGAGTGTTAGTGTTATTATCGTTACTGTGACGTATCCATATCAAAGCTGAAAAGTTAAACAAGAGATAACATATTAATCTCATGTTTTAGTTACACACATATATACAAAATCCCATTAATTGATGTTGACATTACAAAGCAAAGGGATTTTTTTTAATATTAATTCCAACTTCTGTATGCTAAACATTTTATACTTTTTTTTATGTTTGATTTAGGTATGAAAATATTTTATAAAATATCAATATTGGTGACGATTATTGATTGTAATGTGTTAATGACATAATTAGAAGTGTACTGTAAAATAAAATAAGATTTAATTTAAATAGATAAAATTTTCGTATATCATCGTGAATTTTCATAGAGCTGTGTTTTTGAATTGACGTGATTTACATTTTATCGTTATATGTGATTTATCACGTGACGAAGCGCAACATGAGTCTTTTAAATACAGCGGCCATATTAGTAACCCATACACACCACAGTTAAATATTTTCACGTAATATATATAGTCACTACAAAAAATTAAAATAATAATAATATTTTTTATTTATTATTATTATTTTTTTTTGCTGTGCAAGTGTGCAATAAATTGCATTGCCGTATGAATGCACCACTTTAAATTTGCGTTTCGTAGAACGGCTTTGTTATAACATAGTGCATATGGTGCACAGTGCAGTAATATAAATGTCGTTTTCAAAAGGTTATAAATCGGATTAAAAGTTATTTTATTTTTCCGATTTTTATATAAGTACAGTATATTGCTTAAACGATAAAGATTTACATAAAAATACTAATGTCTAAAAACAAATTTACTTTTCTAAAGCTTCTAAAGTGTGGTTTTAAAAGCACTTTTTTTTTTTTTACTTTATACTTATAGTTTTAAAGAAATTCAATAGTAAAACTTTATTATATAAGTAATTTAACTATTTTATTTTTTATAATAAAATACAATGACAAAAAAACTTCAAATAAAATTAAAAAAAAATTAATAAAAAAACTTTCTTTTATTATTATAATAACAATGTAAAAGAAAAGTAAACAAGAACGTTAATTTATTCATATTATATTAAACAACTTTTAGACTGATGAATATAATATACACAAATGTGATACATAAGTTTTTGCATAAAGTTTTATGATAATTTAAGTAAGACTTTCTTCTCTTTAAATGTTTTACCACGGATGACATTTTAGTGTCATTTATATAAGTGAGATCATCAGTTTAAAACGCACCACATACCACGCATCAATCTTAACTTTATCACCCTAATCTTGTTCAAAAAAAAAACACGACTAAACATTTTAACTCTCTCTCTCTCTCTCTCTCTCTCTATGCGTGACTTTTTTTTTTTTTTTTTTTTTTTTTTTTTGCGTGCACTCTAAGTTAGTAAGGTATAATGTACATATTATAGTGTCTTAAATAATACCTTTTTTTAAACACAACTCACATGCAATTAAAGAACATATAAAAGTTTATATAGCTACTCCCAAAGGATTTTCACCGACACCATAAAACAGGTCAAAGTACATACAAAAGGATTCTCTCTCTCTCTCTCTCTTAAATAATTTATAACATTTACGATAAAAAATCAATATTTTGAGAAATCTTTCAGTCTAAAATTTAAGTTTTTCTCTATTTTTAGAAAGCTATAGCATGTTGAAAATAAACATAAGAAAAAAAATTCTCACGTTTTGAGGCTTCATTTTATAATTTTAAAGAGAGTATGTCTATCAAGTAGGTTTGTCAGTTTTTTAATCCAAACTTTAATATTTTTTTATATATTATATAAATAAAAAAAATGCAGTAAATTTCTCTGACATTCTTTTTGAAAGAATTTTATTTTTCATACGCCACATTTTCTAATATAGAATTTTCAATATATATATATATATATATATATATATATATATATATATATATATATATATATATATATATATATATATATATATATATATAAAAGTAAATCTAAAAGACTGTTTCTTTTGTTAGAAAGAACGTAAGATTAGGATGTAGAATTCTTATTGAAAGTATTTCAGAAAGCAGCTTCAGTCGACTTTAAATAAAAATCTGTATAGTGCTTGGAATCGATTATTCTAAGCAGAGTATATTGAAAATTATTTTTTAGTATGACATTATTAATTTATAATTTCTTTTATAAATGTATAACGGATACCATATAAAATCATTTTAATAATACAAAATCTCTCTCTCTCTCTCTCTCTCTCTGTTCCGAAAGGCAAGTAAAAAATGACCTTTTTGAATATATAATACTTATCTATAAAAGCATTAAACTTAAAATTCCATTGTGCAGCATATTATGAACAGATTGTGCTTTGTACGTAAGCGTGCTTGGAAATATAGTGCACAAATTTAAAAAATAATAATAATATCTTAAGAAAAATAATTGAAAGTGAGTGATTCAATTTTTTCCTCAATTTATATCAAATTTGATAGCAATTTCAATTTAAGTAACCACTGAAATAAGGACACAAAATAGTTGTTGATTATATCAATCCTTATTCGGGTTAAAAATGTAAAAATAAATGGTTCCTATTAGTCTAAGACTTTACTGTGCCAATAAATTAGTCCAGTTGAGATTACTATGTTGATAAGGTAATTGCGCGATTCGGATCTCTCTTCTTAAAGCTATATAAGTTTGTTTTTCTTGTTTTGTTTTTTCCTTTTTTTTACTGAAAAGAAATTTTTATTAAAAAATTTTTTCACAAGGGTATACCTTTTGTATGCAAAATTAATTGAACTTGTTATACCTCATTTAAGGTATAATATTTATAAATCTTTAAAATACGATATTTTATTTGTAAAAAGTAAAATACTGCACTTTTGCAGCCTCTATTAAAGTATTGTATAACATTAAAAATTTGAGTTTTATTTCAAAGTTACATAATATTATACTTTCAGTGTGTGTCTTAGGGAAACTCGAAGAGAAATAATATTACATACATGTAATATAAAATATACTCTGATAAATATAAGGTAAATATTAAAATATAGCAAAAGAGGTGAAGAATTTTACCTTCATTTTGTAATTAAAATTTTAAACATTATAGAGGAACTCTAAAATTTCACATTATAGCATACAGTGCTGTCAACTTAATAATTCACGTTGATTTATGTTTACGTATTTTATCTTTCAACATTTAAATCTCGTTTTTCTTTCTTTTCTTTTCCTTAAACAAATGATTAATATTATTTTTCTTTCTCTTGACCAAAATTTGAGATATATATTTTTTAAATTTAATGATCGTAGGACTTTTTTGTTATTATTTAATACGCAGTTATTGTAAGAAAATAAAATATTAAAAAGTATTTTATCAAACAAATTATAATTTATAACAATATTTCAAAGTAAAGAAGACTTTGAATAATGATGTTATACTGTAAATATGTTTTACAATGATTAATTAGTGACAGATGTTGAAATATTTGTACAAAGTACATACGCTATCTTGTGAAATTTTTTCAGTTATTACGTACAATTATTTTAATATAATGAAAACTAAAATTCCTTTACTGAACTTGTTATACTTATATACATATTATGATTATGATATAGTATATTTTATCATTTAAAATTAATACACGATTTTTCCATTAGAATAATTTTGCAAATTTAGCGCGAGTAGGTTGAATGGGAAGAATATATTATCAAAATCGTGTGTACTGTACATGCAAAATACGCAGTATATACGGCAATGTCCATTAAAGTCAAATTATAAGCTAAGTGATTTTGCGCCTTTAAAAAAAGAAAATCAACACGGACAATTAATACGTAATAATTAAATAAATAATTATGCTAGCTTATTTTAGCACAATTTGTTCAATATAGCATATTCTATGGTATACATCATAATAACTTTGTTAATAATAATAATAAGTAACTTTATTAAGCCGTTGTGAGGGCTTGACAGCCCTGTTTTACAAAATCTTGACCACAACATTACATGTAAAATTTACATAAGCAAAAAAAAAAAAAAAAAAAAAAAAAAAAAAAAGAAGATACAACAATAAAGCAGCGCATAAGATTGTTAATAGTTTTGACTAAATACATTGCTAGTTAAACTATTAGAATAATATACAAGTTTTTGTTGTTGTTGTTGTTGATTATTTTAAATATATATAATTATTTAACAAGAAAAATTGTACATTCTAGATTTATATATTTAACAATAATGTAATTATCTAAATGAAAAGTTTAGTCGATAAATTATACTTTCTTTAGATAATAATTAAAAGATTTTTTCTATAGTATATTTTATATATTTATTAGTAGGAAATGGATTATAAATTACATAGCATATAATATATTATATTGTACAGCATATTTATTTATGTTGTTTTAATTTAACACCATTTATGCTATAATGACATTAATACATTATATAGAATAAATTACATAATTTATTATTTTCGTGAGTAATTTGATAAAAAAAATATAATCAGATGATTTTGAATTTTAAAAGTGCTGAAGTTACTTAACAGTTATGCTACTTTTTGTATATACAGATATTTAACGAAATATCGTTCATGTAACTAATATAGGCCATCTGAAATTCATTTTTGGAATTTTAATTGGTTGTTCTACAATATAAACCACATTGGTGCTGAGATTTTTTTCTACCGCACGGGCAATATTACATACGTAATAATTATGCTAGCTCAATGTAGCAATTATGCATAACATATTAATGTATGCTAGATTGTCTAATGATTATATTGTACTGTACTATGTAGCATAATAGTAAAGATGCTCAAATTACTTATAAATAAATAAATATTCATCTTTATTAAACAATATTTAAAAAGAATACTTATGTTATTCCTAAATAACACTTTATAATGAACTTCATTATTATAGTAATTATTAAAAAGATTACTTAATTACCTTTTTTGTGAGTATAAAATGTAAAAATAGTATAAAATATGAAGTTCCCCAGTTTTAAAGTTGTGCTTATTACAAAAAAAAAAAAAAAAAAAAAAAAAAAAAAAAAAAAATTAAAAATAATAATAATTACCCTAACTAAATTTTTGGCATGATTATTGGATTATATTTATTGAGATTTTTTTTATAAACATAGTATATTACGCAAACGATGAACAGTTAGTTATTAATATGTTTATAATTTATGTAAACAAGACGTCTCATTGTTTATACGAGACACTTTTGTTCCATAGAGTGACTTTATATTGTTGAAACCAGGGGATAATTTTTATATATATATATATATATATATATATATATATATATATATATATATATATATATATATATATATATATATATATATATATATATATATATATATATATATATATGAAGTTATACAGCAAGTTTCTCTCATATGGGATTACCCACAAAGATGAAAGAGAAAAAAAAACATGTAAAACATAATTTAATTACTTTACGTTTTATGAACACAAATACAATATATATTATTATGTAAATTTTCACGTTCATTTTATATAAAGAGAAAAATAACATTTACATTGTGTCTACAATAGGTGTCGAGCAAAAATTATATTAGGTCACATGTCATACCTTTTTTTTTCTAGCATTAGGAAATTTTAAAGAATAAAAAATAAAATTGTTTACACTGTACATAAAACTGTATTAAAAAAAGTTAACGATACCAAAAATAACATTGTCGCAAAGATAGGTTATGAGATAAAGTTTTCAATTTTTTTGAGCAAAAAGCACTGACATTTAGGATGAAATTTGATATAACATTAAAATTCTAGTAAAAAAAAGAAAAGATTTCTTCTGTTTTTGTTTTATTAAAGTCAAAGAGTCAAAGCTTATTTAATATTTATAAAATAATAATTTTTGAGAGTTGAGAAGGTAGAAACAAAAGTAAAAGGAATTTTATATAAAAATACCCTAATCAGCAAAAATTACGTGCTAGTAGAGAATCAAGGAATTAATGCAAAACATTTTATGCATAATTTTAAATATTATTTAAAATTCACACACAAATAAATGAAACAAAAAAAATCAAAATAGTATTTTTTTTTTTTAAATGTAATAATAAAAAAAACTTTACATATTAGTTTGCATTCTACATTAGAATATATGAATCTAAAAACAACACCCACTAGAAAAAAAAATTACAATTGAATATTTATGGGGAGAAAAAAAAAGCAATAAATATATCAACTAAGAACTATTTTTTGTTAACTATTTTATATTTACATCAAAAGTTTTAAACAAAAATATAAATTTTAATACTTTATATTGCAACCTACGCAATATTGTGACTGAATTTTCAATTTGTTACAAGTAACATTCTCTCTCTCTCTCTCTCTCTCTCTCTCTCTCTCTCTCTCTCTCTCTCTCTCTCTCTCTCTCTCTCTCTCTCTCTCTCTTTCTATTTATTAAAAAAATCTTGTTACATAAAATTTGTTATATATAGTACTACTTCTTATCTTAATAGAGCAACCAAAACATATATGAGAAAAGTTGTTGGTTCTAAAAAGCTAAAAAAGAAAACCATGTAGGATGTACTGTACTGTACAGTATTGTATATTATATAAATATACACTTTGTAGTCAACGTACGTGGTTAAGCCTTGTTACACCTACAGTACTCGAGTTACATCTTACAATCACGAGACAATAGAATAGTCTGAATTTACTGTAGAAAAAGCTTTTATAAGGCAAAAGTTGAAATCTCATTTCAAAAAGTATAAATGTATGTTTTGTAACAATATTATACTTACTTTTCAGATAAGGAAAAAAAAGGTGCTATTCTGTGTATACAAAATAAAACTACATAGTATTAAATATAGAAAATCAATTATGTGAAGTAGTCTATAAAGGCGAAGAACACCTTGAACAAAAAAAAACTTGTCTAATATTCTAACATGCCTAAATATCAACATTGATTTCACCGCAGAGTCATTGATTTCCAATTTATTTTCCATTCACGAAATGGCAGCTGCGAGTTTATGACGTCGCAGCTCACTAGTCCATGCTCGCGAAAACGGGCGAGCTTTGACGTCATAAACTTGCCGCTGCCATTTTGTGAATAGAAATAAATTGGGAATCAATGACTCTAACCAAATCAACGTTGATATTTAGGTATGCTAGGATATTAGACAAGTTTTTTGTTCAAGGTGTGCTACGCATTTGATGAACATTCCCGAAATACTTTGCGTGGGTTACTACCACCTTGCTTTGTCAGAACTAGTCATAGAACTATCAAGCATGCACATCTCTACTACTGTTTTACCTGTATCACTAAGATACGTATATTTAGATAGGTAAAATACAGAGAAACTCCGCCCCAAAAAACCGGAAACAGCTGGTCAGCAACGTAACAACGGGATTCGTTGAGTAATTATATTATTAATATTTATTATCAAGAATTTTAGTCAGCTAAAGATCACTAAATTATTACTTTAGAATATAAAAATTTCTGGCATTGCTTTTAATTTTTTATCGCTTCAATTTACGGTTTAGGAATATTAAATGACTTCAGATTGCTCGTGCAACTTCATGGAAAAGGAACATTTTTAATAACTTCTCATTTAAATTTGATATAATCTAAAAATCTAAATGCTACGTAAAATAAAAGTTGAAGAATTGAAGTTTAACTTCGTACCATTAAATAAGGATCTACGTCATTAGAGACAGTGTACGAAAGCTCTGAAATCATTCAATTAACATTACAGGTTTTAGAGCATCCATTGTTTGGCAACGCAAAGGGGCACGGGGATCAGAGGGGGATATTATTTTCGCGGTATACTGTACCTATCTAAATATACGTATCTTATGTATCACATTGACACACTGTCAAACGCACGGGTAACAACGTGTGGAGAATATGAGCGCCTACCGCGCACTCAAAGTTTGTGTAGTGTGTACGCGTATATCACGGTCTATGGCCAAGCCGCATCACATTACTCACTAAGAATTCAGTGAACTCACGTGCTTCTATCACCTATCACGCATCAAACCAGTATGCATACCGCTGCGCCACAGCCTTTGCTCTTGTTTAATTTATACATTTCTATAAAAATTGTACGGTATTTTTTTTTGCAAATAAAAACATTATCGCAATACTTAATTAAATACTTTCTTCAAATAAATAAATGTATAAGTAATAATATTTTAATAAAACTAATTCAGCTATGCATAGTTAATTATTTTCAGAATTTGAAATCAAAATTTAAAATATTATTGTAATGTTCATGATATGTATAATATAAAACAAAATATTATAATATTTCTCAGTATAGTAGAAGTAAGTCGTGCAATTAATATAGTTTACAGAAATTTATTATTTTACTTTTAATAACACACTAACTTGTAAGAAGAATGCATTCATATAAATTTTATCCTATAACAATAACTCTTGTATATCAAACTTTGAAATCATGCTGCATAGATGAAGAATGCTTTCCTTAATTAATTAAATATTTAATTAGCAATACCAATATCACTGGATGCATAAGTAAAATTAAAGCTCTCTTATTATTATTATTTATAAATAAGCTTTATTAAATCAAGCTATAAAGTTTTTTTTTATTTAAAATATACACATTTTCAAATCGTAGATTTCTTTTTATTGCCTGTCTTTTTTTATTGTATAGTATTCACGACACACGCACAATGGGTAGTTTTCAAAGGACACTATGATACTGTACGTATATATATATATATATATATATATATATATATATATATATATATATATATATATAATTATATATATTATTATTTATATATAATATATATATTGACTTAAAAGTTACCAATTTTATATATTCATATTAAAAGCGTAGAACACCTTGAACAAAAAACATATCCTGACATACCTAAATATCAACATTGATTTTAGCCAGAGTTATTTATTTCTAGTTTATTTTCCATTCACAAAATAGCAGCTGCGGGTTTATGACGTCGCCACTCACTAGTTCACATGCGTGGAAACAGGCAAACTACAACGTCATAAACCCGCATCTGCCATTTTGTGAATTGAAAATAAATTAGTAATCAATAACTCCGCCTAAATCAACGTTGATATTTAAGTATGTTAGGATATTAGACAAGTTTTTTGTGCAAGTTGTTCTTCGCCTTTAAATACTATGTATTTCATACAATTTGATATAAAATGTGTTATTATTGATTTTATTTGACTTATAGACCATTATAAAGACGTATGAAATCTATAAAGCTTTATATTCATAACTTTCTCTGTGAGTACTTGATTTTATACTTACATTTTTTTTTCTTTTTTAAAAGAAGATTTCACTTAAAAGATGTTCTCTACATTTTTACCGCATTCCATGGGATTATTATTTAATGTTTTATTTCAATTTTCTGCAACAGAAATTTTTACACACAGAAATTACATTACAGAAATCTTTAGTGTGAGAAATTTTTTCTCAAGCAGTTTTTAATTTTTTTTAATATTATATGTTTACTATAGGGTGGTTTCATTCATATAAAAGTCGACACCATAAAAGAGCGCTAAATAACATGGGCCAGTATAGGAAAATAATGCATTTTGACAGTTTAAAAATACTTCGCAATATTTTTGGGAGCATTAATGCTGTTAACAGGTAGAATTAGTTTTTCAAGTATGCAAGAAAAATAATAACAAAGAAATTGCTAATTTACTAAAGAAAATAGCTCAAAACTACGTTTATCCTATGCTGAGAAATGTTATTCATTGCTCAAGAAGAGCATCGAAAAGCATTCAGAATGACGTCATGCGAACACACCCTATATTGTGGAAAAAAATGAAATTTGCTTATTTTGTTTACAGTACACATACAGCTAGTTTTATGAAATAGATAAGTTACCCTGTTTCCCCACTATATGCAAACAAAATATCAAGTAAAACTAATATTCACTGTAGACAAAAAGTTCGCAAACAGCCTGCTTAAATCAAGAAAAATAAAATGTTATACGTTTGTTGAAAACTAAAAAGAGCACAATATTCTGATCGAACAACCAAAGTTTTTGTTTCTTCTGTTATATAAAAAGTTTCTCAAATATTTTATAGCTTATTTGTTTTCAAAATAATAATAATAATATTTAAACAATTTAAGAAAGTTTATAAAACAATTTTAAGTTTATTTTAAATTAGACTTTAGAATATATTTTACAATATAATATCTTAGAGGCTTAATAATGTTATTTTGTATTAAAATATTTTTCAACTTGAAAAAATTTATATACGTCTCTAAAGATTTGTATATTCAACTGTTCAGAACACTGTTTGAAACTTTCTTTTTTAATATTGAATGAAGAAAATCAGTCGATTATTTATAAACTTATTGCTTATATATAATTATATAAAAATAATAATAATAATAAACAGCATTCTTACTTGAAATTTATTTAAATATTTCAATAAACATATAAAAGAATATTTTATAGTGTTTCTAATAATAAAATAACTTCATGCAAGAAATCCATAAAATTAAATTTAAACCTACTATTTAAAGCCCTTGTCAACTTACTTTTTTTATTATATAGATTACTAGATTGATAATTACCATACCTTATTATCCATGAATTAGACACCAACATGTTGACTTTGTATTTATTTTCATTTTGAATGTTATATAACGTATCTGACGTCACAATGTACAGATGGGGCCGTGATAGGAGTAAAGAACTTGACGGAGTTTCTTAAAGTTATCACGTGACCAGAGCAGTGACTGTGATGGGCGGCGGTACATTGTGACGTCAGATACGTGATATAACAGTCAAAATGAAAATAAATACAAAATCAACGTGGTGGTGTCTATATCATGGATAATAAGATATGATAATTATCAATCTAGTATTCTAAATGATAAAAAAGTAAGTTGACAAGGGCTTTAATTATCTCTAGGTATAAGAAACTGTAAAAACTTCCTCATTAAGAGTTTTTTTTCTATTATATGCGTGAGCTGCTAGTAAGTTAGAAACATTAAATCAAAATAATGAAAAAATAGTTCATAAAGGTAAAAACAAAAACAAATAAATTAAAATAAATAATCTTATATACATATAATTGCACAGAAAATAGCATGTTATGGGGCATTTTGGAGTTATTATATTTAGTAGAATCTAGGAACTCTGTAGTTAAGTGATGTATAATTCTGCTGTGCAGAATAGCATAATAATAATAATAGAATAATAGGTGATATATAACACAGGTAACTGATCAGTATACTTTTTTTCGTGTATCAACTTACTTGATATTAATTATTATTACTTCACTTTCTCATATATTTTTGTTCAATGAATATATTAATAACTTTATAAGAAAATATACCGTATATATATATATTATTATTAATATTATTATTATTAAAAAAAAAAATGAAAACAAAAAAAGTAAAAAAAGTCATACAAAATGTTTGTTTCTAATTTACACATTATTTTTTGTCATATAAGTTTTTTTTGTTTTAATTATTATTTGCAATGTAGTTTAATAAAAAAAAAAGCAGGGCAACACGAAAATTTGTATTTCATTTTTAAAATAAAAGACTCTTAAGAAGTTCTTGAAAAATTTTAATTAAAAAGGGAAAAAAAACGTTTAGTTGTTTAAATAAAAGTATAATTAAAAATAATCTATATAGTAGAGTAAAGTGGAGTATAAAAATTTAAAGAGCACAATCGAAATATATATAATACTGTGTGTGTGTGTGTGTATGTATATATATATATATATATATATATATATATATATATATATATATATAAATTCATTTTTATTATTTTTAAAAGTTATAACTATGACTATAATGAAATTCAATAGCCGTAAAGAATTCATTTATTATAAAACGTTATTGTATGAAATTGTATTACGTTAAAAGAAACTTAAAAGAAACTTAAAAATAATAGTAATAAAATAAAAATTAGCCAGACAATTTCTTCTAAAGAAGTGATGTTATCAGTATTACTATTTCAATTGAAATACAATGTTTATTATGACCTTATTTTCGAATTTATAGAATGTAAATAAAAGTTATCGTTGTTATTTACTTCAATACAATATATAAAATACATGAACTTGTTCTATAAAGTAAAGTGAATCTCAACAACAGTGATTGGCTGACCAACAAAATACGACACATTCATTGGTTGATCTTGTTTTTTGAGCTAACAAAATTGACAAAAATTGAGTCACATGAAGAGCATGGAACTTTTTTGTGTGGAGTTTCTTTCATTCTTATCAAGTTCAAAGTTCTAAACGAAAAAAATAACAATGATCGACCATGTATAAACGTAGTAAACAGGTAACGAAGTCATAATCAGCTGTTATAACAAAGGAACATATCGACGCAAAAGTTGCGCCGGAAGTCTGACTTTGCAGAACGAGCTATAATAACATATTTAACATATAATAATTTATTTATTATATAATTATACATTTCATATCAATAATAAGGAAATGAAATGAACTTCCATGAGAATAATATAAAAGCTCATAAATACTTAATACCCTGTATAGTTGTTTTTTTATTGTTATTATTTATTGATAAAATGTATACATGTTTACTCCTCCAATTCTAAAATTACCCATCATCGGGAAGCTGCTTTCTTTAGAAAATGGTCACCATGTCATCTTAAGTGACATCGTTGCCAGATTTAACCTCGCGGAACATCTACAGCTCCATTAGTGAAGGTTAAATGTGGCAAATGTCACTTAAAGGCATAAAAAACATGAAAACTAAAAACTACACGTTTTTTAAATGATTAAACACGAAATGGGATCTACAAAACTGATGATAATTTTTACCAGAATGTAAAAGTGGCCCCAAAAGAGAGTATGAAAAAACTGTAAAGTATGCAATTTGCGTGAATGTTCATGTTTCTGACATCAGAAACAGGCAAATATTCGTATGAAAATGTTGTGCGGGTTGCATAAATTAAATTTTTTTGACCATTGCTACGGCACTACGGTTGGGTTTTGAGACCAATTAATGTTATTTATGTAAGTCCCATCATGTGTTTTCTGATATAAATTCAAGATATAAATTTGCCTTTAAGACGAAATTTTGACCATTTTCTAAAGAAAATGACATCACTTTGATCGGTAAATTTAGAGAAGGCTAAGTAAACAATATACAATATTAAAAATATGGTTTTTAGTTTACTTTTTAGCAAATATGTTATTCTAAAACAATAAATTTATTAGATTAGGATTGTTGTTTTTTTCTTTTGAAAATAAGGTTTAAATTAAGAGAAAAAAATCATTGCTTTACGTTCAACTGAAAGTCTGCTTTAATACTGAAAGTCTCTGTTTTAATGATTAAAATTATTGGAAAACGGTAATCAACATGAGATTTCTACGTACTGTAAGTACAGTATATTGTGCTGTTCTCCCCATAATTCTACCAAGTTAATGTCAAGTGCTATGAACTATAGCAACATTTTAATAAGAGAAATAAATCATACCAGGAAAAAACCCACACATTGTAACACATGTCACTGCTAAACCTATTAAATTTTCAATTATTTCAATTCCAAAAAAAAAAAATTATCTGTTTTAATATTTCCACATCGATATATTTATATAGCTTTTCAATTTATTAACTTTTGAAAAGTACAGGATATGAAATAATAATTAATTTTATTAAAATTTAAATGAAAGAAATTATTAGGTATTTATTTACATCCTATAATATTTTTATATTTAATTATAAATTAATACTGCTTTTAACAATTAATAAATAAAAATTTAAATTGATTAATACTGATTCGTTACTAATCTTGCTGTAAATAATGTTTTATGTAGAATAAAATGTTGAAGCAAAATATATTTTAATCTAATGGATAAATAAATCAAACAATGTAATTTCAATAATGATAAAAACAGATGTTGAAATTACATTTAAAACAAAGTTCTACTCAGCACGCTAGCTTTGCTCTTAAATTGTATGTCAATCTTTGCTTCCACTGTTTCAAACCGTAATCAATCAAGCAGAGACATAGAAGCAAAAAAGAAGTACGGAAAAAAAAAAAAAAAAAAAAAAAAGGACATTTTTTTTCTTTTTGCTTCTTTTTTTTGCTTTTTTTTTTAATTTAATTTAACGCATAGGACATGACGCAAATTTAATTTAAAAACGTAGACAACAAAAAATAGTTCAAAGAATTTGAAATCATTTATTATTTGAGGGGTTTGAATTACGATGGCTATATATATATATATATATATATATATATATATATATATATATATATATATATATATATATATATATATATATATATATATATATATATATATATATATATATATATATATATATATATATATATATATATATATATATATAATATAATACACACACTATATTATGAGATTTTTTTTCTTAATTGGATAATTGGTTTCTTTTGAAATCCACTAAAGCGTTTTGTCATAGTCTATTGTTTCCTTTTTCAATATACGAAGTTCTTGTTGTTTTTGCTCGTGCGTAAAATTGTTACAAACAAAAGACGCGAGTGATAAAATTGTGATAAAATTCTATCTCAAATTGTTCTATTCACTAGAGAATTCTATTGGAGTGAAATTCATTCAATGGACGAAAGACAAATGAATAAAGGATGGATACAAAAGATCCACCATACAAAGTCGCACTTCATTGATTAGTCCTACTTTTGCAAAACCATTCTAGTCTAGGAATATATCATGTAACGCAGGAAGAAAGAAAAAAAAAATAAGTTAAATTGACTTTAAATTATTTCATATTTTTTAAATATATTAAGTGTATTATTTAATTAGATGTACATGTATTACATATTTATTCGCAGTTTTTGTGTTTGAAACGTAATATTAAAACTATGAAATTGAGAGATTTTTTTTTGTACGACAAAAACAAATTGCACAGTTTTTTTAATCTATAAATATGCTACATGCTTTAAAAAAATTACACACAAAATTGAACATATTTAAAAAATATATATTATACCGTTTAGCTATATATATTTTATTTAAATATGGAGCGAACTGAATAATATTTTAAAATTATTCATATCAGATTTATTAAAAGTTTTTTTTTTTTTTTTTTTTTTTTTGTACCGACTAAAATTTGAGGCCTCCAGTTACAAAAATTGTAATTCAATAGCTATATGCTAAAATCCACAAGAAATAAAAAACTAATTACATAAAAAAATATTTAAAATAATAATAATAATCCTCTTTTAACTTTAGATATTTAAATTTTATTTTACGGTTCTCAATTATTATATTTTAGGCAAAATATTGAAATAAAAAATTTTAAAGTACAAATTAATACCGCTACATTTAATTGTTTTCATGTTATTTTACTTCTTTTACGTACACTTCAGAGCATCGTAACATAATACAATAACAGTTTGTTTATCTTTTGTGAATTTTGAACTGCTTTATGACATAGCAATGTGACTTTTTGTTTTTAAATATTCAATTAGTCCAGGTAAGTTTACTTGTGGATAACTGAAAATGTTATATAATATTTCAGATTATATATATTTAACTTTGAAACTGTGTCTTTATGTTCATAAAATTGTAAGTGCTGCATTTTACAATATATAATCAAGATTTCATCCGATTTCATTACCTATGTGAAAAACGTTATGTACAAAATTTTTAAAACGTTAAAGATATAAAAGCAGAGGAAATCTTGCCTTACCCTTTGTCTAAATAAATACGTTTTTAAATTGCATTGAACAATTATAATTTATAATGCTAAAGCTAATGGTATACATAAGACAAGGGTGATAAAGTGAATAACACGAAATGTTGTATTATGACTTGTTCTACTTTTATAAGACATGGAACATAATAATATCTTATATCTCAATCTGGAAGTAAGCACTTAACACACTTAAAACTTCTTTTAAGCAAAAAAAAAAAATGTTTGACTTTTTTGTGTGATTGAGAGTGTTGATTGGCTGATGATAAAATGACAAAAGAAGTAGAGATATAGATTGATTGGTTGTCACTGATTAAAACAATAATCAACACAAGAAAATTGAAGTTTTTTTTTTTTTAATTACGAGCGAGGTCCGGCTGTCAGCTAACATATCGAGCGTCTGATTATTTGAGTTGGCTCTGTAAACTGCACACAAATATTGAGCCAGCTTCGATATTTTTTCTTTAATACGAACACCTGATCATGACGTCACTACCTGTTTACAATGTTTATATTTATGGTTGATCATTATTATTTCTTCGTTTAGAACTTTATAATACATAAGAATGAATAAAACTTCACAACAAAAATGTTCCGTGCTCAACAGCAACCTACTTTTATCGACTCAAAAAACAAGTTCAACCAATGAATGTACATATTTTTTGGGGGCAGCCAATCATTGTTAAGGAGCCTCACTATACTCTACAGAACAAACTTTGGTCAACTGCACCACGAGTACCATTTTACTAGTTATATTGATGTAATTTTCGACTTAAAAGTATATCATGTAAGAAAAAAAGTTAAGATAGCAAGTAAAATTTTAAACAAGGAAAATATTTCAAAGTTATATTTCTAATAACTTCTAAACAAATCAAGCAATGACGTCATGATCTGGTCACTTAATTAAAATTTATGAATAACATGATTTGATATTATAGAAGCAATATTTTTGAAAGGAATAGACCAGAGAAAAATATAAACATTTATATCACAAAACACTTGATGGGACTTACATAAATAACATTAGTTTGTCTCAAAACACAACTGTAGCTCCGTAGCAGTGATCACAAAAGTTCAATTTATGCAACCCGCATAACATTTTCATACTAATATTTGCATGCTTCTGATGTCATAAACATGAATTATGATGCAAATTGCATACTTTACAGTTTTTTCATGCTCTCTCATGGGGCTACATTAACATTCTGGTAAAAATTGTCATCAGTTTTGAAGATCCCATTTTGTGTTTATTCATTGAAAAACACATGTTGTTTTATGTGGTCTATGGCTTTAAATGATATGTTATGTATTATTCTACCGCTTTCAAAACATATTGATTGGCATAGAGAACTCATGTTTACATCACTATACTTTTTTAATTAATTTCTTATTATATACATTATGAAGCATATGAATCACAATTAAGTGAAGTGTATATAATATTTTCAAAACACTAAATATATACATATATTTTTTTAAGAAAAGATACTTCAAAAATGTTTAAAACATGAGATAAAATAAACTACTCGTATTTTATACAATAAAAAACTATAGTTAATAATATATTACAGTAAGGGATATAAATATTTTATGACTTATAAATATTTGTATTTTATTATGTTGAAGAAGGAACAAAAGTATGTTATATGCACATTATAATGATTAATGTTTCTAAAAATTTGTAAACAGCAAGTTTTTGTCATTTAATACACTCTCTTATATTATATACCTATGTATATGTATTTTAAAGTTACCTGTTTGAATAAGATACGGTAAACAGTAAACATTTTATGTTTTATAAAGATTAAAGCTAGATATTTTTAAGAAAAACATTGTGATATTTTATATTAGGAATGCAAAACAATGAATTTGAGTTAAATTTAAAGGCGTAACTTGGACAAAAAAGTTGCGTAATATCCTAACAAACCTGAAAATCAACGTTGATTTGGCCGGAGTCATTGATTTCTAATTTATTTTCTATTCACAAAATGCCGCTGCTGGTCACTGACGTCACAGCTCGCCCGGTTTACTTGCGCGTGGACCAGGCGAGCTGTGACGTCAGTGACCGGCAGCGGCATTTTGTGAATGGAAAATAAATTAGAAATCAATGACTTTGGCCAAATCAACGTTGATTTTCAGGTTTCTTAGGATATTACGCAACTTTTTTGTTCAAGGTGTTCTACGCCTTTAAAGCCATAGACCACATAAAACGACATGTGCTTTTTAATAAATAAACACGAAATGGGATCTTCAAAACTGATGACAATTTTTACCAGAATGTTAATGTAACCCCACGAGAGAGCGTGAAAAAACTGTAAAGTATGCAATTAGCGTGAAAATTCATGTTCATGACGTCAGAAACATGCAAAAATTAGTATGAAAATGTTGTGCGGATTGCATAAATCGAATTTTCTGATCACTACTACGGGGCTACAGTTGGGTTTTGAGACAAACTAAAGTTATTTATGTAAATCCCATCACGTGTTTTGTGATATAAATGCTTATGTTTTTCTCTGGTCTATTCCTTTAAATATTTGAAAACATTTTAATATAAGAAAATTATGCTAGTGCATATAGTAATAAAAAATTTAAATATTAACATATAATTTCCTTGCATGACATATTCCTTCTTTATATATTTACTTTCTTGTAATAATTATATAATTTATATCGTACTTACAAATCTAATTGAAAAAAAAAATCATGTTACAAGTTGAAAAGCTTCATGAAAAGAAACAACGATCATGCAGCAAGTTACTTTATTGTTGATATTAAATTTATATTAGCTAATTGAGTAAAATTAGCTCTCGTATAGTAATAATGTAAATGTGGCAAGTATATAATGTATTTTTACTTTGACGTTATGTTGAGTCACGATATGTTTGTTAGACAAGTGAAATTTTGTCACACACAAACAAATGAATGCCACATAGCGTGCTCAATGAGTGACACCTTCATAGGATGATGACCTCGCAAAACTATCAGCCTGATTATAAAACACAATTAGAAAAGAGGAGGCAAGGGAATATTTCATTGATTTTTAAAAGGGTCGGATTGGCCACTATTTTGGGATTACTTAAACAGATTTAGTCTAGTATCATTTATATTTTATTACTTTTTTTTTAACGTGGTATAGTGGTACTTAAAATCAGATACTAACCTGAAAATTTATGTGAATATTTAATTAAATATAGTATATTAAATAAAGCATAATTTGAGTGCTATACCACAAAATATGGCTTTATTCAATTATTACACCTGCGACGCACTTTTTAAAAATATATGAAATTTAATACTTAAAAATATTTTTTATTATTTCCTAGCCGGGCCTTTTTTTAACTCAAATGAAAGCAGATGATTTATTATTATAATTTGATTATGTTCATTGATAGTTGAATTAACTTTTCATGACATCTATTATTAGTTTTATGTGTACAAGAATATCTCATAAAATCTGATTTAAAATAGAAGTTACTTTTATTGATTATAATTATTTTTTAAAAAGTTAATATAATCAGCAATTAAAAAGTTTGAAAACGTGGTAGTCGAGTAATCGGGCAGAAATATGTTCAACAAATTGCATAACTTACAGGATACTTCTATAACAATATTCTCATCATAAAAAAATTATTTTTACTGTACTTTAAACGTTAAGATTCCTAGGCACCAGTATTGGGTTCAATTATTGTATTTACGATAATGATATTTGTTTATCGATGCGTTATAGGTTAACAGTTTTATAAAAGTTATTGTTATAAAATTAATAAAAATTTACGATATTATAGCCGCATTGATAATAATACTTTTTGATCAAAAACGAAGAAAAAATACACATAAAAGTAAGAAAAATGCACACAAAAACACAAGAAGAATTACAAAAATAAATAACTATATAAATCAATGTAAATGAGGCGGTGGGTATCGAATCTAAGACTGCTAGCCACATAATTAAAATAGTAAAAATGATATACAGTATTTAACCCGAATGTTAAGCACATTATTTAGTTATATAAATATCATTTTTTTTTAAATACTGTAAAATAATTTTTACCATACTAATTAACTCTCTCTCTCTCTCTCTCTCTCTCTCTCGTTGACCTCTCTTCTTCTTATATTAAATTATTAAAACTTTTTTTTTACATCTTTCTTTTGTTATAAAAAGGAAGTTACTGGCATAAAATATTGAGTTTCAATGAATATTAACATTACAAAATTTCATGAACACAGAATTTAAATATTTCACATCCCACAAAATGAATCATATTAGTTTGTTATAGTATAATTCTATATCATGTACTGTATAAAATAATATACATGTGTGTATAATATCAAAGATGTTAATTGTAAATCTATATCTATTTATATTACATTGCTGATACATATAAAGTCCTACACATATAGTGTACTATAATATAAAATAGATATTGAGTGAGGTCAATTGATATTTAGTATGGCAATCACGTTTACGGTCACAACAAGATTCTATTATCACAATTTTGATCTCTAGAGCTTTTTCAAATTTTTTTTTTCTAATACATCATAAATGCTTTATTTGTTTTTCCTTTTTCTTATTAATGTTTTGCTATTGTACTGTATTGTAAACTTTAAATTCAATTATAATATTCTTATTAATCAATAATAGACCAGAGAAAAACATAAGCATTTATATCACAAAACACTTAATGGGATTTACATAAATAACATTGGTTTGTCTCAAAACCCAACAGTAGCCCCATAGCAGTAATCAGAAAATTCTATTTATGCAACCCGCACAACATTTTCATACTAATTTGTGCATGTTTCTGACGTCATAAACATGAATTTTCACGCAAATTGCATACTTTACAGTTTTTTCATGCTCTCTCGTGGGGCTACATTAACATTCTGGTAAAAATTGTCATCAGTTTCGAAGATCCCATTTCGTGTTTATTCATTAAAAAGCACGTGTTGTTTTATGTGGTCTATGGCTTTAAGTATTTTTCATACTCGCGCAGTTATTCTGTGTTAAAATTTATTTGACTAAAATAAAAGGTTTATGCACTTTATATATATATTATATATATATATTATAACTTTTATCATAAATTTATTTTTTAATCATATAATACTAAATTTAAGAAATTATCCACTTAAAAAAAATTAACGAAGCGAAAAAAATTCCTTCTTTATATACGTATTAAATTATTTTATATTAAAAAAGAATACAATAAGAGTTAAAATAAAAAATAAAAGTAATATTTTGACTTTTAAATCTTAAATTGCTATTAAATAAAATTTCTTATCAAAAAACTAATAAAAATTTACATCCTTAACGTTGATGCATAAAATTTAACACGCAGGACGAAAAAAAAAAAGTCATTTTAGTCAGACCATTATAGTCCTCCATATTTTCAAGCATGTATAAGAGCAAATGGTTCGTGTCGCTATGGCAACAGTGATGGTTATAGTAAATAGTCTGAAACAAAGATAATATTATGTTATTTGGACTTAAACAATCCATGCATGTAGAGTGAAACAGAAGTTATTTGTAGAAGGGGAAAAAATGACAGAATAAACGCTTTAAAATTTTATTGCAATTTAAAAACTGGAGGAAAAAAATACTTTATTTGTATTTTATCATTTTACCGTATTCTTTTTATTATTTGATGGAAAATGTGAATATTTTTTAATACTTTTATTCCTTTTAAGTTTACCGCAATAAAGGTTATAACTTCTGAGACTAGCAATATAGCAAAGTGGCTGATTCTTAGTACATATCAAAATATATCACAGTTTTGTAACAATTTTATAAACAATTCTATTACTCTAATAGTTATGACAAGGAAAATGTAGTCTATTTTCATACTTTACAATGAAGATTTTTAAAAATATTATTAGGAAATTGATAATTTTAATATAGAATTTTACCTGCAAGTATATGAAAGTAAAAAAATAAATAATAGGGTCTATGCATTCATATATTATGTTAAAGTCAACGCCATGTTGGATCATTCAATAACATGCGCAGTATAGGAAAATACCTCATTTTGCTAGTTTAAAAATACTAAGCAATATTTTTGAGAGCGTTGATGTTGTTAATAGATTAAATTAGTACCTCAAATATGTGAGAAAAATACTAATAACCAAACATTCACTGATTTCCAAAAGAAAATAGTCGAAAACAAAGATTGTACTATGCTGTATTGGCGTCCAAAAGCATTAAATATGACGTCTTGCGCATGCACTCTATAAGATGGCAATATAATGAGATAAAGGATATTATAATTTATATTACATGGTTTAAAAATAATTCAGGCTTAAGTCTTTACTTAAAACAAGTAAAGAGCTCAACTAGAATATTTTTGACCCACATTTACACAATCAACTCCTTTTTACTTGATTTTTAACGTAATTTGCGGAATTATATTTTCCAATTATATTTTACTATTCAATACAAACCAAACCAAATAATAATCTATTTTGCAGATAAGCTCCATTTTCATGATAAATGTAGCGCAGTACTATAATATAGATAATTTTATTGGATTTATTTTCCTGCTGTAATATATTTTAGATTAAATACATCTGTATATAATGGACTATGATTATATAAAATATAATCAATAATATTAAAATTATAGTAAGTTTTTTTATCAAACTGTTTATGCGATAAACATAATATTTATTATAAATATTTTGTACATATGAGAATTTGTAAATAATCTTCATTTAAATTTAATAAATGCTCTCTCTCTCTCTCTCTCTTCTTAAGTACAGTGTCCCTTTAAAAAACAGCAATTGTGCGTGTGTCGTGAATACTACATTGAAAAAAGAAGAGAAATACAATAAAAAGAAATCTACTCTTTGAAGATGCGTATGTTTCAAATAAAAAAAAAAGAATTAAATTTTCTTTGTCCACTATATTGAGCAAACGTGCAAACGACGCAAAAATCTCACACAGAAGATATTTATCAAAAGAAACCCCTTTTTGCCTTTATTACTTTTTTTTTGTTTATTGTTCAGCTTCTTTTTTGTACGTGTATATAACAATTTATCAAAATTACTGATTAAAAGCAAGTAATTAAGTATGTTTTATTTATTTTTTTAGTTTAACTTAAGCTATGTAAAATAGAATAGTGAGTTAGAGGGGAAAACACATATAGTAATAATGCATCGGTAAAGCATCAATCATTCAATTCATGAAGGCAGGGTATTTCTAAAGTTTTCAAGAGTCTAAAATAAAATAAAAAAGGAAAAAATAAGGAAGAAAAAAAGAAAACAGGTCAATGGTGCAATGTTGTGGTCAGTTTAGAACGATGTTTGATCCAAGGAGGGTTAGTGATGAGAAAAATCTATCAAATGTCAACCTTAACTGAAGCTCTTGAAAATACTAATGCCCTAGAAAGTAGTCAAACATAAAAACCAAATCAACTTTTTCCTCTCTCTCTCTCTCTTCACATGTTATTATTGTGGGTCTGCCAATTTGCTCTGTATTTTATTGAGACTTTATTATAATAGAAATACCATAACATATACGTATACTGTAATATGGTGGTGTAAATTTAAATAGATTCTTATTGCTTAAATATTTGTGTAATAACTTAATTACCTACTTTAATTAAGATGCACACTCACAGTATATAACTATGTCAGATACTAAGATGTAAATGCTTTCAAATTTGCATTTTCGAAACAAACTTGTAATTTAAAGAAAAATTATTAAAGCTGAAATGAAACATATTTTTCAGCCTCTGCAAAAAAAAATATATATATTTTTTTATTAAAAAAAATAACTTAAAATAATTTTATTATCATTTTTATTATTTTATATTTATTTATTTGTATTTTTTTTTGTCAAATTAGTATTTACAGCTTTGATCAATGATTTTTTTCCTCTTTTTTTTTTACCTCGTTATAAAACTGATCCATTGTAAATAGCTATTTTTACTTATTTAAATTTACTATACTGAATACATGTATATTGCCATTGTGAATGTATTTTAATTTATACGCAGAGCTCTTTATTTGTTACTTGAATAAAACCATTACTTAAAAGTTTAAATGTTTTAAAATAGAATAACCATTTTTAGTTTCAATGATATTTAAATACTATACGTAAAAGTAAGATTGTTTTCCTATACTTCGACAACTTTTATCACCAAAGAAGCTCAATGAAAAAAAAATTTAAAATATCTTGATCAGAATCCAAGTTTTTATTATTTTTTCAAGTTTATACGTAATTATCATTGCGCAATAAAATATGCAAAGAAAAAAAAACATGTTGGCAAAAATACTTTTTTTTTCTTGTGCGTATATATCTTTTTTAACTATAAAATACTGTTTGAATTCAAATTAAAGTTTCTTCTATAAATTTAAATAAAATAAAATAAACTTTATTTTTTAAAAAATAATTATTTATATTTACGCTATCTAAAATTAACTGCTTAAATAAATATTTTCTACTTATTTATAAACACGTAGAGTTTTCTACCCGCAGTAATTTTTTTAATTAAGCTTTATTTATATGTATCAAGTAAATTTAAATTACGGTTTATTTAAATAGAAACATGATTAATAAATTATGGTACAAAACGTTCTAATTAATAATATTTGAAGCTTACTTTCTTAACGTTGTTACACTGCAGGAAAACTTTAAGAAATAAATGATCGTAAAAAGGAAGTAATTTGAGAACCCAAACGATCATTTTTCATTTTTATTGATTTAGTTGTTAGTGCAATTAACTACATGCTTTTACATTATTTTTGTTTTAAAATATGCAAAAATAAAGCTCGGAGTTTCTAACGTGTAACCAAGATTTAATGTTTTCCCATTTAACCTAACTTTTAAGATTTATTTTTATATTATACTGTATAATATATATTTTTTTTAATTTGAGCAAAAATTTGAAATGTAAAATTTTCAATCTTGGTAAAGAGAATACAGTACTTCTTTAAGCCACAAAATTTAAATAGCAATCGATTGAAAATAAATTTATGTATAATAATGTAATTAAAAACTAAATAATAATAACCGATATATTAATAAAAGCTAATAATTTTAAGTAACTAAATCTCCTTCTTTGTGCCAAAATAAAATACAGTCCCATTAAATATAGAAAAACAATGCTTTACTTAAAATTTAATTGGTGATATTCAAAACTTTTCAACTAAAAATAGTATATAATATTTTTTGCTTATAATATATTATAGAGGTACATAAAAGTACTTAAATGTAAAATTAATAAATAATTTGTAATGTTTTTTATGTACTTTAATACAAAAACAAATGAGAAAAATATAAAATTATAAATAGATTATTAATAGAACAGAGAGAGAGAGAGAGAGAGAGAGAGAGAGAATAGAAAAGAGAGTTATTTCAAGCGTAAAGTAATATTATTTTTATAGATATTAACAAAATAATGAAACAGGAAAGAACGTCTCCCTAGAAAAGGCAACAAGACTTTTGTATCAAATCACATCAAAGTAGCCATCAAGGTTAATTGCCACAAAGGTGACAGGGTGCATTTATATCTGCCCTTGAGTTGCCTTAGTGCATGCGTAAGCCTCCCATATAAATTAAAATAACAAAATATAAATTGTTCTGAAGTGCATTATCACAATTATAATAATTAGGACCACTGTAGTGGGTTTTGTATACATTTGCAAGAAAAATTATTATGTATATTATTATCTACATCTATCTAATTGATAATTTGTGCTGTATATACATTTAATATTTAATTATAAAAAAAAAAATGAAATGTCGCAATTGCATTAAATAAAAATATAGATTTATTGACAAAACATTTGCACAGACATAAACAATTAAAGTCACATTAAAGCAATTGCTCAAAAGAATAATTAATAATACAAAGTTCATCGAAGTAATTCTTTAGCATTATTAATGATACCATTATGATGTATGATTAAAATATAAATTTCATAGTTTGTCACGCTTGCTATATCTTTTACTTTCATATTATATAAATTCATATTATTAAATTTATAACTTTAATAACAATGTAATGATCGCAATTATTGCAATGTGATTAGTACTAATTACCTTATAGAAATTATTGTAGCAGTAAAATGCCACAAGTACTGTACGTGAAATGTGTAATGCCCTACTGCATGATTGCACGTAAAACTACTTATTGTTTGTTAACATACCATGAGAGAGAGCCAATTAACTACTTGAAAAAATAGCTTACATTTAAGCATCAATAAATACATTTACAATTTTCTACCTAATGATGTTGTAATATTCATTTTGAAAAATATATTGCAATAGAACTACAGTTATTTAAAAAAAAAAATGATACAACAATTTATATATGTCATTGCTGTAGTTTATTTAGTTACCATCAAGCAAGCCAAGGTCCATATAATAAAGAGGTTGGGCGCAGCACAAAACTCGAGCAGTCTAATTCATTTTGCGATGGATTATACTTGATTCTCAGCCAATAAGATACCATTCACCAGTTACGTCACTGATAAGGTGAACAAAGTTGCATGTGGTGATATGACGTCTTTGGTGAATTCCTTTAAGCTGCGCGACCTTGGCCAAAAAAAATTCAGAAGCATCTAACCTCTTATATAATAGACCTTGCAAGCAAGCCATCAAAAAAAAAAAAAAAAAAAAAACTATTAAATTTTTATCATTTGAAACAATCTTTAACTGTAAATTTTTGAATGATGAAGTATCTCTATGTCAAACCAAAAATGAAAGACTACATTTTTTTTTTCAATACTATAGTACTGGACTTTTTTAAATTACCTAAAACCGTTATTAATTTACAAAAAGTTATTGAAATGACTTTTAATAATATTATTTACTTTTTAATATAGGAATGTTTATTTTGGTATTAAATAAAACTCACCCCTTATATGCGTGATTTAAAAAAAAAAATCTATCAAAGCCTGCAATTAGGTCAACAGGAAACAAAGAAATGTATGAATACTAATCAACTGTTTTGACACGTATGTCATGATGTTCCTCATGGACCGTACAATACACTACTCGAGGGTGGAAGGTAAACTAATAAAAAGAATCAAATAAAAACCTATATTGATTTATATGATAATAGCATTGTCTCGACAAAGGAAATAAAATAGTCATGCGTTATCTATTTTCAGGCAAAAAAAAAAGTCAATAAAAACCTTCATTAACATAGTTGCGCTCGTTAGCTCTGTATTTTCAGCTTTTAAATCTGCGTATATTTCAATTGCAATCATGTTACAGTATGACGCAATGAATTTTTTTCTTTCTACAAACTTTTATATGAGCATACTAAATTTGTAAAATAATTGAACTACAGGAAATATTATAATAGTCGGTAAATTTATTAATGTCTACCGTAGCATGAGCTCCATTCAAGCGAAAGTTCTTCTATATCATTCGTAAAGCAGTAAATTTAACAAGAAGGAAAATCGTAACTTCTTTTTGAGTTTATTTATACACAAGGAAAAAAAATACTTTCTTTTGAATAAAATTGGTAGCTATTTATGATATATATGATAAAAAAAACAAACACATAAACAAATTTTATGCTAACAGGATACGACAACAATAGAAGTTAATTTAGGAATTGTTATTGTTGTAAGTTTAAACTGACAAAAGTGAGTTTTATAACAAAGTTTCAATCAAGGTATATACGTATGTATATATAAATATATAATACGACAAGAGGAAAATATGAATTTATTTGTAAACAAATGCTTCGTTACACTGCGAACTCCAAATGATACACACATATATCTCTGCCAATCAATTCACTTTTTTTTTTACTTTTCTCGTTTGTCAACAAAGAAAAAAAAAACTATATAAATAAGTCTCATCTCATATTCTTTTTCTTGATTTTAGTGTCAATATATAATATTCTCTCTCTCTCTCTCTCTCTCTATATATATATATATATATATATATATATATATATATATATATATATATATATAAATATATATATATATATATATATATATATATATATATATATATATTGTACGTCCAATTTATGATTATAAACTCCTCAATGTGTTTGTGTTTCATTAATATAAAGCTATGAACAACACTGTTTATTATGATTATAGAAACAATAGCTCAATCGTAATTAATCTTAAGTTTATATAAGATATTAAGTTCTATGAACATTATATTATATACTTATATTATTATTATTAATGAAACTTTTTTCTTTATATATTTTTAGCAATTATTTTTTTTCCTAGAAAAAATATAACATTTTGTGTATTCATGTATTTTGTTTGCACTTCATAATATATATTTCTTCAATTGAGTGTTATATTTTAATGGGGAATACATATTTGTATACGTACATGTATAATTTATATAAATCAATTAGTTATAATAATTATTCAAAATAAGAAAATTCAAGAATTAAAATGTTCATTTTTCTTTTAATTAATAGAAATGTAAATAAAATTATTTTTAACAAACAATTTCTTTTTCTATTTCGGTACCACCAAAAAAATTAAACAAAGTAAATTTATATCTGTTAAATGTGCCACACAAAAAACAACAAAAAAAAACTGGTTTTAGTATATGGATGTGGAATTACTATGGTTGAATGAATACAATAAAACAATTTGATACAGATTTTGTTCCCCAAATATTTTCTATTATACGACGAGTAAGTACATAAACATTTTATATTAATATTAACTTTCATTTCTTAAAACAAAAATTACATTTAAATACCCCCTTTCATAGTATTATCATGCTTTTATATTTATATATACGAAAACAAAACTTTTTCCTCAAAAAAGCTTTTTTTTTTTTTTTTTTTCCTTCTTCTTTTTTATACAGTATGTTTTAGCTTGAAAAATCCCTTAAATAAATTACACTTAAACCCTATGTGCCATAAAAACAGAAAAATAAAAACAAGTGATTTATGTTTCTGTTAAATGTTTGTCAGAAATAAACGACACGAAAAATGAATATTATATACATATACATATATTTTTTGTGTTAGGTTTTAAACACAGGGGTTTCAAAATGTATATTTAAATAATGATGTATTTCCAGTAATAACTTAAGTTCTTTATTGTTCTATAGATATTAATACAGTACGTACTGTACAACACTTTTGGGACATGTAAACGAAATACTAGGGTATTAATATATTAGAAAATAGAGTAACTAATTTGTGTAATACTTTAGTTCAATACATTAAACAGGAAAAGCTATAAACCCTACATATATGTAAACAAAAACTTAAAATTGAAATTCAGCCATGTGAATTCATTGTGTTTACTGTTATTTTGTATTACATAAGTGGAGTCAAGCGCAAGCAGTGTTTATTGTAAATATGTTTAACCATGTACGATTTTTTTGTAACTTTTCTTAAAGGATGATTGATATGGATAAAATGTGATTCATATATTTCTTATGTGAAATAAACTATACTCAATAATATTTTATTTTGAAATATTTTTTTTTCTGAATTGTTCTACGTTTTATTAAAGCCATAGACCACATGAAACAAAAATGCTATTTTTAATGTTTAAACACAAAATGGGATCTCCAAAACTTCAGACAATTTTTACTAGAATATAAATGTGGCTTCACAAGAAAGCGTGAAAACACTGTAAAAGTATGCTATTTGCGTGACTATTCTTGTTTTTGATGTCAGAAACAGGCAACAAAATAGTATGGAAATGTTGTGCGGGGTGCCTAAGCAGAAATTTTCTTATCATTGCTATCAACTGAAACTGTTTTGAGACAAAGTAATATTATTTGTGTAATTCCCATTAAGTGATTTGGGATTTAAATGCTACTTGTTTCTTCTGGTCTATTACTTTAATGTCTAATTTTAAGGTACGATGCTGATACTGTTAGTAAATATATAACTTAATTATTTTATAACGCCAAAGATATAAGTTTTTATGCAGTTTGTGTTAGCAGAAATGGTCATTATTATTATAATTTTATAATTACTTTGAAATTTTCTTTTACTTTAAATTTATGACATGACTTTTGATATTAAATATGTCCTTGTTACAAAGTGATATATATATCATTACAAAGTATTGCAGCAACTATGCAGCTCTGAGAAAAATCATTTTATATGCAAAATTTAATAATTAATCCAATAATTTAGATTACGTTGGTTTTAAAGGAATAGATCGGAAGAAAACATTAGCATGAATACATCACAAAACACTAGATAAAACCCAAAGTCAGAAAAAATTTAACTTATGCAACCCGCATAACATTTTCATACTAATTATAACCTATGCTTCTGACGAGAAAAACAGGAATAGTCACGCAAATAGTATACTTTGGGGCTCTCTCGTGGGGCCACCTTTACATTCATGTAAAAATTGTCATCAGTTTTGAAGATTTCATGCAGTGTTTAACTGTTTAATCAATGCAAATGCTGTTTCATGTGGTCTATGTCTTTAATTTATTTTAATTGCCCTGAATTATTTCATTATTACAAAGAGGAAGAGTCTTACAAAATAAAAAAAAATAGCGTTTTCTTCAATTATACAACTGAAAATCATTTCGTTTTACTATACCTGTATTAAAATCAACTGGGTTATTAATTATAATTATTTTCTAAAGATAGTGGAATTATTAAATACGAGAAAATATTAATACGAACGTTCTCTTGTCTTTTTCCTTCTACAGTACTCTCTTTTTCCTCGTTGAATACAAGGAAATCATTAATTGTATAAAGAAACCATAGGAAGATGGTGAATTTTATATGAAAATTTTATATTGAGTTAGTTTAACATATTAAATGATTTGCACATTTTATTTTTGCTAAAAAAATAAATACAATAATAAGGAAGAAGGAAAAACTCGTACAGGATTTTTTATCGATAAAAATAATATTATACACTAATTATATTATATACCTGTATATATATATATATGTATACACACACACACACACACATATATATATATATATATATATATATATATATATATATATATATATATATATATATATATACACACATATACGTTATGGCAAAATCAGTGGAGACAGGGCCTTTGTCAAATTGCTGATTACTGGAGATGCAGTCTTTTGCCCCGACTTGGACGATATATTATATTCATAAGATTTTAAATACACCTATGTATATTGTATCGTTTCTTTAGTATAGATTAAAAGTGTTTTTTTATTCTATTACTTCTCTATACTCAGTAAATTTTAATATAAAGTTATTAGTAATATGTTTATGCTGTTGACCTATTGGCTGTCTGAATATTATATTTCTCAAGAGCTTTTTATATGTAGCAATAATGTGAAATATGTATTAACTTTGATAAAATTAAATCTTCATTTAAAACCATATTGAAATTGCTTATTATTGACTTTATTATTGCAAAACAAAAATATTCCTCCACGTGTAAATAGTAGGTCATAATAATAAATATATACCATTATTCACATATGTTCATATATATATATTATATATATATATATATATATATATATATATATATATATAGTAGCAATGTAGTACTGAAAGTTCAATCTTGGAAAATGAATGCAAAATTTTGTATTTCACATTCAAGTCTTTCCTTACATAATTATACAGTATAAGAAAAAAATACTGAAAACAAATTGAAAGAGAAATTGAATTCATCACAAACAGATTATAATAAATATAGTAGAATTGAATTCGTTTAATATGTATAGATAACCAATATCATTTCTTCTTCAAATATTATATAATATATCAATATTAAATTTTGTATTCAGTTATCAGACCAATATGGTTTTTAGAGTATAGAGACATGTCTATAGTGTATGAGACACACGATAAATTTCGTTTGAACCTACAAATCTATTGACGCACGAATAAGAAAGGTTATATATTAAAGCCCACGTAAAGATCGAAGTATATATAACTCAAGAGACTTACAGCAAGCAGCAGACCAAAAAGTATCAACCACAGATTTTTTATGACTTTTTTAAATATAGAATATTATATAGACTTACGTTTTTATCAATTTATCTAAAAACACGTTCGGTTTTTATTGGTATTTTTAATTGTGACACGTTCCAACTATTAAATATTCTATATTTAATTTTGAATAGCTTTGCATTATTTTTTTTCTCAAATTTTAAATCTTGAAATCTTTAAAATTTTATACGTATTTACTATTATAATTATAATATCTAGCAAAAATAAAGAAAATTTTATAGGCATGATTGAGGGCTAAATGTAATTTTAAAAAATTGGAAATATATTTTAGTTAATTTTAAATCAAAAATCAAAACTTTTCTGAGTCCTCAAGAAATAAATAACAATAATATTATGATGACTTTTTATGTTTAAATCTTACGATGCATGAGACTAAATTGCTTCTCAAGTCAATGTTTTCATAGTTTTTCATATTTGTTTGGGCTGAATGTTTTATTTTAACATTACTGTACTTTAGTTGTTACTGTAATTTCAGTTTAGATGATTTATGACAGGAAATATTTACAGACCAAAAAAATATTAAAAATTTAACTAGAAACAAAAAATTTAGTTCTTTCATACCTTTTTTTTTTTTTTCCATCACAAATAAAAAAGTGACTTTTATAGTTTCACATATTTTATGGTTTAGAAGAGAATATAAACGAATTGTTAAAAGTTACCGTCGTTATTATTACAACTTAGAAGTACTTACTAACTCTTGTCTCTGTAATAAAAAATTAATTGTTTGCACTAAAAGTGTGGTCTTATATATGAAACAATGACAATAAAGTTGTGTACAAATCAAGCACAGAACGGGTCAAGGACAGGACTCCTCTCCCCTCGATATGATTCTGATAATATAATGTATATATATTGTCTTTAATTATTACAATTATATGAACTATTAACAATATTCTACAGTGTTAATGTGAAGTGTAGGAGAAAATGTTTTAATATAAATATAAAGCTGCTCTATCTCTATTATAAAGTTTCTGAGATATTAGCATAATTTATATCATAAATAATTGTTTAGGTTGACAAAACGAACAGGATTCTGTATCTACAGATTCCGTTCTGTTCTGTCGGTTGTAGGGATCGGCGATATATAGAAAAGTATCGATACTTTTTATATCGGGTATTTTCAAAAGTACTAAATACTAATTAAATAATATCGAAGAAAAGTATCGATACTTCGATATATCGGAAAACTATCGATGACTTCCAAAAACGCGATAAAAACAACGAAAATTTTTTTTAAGAGGGTATGGGACATGAGCACTATTACAAAATAGTATCAAATTTACCTAGGGCTCATCAGGCAAGGCACGGCAGAGAGCTCTGTACAGATAGAGATGATTCATACACAACATCTACTAGCTGACTGAGCTGGGGAAGCAAGTGGCAGTGCGCTTTTATACACAGTGCCCTCCCAGCTGCACGCGCTGATTCGTTGGTACAACAGAGCGCGCGAAAACTGCGTTGCTATTTGAAATTTTAAATAAATTACTATGATTTTTTTTCAAAAAGTATCGAATACCGATAGTCGGATTTATGTATCGATATATCGATATATATCGCCACAAAAAAGTATCAATAATATCGATACTATCGAAGCAAATGTATCGAGTAGTCCGATATATCGATATATATCGCCGATCCCTAGTCGGTTGGCTTAATCTTACAACTATGCAGCCATAGTCTGCTAATTACGTATTTTTAAGTTTTGGTCAGGGAGGCCAAAATCTTGCACTGGTATTATCCTACTAATAAATTCCCACTTTTTTTCCCAATTTTTTCCCAATTTTTTTCCACCTTTTCCCCACTTTTTTCCACTTTTTTTTTATTTGTTTGTTTGTTTGTACGATATTGTTTGTTTTTTTAGATATGTTAAAATAGTCTGAATTCTACGAAACCAGTACCAATTGCAGAGATAACTAGCTAAAATTACAAAAGATCCTTAAAATTTGAAAATGCATTATGTAATAATTTGATATTTTAGATAAAGTAACATGCTGTAAGAATTATGTTATATGAAAAATAAACGTAGCTCACAATTTACACTTGTTATATATAGTAGTGAAACCTAAACATTTTATGAAAATGAAAATAGTTATCAATTTTCCTATAGCAGTAAAATTCATCACTTCATCACTAATGCCTATATATAAATATATTTTCTAATTAATTTTCTATTTACATATAATTCAACATTTTGAAAAGCAATGGCATAAGTAATAAGAATTAACTGCGTTGTTGCGTGTAATTAAAATGGTTTATTTACTTTAATGAAAAGCGTGATCTTCCTTTACTGTACTGACCAGATAGAATTTACTTTATAAGCCTCTCTCTCTCTCTCTCTCTCTCTCTCTCTCTCTCTCTCTCTCTCTCTCTCTCTGTGTCATCTTCTTTCTCTTACTCTACTTTATATTTCTACAGGCTACAAAATTAGCAATAGCAAATTTACTTTTTGCTCAAAGGATTATATAACCGCAGTGGTTTTGTAAGTTTTGAAGTATTAACTAACAAACAATAAATAGCCAAACAAAGGAGGAAAGGAAGAAGAGAGACATTGAGAGAGAAATCATGAATGCTGAAATAATAAGGATCAGACAATGAGAAAATAAAAAGGTTTCTACTAAAATGACAGAATGTAATTGAAGAAATGAAAGCAAATAGCGGACATTAAGATTAAATAGTTAGCAATCATGTAATTCACAGTTTTTATAATACAAAACGATTTGATTAAGAGTGTGAGTAACACATAATATATGAAAATAAAATAAAATTATATAGACCGAAATTTTCAAATTGATACTACTAATATAGCTCTATAATACAGTATATTATTATATTTTATTCTCTACCACCAATATTTATGTATCGTTTATATATCATAATAATATTAAATTTTTACTACTTTTTTTTTCTCATCAACATTTCAAAATGAGGAGAACTGGCAACTCTGTGCTAACAAAGGGTTTAAATTAGACTAAAAATATTTACATAGAGATTTTGTTGTTTAATCCTTGGTTGACATAAATATCATAAGTCTTCACAAGTTTGTACATACATACAGCAGAGTTTATTATTATAATTTTATGAAATCTCAGCAGCAATATTGTGACTTGTAAATATTAGGCAAAGGAAACATTACTATGAAGCATCTTTTGTACAAAATAAATATAAGTAAAATTATTTAAGTACAATTTAATTTAAGTTTATATGCATTGAATAAATATGAAAGTGTCTATGCTAAATAAAAGTAAAATGTAATTTAATAAACTTTTAAAATTAATTATATAATACTGCAAAACTTCATTTGTTGTGAATTGCAAAATTAAGGAAAATAATTAATCACGGTTAGGTTGAAGGTATAAATGAAAAGGTAGTAGAAACCATCAAGGGCCTTACCATAATGAAGAGAGTCCCTAAGTTTGACAAAAATCTTGCTAGCACAGAGATAAAAAAAAAACTAACACATATTGGATATAGCTTTCGGCATTAAACTAAAAGAGATATCGGAGTGTGTGTGTGTGTGTGTTTCCATCAGTCCTTAGAGACTCAAAGAGAAACCATGAATGATCTTACGAATGGAAGGGTTAAGGAGTCTCGGTAGCGTACCGGTTAACGCAGTGGTCTGGGAAATCATAGATCCGCGGGTTCGAGTCCCGGTCGAGCCGAATAACTTTTTAATGTCAGTTTACTGCTTATATAACACAGTGTAACATGAAAGCCAAACCCTTTCATTAGAACTCCCCGTGTAAAATAGGCGTTAAATTACAAACTTACGAATGTTACAAATATTTATTAATAATTGTTTATTACTATGAATATTAGCTCCAACATCTGCATGTCTTTGTTATAAACAAAGAAATAACAATGGAAATTTTAAGTCACTTACAATAATAAATTAGAGTATGGTTTATCAGGTGATCGTATTACATAAAATAATGTAAAAACACTCGTTGTTTTATTTTGCTTATTTAACTGTATAACTAACCTCATACCATATGCATACAATATGATAAATACTCTATGTAAATTATACCTAGAACTTCATATTTCCATATTATATTGAATTTGTCATCTATAATGTATAATGTCACGTACTGACAAGTGAGAGTGACGTGTCAAATTAAATTTATCTCTTGGCATTTTCTTACAAGGAAAAATAATAAATAAACACGAAACACAATTAATGGTTGTTATTTCAAAATATCAATTGCGTAATAATTAAGTAATTATGCTAAATATATTAACTGTTATGCTATATTTATATAGTACAATCACTATACAATAAAGTATAAATTATGATGCTATATTATGTACATATAAAAGTTACTGCAGTGAACTTATAGCATAAAAATAACGTATGTATTTAATTTTGTACGTGCAATATAAAACTGCTGCACATATTAGTCATGTATTATATTATTGCAGAAATGTGTATGCTGAAGCGTGACTATAGGGTATAGGTCACGAGTATAAAGAGAGAGAGAGAGTCGAACTAGCACAGAGAGGACATCTTGCCTGTATCTTAAGCCATCAATTACATTGTTACATCTTATATTAAAATTAATTATTAATCAATAAATATATATATATATATATATAAGTTAATAAATATAATTAACTTAATTCTACAATACGCTTGCAGTTATATATTACATTATACAATTGTCTTCGTCCATCATCATCTACTTCTAATATTAATATCATAAAGCGATCATCAATAAAATCATATTATAACATTACCGCATCTTGGTGTAATAATGGATCACTTGCAATGAATTGTTTTAATTGTGAAAACGATTTTTTCATAAGAAATGCATTGAGAAATTTTTTTAATTATTTTAAAAAGTTTGTTTATTGCAAGTGGTCCGTTAGGACCAAAAATAGTGAACTTTAAATTTAATAAGTTTGCAAAACATAAATTATATAAATATATATCTATAATGATATGCAAATGGCAGCAAACGGTTTTCATTATATTATTCTCTACTACTATGACATCATGCAGGTGTTGCGGTGGTACAGAGGTAACCACAAAAGAGTACTTTGTATGTCTTTGGTACTTGATATCACTTAACTTTACAATATCCAACAAAGCAAATAAGTTTATTTATTAGCATTGTAATATTATCATCATGAAGGCATAGAAAAGTCAATGTGGTTTTACCTACACTTACTATAATATAAAATATAATTCCCACAATAATGTTAACAGTCTTTTTCTAACTACATTTTTTTTTTATATTTTAACAAGAAAAAAATAACGTCAAAGTAATTATTATACATGGTAATATTATAATTAGTGCACTTCTTTTACTATTTGCGTCTGAATATAAAATTGTGGTAAAATACACATGAAGAAAATATTTTAGTTCAGCAGCCAGTAAAATTTAAAATATACGCTTCAATACTTTTGAGAATAGTAAAAACAGACTAAAAGCATATTATTATATTATATTTTTTGTAACATATCCAGCACATTTTTTTTTTTTTTTTTTAATTTTTTACTACAACTTTTATTGTAGTATTTTATTATCCTCTTACATTAATTTTCTCTTACTTTTCAATTTACTTTTTTTTTTCTTTTTTTTTTTACTTCATAGATTAACTTTTTATCCAGTTGAAGTTGAAATTTTTTCTTTACCTGAAATAAAAACTTTTGTTCTAAAGTTTTAAAAAAAATATTTGTATAGGACTAAAAAAGAACAAAAAAACTTTTAATGTAGAAATGTAATTTGTAATAAATGTAAGTTAATCAAGAATTTTCATTAAGGCATGCCACGAACAAGTAATGTTAAATCTAAATTTATTTATGCTTGGAAATATATTATTTTATTAACAATAATGAATTTTACATTGCCAAGAAAAATCCTGATAATAATTTTTTTTTTTTAAAGACTTAATGTATTTGTTAAGGCGGGAAATCAGCTACTACAGGATTTGACTAAAAAATTGTAAAGAGAGAAAAATCAGAAATTTTGCACATTGATACATTAAGATAAGGTTTTTTCAAAAAGTTTAAAAAAATTGAAATGCTAGATTTTGAATTATGATTTTTTGAACTTTTAATCCCATAAGAGCACATGTTAATCTCAATAATTATTTTCTCTCTTTTCTAATGGTGATAGATTTTGAAATATTTATCATAGGTAGCTGTTACTATCAACTTTCAAATGGCATCATAAAAATTCAAAGTTTTGTTTTTTAGATTTTGAGATACAAGCCATCTGTACACCCTTAATTTATATTAATAACAATTATTTATTTATTTATTATTTATTTATTTATTTATTTATTTATTTATTTATTTATTTATTTATTTATTTATTTATTTATTTATTTATTTATTTATTTATTTATTTATTTATTTATTTATTTATTTTATTATTTATTATTTACAATTCTGTATAATTTACAAATTTTTGCATAATAAAATATATAACGTTTATTAAACACAATCATCAACAATTAAGGCTTACATGTTGCCCTCTATTTCCATATAAATTCCTAAAATTTATGATTTATTGCGTAGTAATACATCAACAGCACATCTTCTTTTCATGATATTTTGTATGTTATATTGTTGTTGTGTTTTTTTTTACTATAATATGCCCACACAAAGATTGTGTTACACCACATAAATTTTAATTAGTATCTTTATAACATTATTACATTACAAAGTATAATTATTTAATGAATTCGCAATGTAGACCACAAAATGTCACCATTGTAATGTACAATTATAATTTTATTTTTAATTACAATTCATAAAGAATTATTATTTTTTTTAAAGTTAAAATTTACGTGTTGTAATAATTTTATTAAAATTTAATTTAATGAATGCTAGATTATGACAAAATTTAAAATAGGTTAAAAAAAAATCAATGCATTTTATTTATTAGTATTATTATTATGCTATAAATTTTGAATTTTAAATTTCCTTTCTGTAGAACGATATATTATTATACTATATAAAGTTTCCGACGTAATCTAATAAATGTTCATCAAATTTCCTAGTTCTCCTTAACATAATATATTAAGAACTCAATGCAATATATCATTCTAAATATTAGGCCATGCGCAGTTACATAAATCTCATTTCGTTTTTATGAAACTTTTTTTCTTTTCTTATTTGTTTTCTTTCCCACACACACACTTGAAATGAAATTCTTCACTGAATATATTTTACCCATGCATGGGAATGTTGCGTGTTGCTGTCTTATAATATAATATAAACTTGTGTTGTTTTGCGCCTTATTTCACGCAATTTAAAAGTATGTACGTATAATATACTATGAAGAAGATACAAAATGTAATTACACTTACATGTTTCGCTATAATAATAATAAGCTGTCTGCAAAGCATGCAAACACCAAATTTAACATAAGTTAACTCGTTTGAATAATTAACATAAGTATATTATTATTATTAATTTTGAAATTTGTGTAATGTTTAGCTTTATAATGTTATGAATAGAATGACTATATGGAATGAATGATTAAGAATTTAATGAAGCCTATACTTGCTAGAATTAAAGGTAGTATAATATCAGCTCTCGTATTTTATATTTGTAATGGAGTCTTGATTGACCCGGTGAAATGATTACAAAAACAATAACGAAGAAAAGTAAAAAAAAAATAATAATAATAACAAAAATAAAAAAATAAAAAAATGACTGACTATTTTATTCTAAAAGAGGACATTTTCCTGAAGCGATTGATAATTGAATTTCCAATTTTTTTTTTAAGTTCATTGAGCATTTTTAAATATTATTTTGAAAAAAGAAAAATGACAGCACGGACGGTAACTTATACCTGTGGGCATAGGGAAAAGTTACCGACCGTGACGCCATTTCAAGACTTAAAAAAAATAAAAAATAAAAAAGAACCTTAATGAACTCAAAACTTAGAAATTTGCATATCCACTGATTCAAGATACATAAGCAATAAAATTACCCCCAACTTTTTTTTTTAGTCTTCCGCATTGTAATTATAGCTTCTTGAATAAGTTTTTTATGTCAAAAATTATATAGTAATATTGTTTTCACATTTATAAATACGATTTAAGTCACGTTTTGTGTATATATGTCTATATATATATATATATATATATATATATATATATATATATATATATATATATATATATATATATATATATATATATATATATATAATATATATTACTGCAATTTATATAAACTCATGTTATGAGTTCAGTTCATTGGTGTTGGATATGAATTAACTAAAAAAATGCAATGTTTTCGCATTGCAGCACTTTTCGTCCGCACTAATTAATTTAAAATTATTAATATTCTGGTCACTGCATTAAGCTGCAGCCTATAGTTAATCTTTGAATCAGTTATAATTTACCAATGCGCTATCACAGTAGTAAAAATTCTAAAAATGACATTTATTAAAGTTAAAAAAAAAAAAAAGCTGTACAGCGTAGTTACGAGTATAAATTAAAATACTTCAGTATTAATCATCTACTGCAGTACTATGTTGCTTTGTTGCACAACAGAATAACATTGCAGTGGAGATTTATTCGATGATGAATAGTAACTTTACTGAAAAGTTTATCTGAGCCACCATAGTTAACTCTTCAGTCTGTACTGAAAGTAAATGAAAAAAGTTCCTTATATTAGACTTATGGGAACATCGTATTTGGCAACATTGCATTACATCAATAAAGAACGAGAGTGAGAGTGCTCCAATCAAAGAGAGGAAAAGTCATATTACAGTGTTGCAATGCAGTTCTCGTTTCGGAATGTTTTCCATTTACTTTTGCTACAATCCGTGGATTATTATTATTACATTTATTTTTCTTATTTCCAGTATCATATTTGTAAACACATATCATATTAACGCAGATTCTATTTTTGGCTGTCCATTACATAAACAAATACAAAAAATAATAATTAAAAAGCTATATTAAGTATATTAAACACGCATTTCTAATAATAATAATATAGTATTTTTGTGTAAATAAATAGAATTCTAATTATTTTTATAATTAAAAAAATTTAATTAAAACTTTTAACAATATTAATATAAATTTATTCAAATAATAACGAGCAGATGTACTATATAGTTGTGCAAAATAAATTAAAGCCATCTAAAAAAAAATAAAGCTTTAAAATACTTTACTGGATAAAAAAAAAAAGAATTGTATTAGTTTAGTTTATAATAATGATTAGATGACAAAAATATTGGATCATATAAATTATTACTCTATAAATGTAGTAAATTGTAAATTACAGTACATCTAATATGTGTATTAATACTTTCAATAATAAAAATACTATTATATTGAGCAGAATGAAAAATGTATAAAGAAAAAGCACAATAACTGAAAGAAAAGCCAATAAAGTATATGCTATACTATAAAGATTAAACTAATATTGACCTATATATATATATATATATATATATATATATATATATATATATATATATATATATATATATATATATATATATATATATATATATATATATATATATATATATATATATATATATATATATATACACATTTCAAAGGACAGAATATAAGAAGAGGATAAAAACCTATATTTATATTCTGATTAGTTCTATATTCCCCTTAAAGTTCAATACTTTAAAAAAGTATTGGTTTAAATTTAAACCATCTATATATAATGTATAATTCACTCACCTCAAGGGGGGTATACTCAGAGATGACACAAGATCTGTATACAATTATTGCGTAAGCCTGAAAGAAAGACAAAAATAATCACAATATATAATCTTTTTTTAGATTAATGTTTCAGTTTTACAGTTATTCAAGTTAACAAAATATTTATTCTAGATTTATCTGTGCTTTATTTTACGTTCTCTTGCGTTTCTCTGGGTAGCAGTTGTTAATGATGATCTGTTGATCAAAAAAGTGACCGACAAATGGATATAACCTTTTTCTCAACGTCTTTTTCGGATCAGTAAGACTTTTTTTTTTAAAGTGCATGGTTTTCTGGTCTTGCAAATTTTTACATATTGTGTGTGTGTGTGTGTGTGTGTGTGTGTGTGTGTGTGTGTGTGTGTGTGTGTGTGTGTGTGTGTGTGTGTGTGTGTGTGTGTGTGTGTGTGTGTGTGTTTGTGTAGAATTATCTTCTTTTTACTTAATTAACTCTTTATTATCAGTGTTTGTGGACTGGCTCTGTTGCTGAATAAAGAACACAAATATTGATTTCATACGAAATTCAGTGAAGATATAATTATGCATATCTCTGACTGCATATCATTATTATTATTATTATTATTTATTATTTTTTTTTTTTGCATTTTATGTTTCTTTACATGCAGCTTATAAAAATGAAATTTACACAACTGTATATAAAAGCTTGTAAAAATAAAACATCAATGATATTGAAAAATCTTATAAAATAATGTCAATGTCAGTTTATGTCAATTCCGTATTTAATATAAGTGTTTTTAATGTAGTGAACTCTTTTTTTTTTTTTTTTTTTTTTCCATTTCATTTTATATTATTATATAAATATTGTATTCTTGTTCAGTCAAGTTAAAAAAAAAACTTCTTTTTTTTTTTTAATATCATTTCACTAGAGTGTAAAAATGCCAATAAAGTAAACTGTAATAATGATATATTTATTAAAGTTTATCCAATATATCTCTTAATTTTCTTAGCTACAGTATTATAATGCTACGTTTAAAGCTATAGGCCAAATGAAACAAAATGTGCTTTTTAATCATTAAAGAAAAAATGAGATCTTCAAAACTTGATAATTTTTACTAGAATCTAAATTTTGCCTCATAATGAAAGCGTTGAAATACTGTTACGTATGATATTTGCGTGACAATTCCAGTTTCCAGGAAATAGGCAAAAATGAGTATAAAAATGTTATGCGGGTTGCACAAATTCAGATTTTCTTATCACTGCTACGGCGCTACACTTGGGTTTTGAGACAAACTTAGCTATTTATATAATTCCCATCACGTGTTTTGTGATATGAATGCTTATGTTTTCTTGTGGTCTATTCCTTTAATATTAAAGTGATAGAGAGGTTGGAAAAAAAAAAGAAAAAAAGACAGAGAGAGAGAGAGAGAGAGAGAGAGAGAGAGAGAGAGAGAGAGAGAGAGAGAGAGAGAGAGAGAGAGAGAGAGAGAGCGTTGCGTTGATAAAAATATAACATTATCTATTATCTCGATATAATAAAAATATTACAAATTTTTATAAAAAAAAATTATTAAGTGTCTTTTAAGTAGAGAAAATTATAGTTTCAAAGCATATAATCAGATAAAGAAGAAAATTATTATCGATATATTTTATACTATTTCTAAAAGTAACTTACAAATTTGATAACAATAAACTTTAATATATAATAGTAAAATAATAATAATATATATTTTAAATATTTAATCTAAAGATTAAAATGAGGTAGTTTTAGAAATAAAAAAATTATTTTAAGAAATTTATTATGATAATTTAACTATTAGTAAAATTTATTATATTTCTACAAGTGAATTGCGTGTTCACATGTCCATATTTTATTGACAAACGTGACGTCCGCCCGCTGTAATAACATATACGTCATTCTTTAATTTATCTGTATAATTTATTCAATCAAACACTGAAAAAAAAATAATTGCATTTTCTGTACGTGTACATAAATTTCTATCTTAAAACCATTGACCACATAAAACAACATGTACTTTTTAATGAATAAACACAAAATGGGATCTTCAAAACTGTTAACAATTTTTACCAAAATGTTAACGTAGCCCCATGAGAGAGCGTGAAAAAACTGTAAAGTATGCAATTTGCGTGAAAAGTCATGTTTATGACATCAGAAGCATGCAAAAATTAGTATGAAAATGTTATGTGGGTTGCATAAATTGAACTTTTCTGATCACTGCTACGGGGCTACAGTTGGGTTTTGAGACAAGCGAAAGTTATTTATGTAAATCCCATCAAGTGTTTTGTGATATAAATGCATATGCTTTTCTCTGGTCTATTCCTTTAAATCAAACTTTTCATTTTATTTTTTTTTTAATTATTTTTTTCTTCTTTAATTTAGGTTATTGTTTTTATATAAACCTTTTATAAAGATTTTTGGTTATTTCTATATATATATATGGTCCAAACCAAGTTGTTGGGAGATTGATTTGTTAATGAAAACTGAAAAAAAAATATTATCTCCTCAACCAATTTAGATAGAGATTTGAAAATTTATCATTTGGATACCTGGAATACTGGATTGGACTCAATGGTGGCCTCATCAAAATTGCTCTCAGTTTAATATTTTTCAACAATCAAGAGTCGACATTTCTATGGTTGTATATAGATGGCTTGTATCTCAAAATCTAAAAAGAAAATTTGTAAACTTTATGATGTCATTTAAAAGTTAATAGTGACAGCTACCAATAGTACCAATGCTAGAATTTTCAGAACCCGTGACTACCAGATAAGAGAGAAAATAATTATTGAAATTACCATGGGACTAAAACTTCAAAAAATCACAAGTTAAGTATGATGACTCCCTCCCCCCCCCCCTTTTTTTTTTTTTTTTTTTTTTTTTTTTTTTTTCAATTTTAAAGATTCTAATTTATCACTCTGCAAATTTTTATATTTTCCTTTCTTTTACTTTTTTGGATGAAGTCCCGCAGTAGCTGATTTCCCGCCTTAAATCCATTAACATGCCAATAGCTGGGTCTCTATCATACTGAACTTTTTCAAAGAAACCTGAAACTGAGTTAAAGATCAAGTAATATAACTCTAAACACGACATCCCTAATGTGGCATCATTTCAATTCTTTGCAAATCAATATTAAAATAAATCAGACGTTTCAATTAATAATATATAATTGGCTTCAAAAAATATTGTAACATTGCGTTTTCCTAATCACGTGTTGCTTTTTAAAAAAAAAAGGAGTACACGCCAAAAAATTAATACTTACAATATAATAGGTAGACATGTAACCTAGAAAACAGGTATTATTATACTACAATAATACCTAATGCAGGTGCACTGTGCAACAATAAAGGTGTGACTCACTTAGATTGAGTCGTATTGTAGTTTTATAACTACCTGTTCAAAATTCAAGGGTACCTATTGCAAAATACAGGTTCATGTACTGCCATTAGTAGTAATTTTTTTCCGTGAAAATGCAACTTTTTTATCGTGCCCTTTAATATATAGTTTTAAACTTAATTCACTTTGCATTCTAAAGTTGTATTTTTTTCTCAACGTATAATTTACTTCGTTCAATGTACTTTCAATTAAATGCATGGTTTACAGTATAAATTGACTATTTATTTATATCTTCCGTTATAGGATTTGTTTAACACATTCTGACCACATAATATACCGTTATATATACCACAAAACTGATTTGCATGTAAATTTATTTGATTAGATATTCTCAAAATATTAGCTTTTAAATATTTTATTATATATTAGCAATTAGAAGAAAAAAAAAGCAATTAAAATCACACCCACACATTACGTGTTTTAATATATTGACGTTTACGTAAAGGTCAAAGTAATTCAGATTATTTTATCTACTAATAACATGATAATGTTAAAATAAACCTTTTCATCATCATCAGCATGCATCAGCAAATTTCGATATCATTTTATTTTATAAATATTTGAAAGTTTTTTTTTTTTTTTTTTTTTGTGATTGATTTTATTTTATATTGATTTACAATAATACAATGAGATTAAATCATATAAAACAGAACCAGGTTGCCGACTTTCAAAATCTATCATTTTTTATAGTAATTTCTGCTTGGTTGATATCAAATTTTTTATCTTTAATATAGCTGCAATATTTTTTTTTTTCATTCCCTAATATGTCAAATATATATGGTATAAAAAATATAGAAGAAAAATTGCTTTTGCAGATTTAAAAACTAATGGAAAAGAAACAATACTTGGTACAGCTTTACAAAAGCCTAAAAAAAAAAAAAAAAAAAAAAAAAAAAAAGTTCATGATTAATGAATATTTAGCACCAGTCATAGTTTCTGTTTTCAAACTTATTGTTGTTGTTATTATTCTTTTAATTCTTTTGTGACAAAAAGATGTTCCTTATTAATTGATTTTTAAGGTAATTTCTATCCATATTGTATGCTTAATTGCTAATCTTATCGCATTACCAATAATATTTATCGCATATTTAGCTACTTTAATAGAAAAAAAAATATAAATTACATAAACCAACTTTAATTTAAATCCAATACGCTTCTCACCTTTTTTTTTTACATAATATAAATAATGATTATGACGTAGTAAAATGATGATTATAATTTATAATATAAACACAGTTTTATAATAATTACATTAATTAACTTTATTCCATCAGCTCAATTTCAATTTAAAAAATTAATTAATGCATGTTTCTAAAGTAATGCGATTTTAAATAGTTAAATACTTTGCAATCTTTTTATTTAAACATACTTTTATCATATAATTTGAAATATATTTTACTTTGAAATAAACATTTTAAAAATAATTTAAAATTACTAGCTGCTATTACTGTAATAATGAATCATTTTCTATTTATAAAATTGTCACTGGTCTGAAATTTTAGCAAAGCCAGTTTGTGACATTTCTGTCAAAATGTTTTTGTGTAGTAAAATATATTTTCCATGTAAATATGAATGAACAAAAGAAATACCAACAATTTTAATGCCCACACAATTGTAATGACATTTTTTTACCTTATACATTCAGCGTTATTATTATTTTTTTTTTGTCATAAAATTATAAAATATAAAATAAAGTGCGAGGTTTTAAGCGGTAATATATTTAATCTTTTTCACAGTCGTATATAATGGTGAATTATTGCAATTTAAAAACAAAAATAACTATAATTAAATGATATAAATAATTAATTTTTAGTTTGATTATGCTTTTTTAGCTCTATGGTAATACTAGAGAGAATCAGTTATTTTCAAAGATGTATTTTACAACAAATAAATTTGAGTTTTTAATATGATTAATATAAGTAAAAATTATTGAAATTTTGCAATAAAATAATATTAATAAGCTGGTCCTACCTCTATATATGACCTCTTGCCCTTGTCACTGAAAAACTGTTCCACTCAGTAAGACAACGAAAGAAAGACTGACTGACGGAGAGAAACTAGGAAGTGGTGAACAAAAATCTTGTATAATGTTCCAACAGGTGGGCCATGGGTTTTAGCGCAAGCGTACGACATAACTGCAAGTATAGTGCACTAGTGCGCATAGCAATTGTGATCGATATGGTACTATAGTATGACTGTATTCTATATCCCTCTTGCACCGTCACACGTGTCACGTCAAAAACACTTACTATAGGTGTGGCATATTACTATCTTAAACTTAAATCTAACCTCACATTTATACATACATACATAAAAAAAATAATTTGTTTACTTTTAAAATGTTATGAATATAATTCCATTACTAATGTATTTTAAAATTTATTATTAAATTATGTATGTATTTTGTGTAATATGCATAATATACATACTTTTATTTTTTTTTTTTCAAGATAAAATTAATGTTGTTTTCTTTTATGTATAATAATAACATTTTATTTTTTCATATATATTTAAAATGTAAATTACTATCCTAATTACTATTGATTAGCCTATTTATATCAAATTTTATGTAATACACTATGAAATATGAAAAATAAGTCGTGTTATTATTTTAAATTATAGTTTCATGGTATATTTTGAACTAAGATTTTCTTTCTTTGTTTTGGCATAATATAAAGCCACTTGTGCAATATTATAAAATTTATTTCTATTGTTTTGGCTTACTGTACGAATAAATAAAAACAAAAACCGGAAACATAGAAATACACGATACAGCTTCATTTTTTTCCCATCATGCTTTATAATATATATATATATATATATTATATATATTTTTGTGCTCTTAAGAGGCTCGTATTTCTTTCAGTTTGATTTCTACGTTAAAATAACATTATAATAATATAACAGTTTTTTTTTTTTTTTTTTTTTTTTTTTGCTGCAGTAAAAATAATTGCACTATTTTATTTGATATATAATATAACATAATATCAACATCAAGAAAAAAAATATATATAAAATTTAATCTTATATTTCATTAATTTACAGTTATATTATTTTGTTACAACGGGAAATATAATTCAATAATCTTCATTTTTCATTATAGTTACAGAGAAATTTTTCATAATGCATGTTTACAAAGTTTTAATAATATTATAAGAATTTTGCAGTTGTTTCAATTAAAGTAACAAATAATAATTATTAATTATAATATCATTACAATAACAACACATTTTTAATTAAAATATAAATGCAAAATGCAACAACTTAATTAGCAGCTTAAATTATCATTTGCAATATAATTAAAAGAAACTTGTATATTTATTAAAGAAATATTACATTAAGATGTTATTATTTTTGAAAGTTAAGTTAGTATTCTTCAAACTACTATTTTCTATAAATTTCAACTTGCAATTCATATTAAATCAACTAACTATAAATTATGCAAATTTTAATGTATGCCTTTTTCTGTTCTTAAAATATTTTTAATAACTTCAAATAAACAGGATGAGTATTATTATTTTTAATAGAAGAAAATGTTAAAATTGTAAATTATAGAAAAGTATAAAAATAAGCTGTGCCGAAATATGAATTATTTTTAATTTGAACTACACATAAAAAAATTGCATCACTTTTTCCCCATTTATTTTCTTTGTTACATTTGTTTGTTTTTTTAATTTTGCGCTGTATAGTAATAGTGAATGTAATAAAATGCTTGTATGCAATGCTATATAGTTTTAACTATTATTAGATCCTGCCAAATACAGTAATAATATGTGTATATATCCGTTATCATCAAACTATAAAGAGGTTCAACCGTTTCAAGGGTTTGTAAAAAGCATTTGCCTAACTTTGAGGGTCTGGTAATAATAATAATACTCAACTATAAAGTAACTTAAAAAAAAAAAAATCTTTATTTGATCCATTACAAAACTGGCATTAACAATAAGCTTCCACACAAGGCAGTCCTATATTTTATTATTTTCCAGCTTTTTATTTTAGTGGGTCAAGAACACAAGTTGTATAAATGAATAACGTTATTGTGTAAGAAATTCAATTAGTGATATGAAATGTGATTTAATACTGGAGAAACAAGACCTTTGCACTACGTCTCCCGTTGTGGAACGCAACATGGCATTGTTGAGGCTATACGTAGTTTAATGAACATTGTGACAGCTATATACTGGGTGTAAGGGGACGAGGCGGGAGGGGGAGGCAAGACTGAAAAGTAAACAAGTGTTTGTTGTGATGACAAATATTAATAATGTGCTTTGCTATACAACTACAACCTCAACACTGTTGTATAATCTCCTCTTTTTACTTGAGTGGTAATGCCAGTGCTTATGGTTACTCTAAAAACTGTAAATGGGAGTGGCCGAAAAGGAAAACACGTGACTTTGAATGCTTCTGTTTACTCAAAATGCGGAAAAGGAAGTGCCGGAAGAGGAAACCACATGACGATAAAAGTGGGAGCTAGCTCAAGCCTATAGCTTGCTGCTAGCAACAACTTTTCGCCCACTTTTACCATAACATGGTTTCCTCTTCTGGTCACTTCCTTTTACGCATTTTGAGTAAACATAGGCACTCGGTAAATGTGGGAGAAAACTTCGTGCCAGCAGCAAGCATTAGCCACCTCCTACTGATTGTTTATGTTTACTCAAAATGCGGAAAAGGAAGTGGCCGGAAGAGGAAACCACGTGACGGTAAAAGTGGGAGAAAAGTTGGTGCTAGCAGCAAGCTAGGCCTGAGCCACCTCCCACTTTTACCGTCACGTGGTTTCCTCTTCCGGCACTTCCTTTTCCGCATTTTGAGTAAACATAAACAGTCACTGTAAGATCACATTGTTTCCTTTTCCGGCATTTCATTTTCATATTTTTAGAGTGTACATAAAGAGCGCTAATGTTTACTCAAAATGCCGGAAAATGAAGTGCCGGAAGAGGAAACCACGTTACGGTAAAAGTGGGAGAAAACTTCGCGCGAGCTGCAAGCTAGGCCTTAACCAACTTCCACTTTAAAATCAAATGGTTTCCTTTTCCGGCATTTCCTTTTCCTTTTTTTAGAGTAAACATAATCACTCAATCTTACTGTGAACCTCTATCAAGAACTTTGTTAGCTAAACAATTGATACGTTTTAAAACCAAGCTGTAATTTTTAATAATCTTAGCTCTCCACTGATTCTCTGACAATTTTTATGTGTCCTATATATATCTCTAATCTCTGATATAGAATTATCAGATTATAAGTATAACATCACTCACATTCAATTGATATTTAAAGAGCACACGTCTATTATAATGTTATCTGTAAATAGACCATGATTCTACATAATTAATAGTCCGAGTGATATTATTATATCAATATTCTATGAAGTTTAGAGAGGCATAATATTAAGCTGCCTAATATGTAAATAGATTACAGATTATAACATACATGTAAATAATTAATTTTAAGATCTGTATTGTTAATTGACGTCTAAAATAATTTGATGTGTAATATATTATTGATTCAATGTAATATTTTAAAAATACAACTTTAATTTATTCGGTCAACTGTCTGTTTTTTTAAAGAAATTATAATACATACAAGCAGTTTTTCTGATAAAGGTGTGAGATCACTATAGTGTATAGGCATTTTGCCTTTTTGGGTTACTTACTAGTTGTTTTTGTATTTCTTTTTCTATATGTACTACTCACAATTTAAACCCAATAAAGGACTATTATTATTATTATATGACTAAAAGGAAAGGGTGTTTATTCCGACAAGCAGCGTAATTAAGTTTATAGAGTTCGTTCTGTAAACTACCTACATACAACTATTAAACCAGTTTCGTTTGTTAAGAACACCTGATCATGACGTCACTACCTGTTTACTACGTATATGTATGTTTGATCATTTTTATTTCTTCATTTAAAACTTTAGACCTAATAAAAATGAACTAAAACTACAAAAAAAAAAAAAAAAATTGTTCGATGCTCCATATGCAACTCACTTTTATCTAGAGCTGTGGATTTAATCCGGTTTATTTTGAAAACCGGTTTCATGAAATAAGAAAATCGGTTTCGAGTTATTGCATAAAACCGAAAATCGAAAATTAAAAATCGAATTGCATATTAACGATTTTAAATTCGCAAAAACCTTAATTTAAAAAAAATCGATTAATATTATTTCTTATATATAAAAACCGTCAAAATAATTCGATTTTTTTTTTAAAATACCCATTAAAAAATCGATAATTTTTTTTAGAAAAAATCAAGGATTAAAAGTTATTTTAGCTCAATAATTTAACAATATTAAGTTATTGTGTGAGTGTATGTGTGTATATATATATGTAAAATATATATATATATATATATATATATATATATATATATATATATATATATAATTATATATATATATATAAATAAATAAATAAATAATCGTCTTTATTCAAAAATCATGCAGAAAAATACATATATACATATATATATATATATATATATATATATATATATATATATATATATATATATATATATATATATATATATATATATATATATATATATATATATATATATATATATATATATATATATATATATATATATATACAATATATATATATATATGTAATTATATTTTTCATTCATATTATAATTTATTAACACGCAGCTTATATTTTCCCATACAAATTTTAAAATCTTAGTTATCAATTATCATGTTTGTTCGCTCAATGACAATTTTTTTATGGAAGTTGACTTTAGATTTAGACTCCTCTTATCGGGCAGTGCAAGACTGCAGGTGCAAAAATATTTTGACAAGATTCTGGACATATACCTGATGTTTATTTTTTTCTCTGTTCTTTATACCATTGACGATCCCTCGGGTGTCAACTAACCCGTCTATTATTTTGACAACTATACGGTAAATAGATTCTGAAGATTTTGTTTTAAGTATATTATAATTTGATTTTAAAGGACCCTAATTTATTGCTATTTTAATAATACATTATTTTTCAATGTTTTTCTAAATTTATTATTAATTTTGCATGTATATTATTATATATGTACTATAATATTTAACTTAAAAACTATATATAAGCGTATCACTAAAAAAAAAAAAAATAAAAAGTAACTTGGTATTTTGATTTTGTATCGGTGGGTGCAAATGAAAACTTATTTTAGCAAACAAAAAGCTGAAAAAGCGTATGATTAATGATTATCTGATCATACGACTGAAAGCTTTAATATCTTCAATTAGTAGGAAAAGTTAAAATGATTAAAAATGCATGCAGGTTTTTTTTCTTTTTTTAATACACGCATACACCTTTATTTTTTGTCGTTCTATAGCGTCTTTTTCAACAAGAAAAAAGACAAGCAAAATAATTCACAATTATTTTTATTAAATATTTAAAATTAAGCTAGAACGACGATAAAAAAAGATATATATTTGTATTTTCATTAAGAAAACAACTGTGGTAATTATAATTCACTGTAATTGTTTCTTTGAGTGCTCAATATTAATTCATGCATAAAGTAATGAGGGTCTTCTGGTCAGGTAGCAAATGATCCCTCACCTAAAATAAAACGCAAATGTATGAGTAGAGGTAGTGTACAATACTGCATCTACTTTTACATTGACAATCTCTGAAAGAATGCATCAGGTATATGAGGTATTGGGGAGAAGGTAGAGAGGGAAAAAACAATATAATATTCTAACACTTTAAAATACCATTTTATTTTATTCTTCTGTTACGTAAAAGAATCGTAATAAAATACTGTTTATATACAAAATATGTTTTTACAATTTGCATATAAAAGGCCCGCGCAGCCGTTTTATTTTATTTAATATTAAATTAATTAAAATAATAAGTCGCTGTGATTGGCGGAGAGTCGACTCTCCGCCAATCACAGTGACCTATTTTCTTAAATTAATTTAATATTAAATAAAATAAGACGGCTGCGCGGGCCTAAAGAATGCATTTTTTATGTTCTTTAGAATACTCTCAAAACGAGATTACCTAAATAAATTAGCTTGCCTAGAATATGATCATTAAATTTGATAGTAAGATTTCTTCAAACACAATAAAAAATGAATTTCTGACTTACATTTTAGTCTCAACAAATTTTTATTTTGATATTCATGTACAGCAGTATGTTCTACTACATATTGAATACAAAATGATGTATGCATTATTAAATTAGATTTAAGAACGACTATTTTGCATACATGCAAAAATAGGTATTTTCCGTGTTTCATACGAATTGCAGTAAAATTTAACCAATATATTTGACATCAGCATAAAATTTGCATTTAGGAATAATTTTTTACGATTTAAATTTTTAAAATCGAGGAACGCCCCTTTTTAATAATTGATGAATTTCTAAAAAACTATACGTTGCATCAAAAACTTTTAATGACAAGAAATGTGTAGAATTATATAATACAATCTGTGTATAAATTTTAGGCCATTTAAAATGTTTTTGACAATTTGCCAACGCTTTGAAAGTTTTCAAACAGAGAAATTTTAAAAGTGAAGTAAAACATCATAATAAAAACATTGCACTTTTAAAATTTCTCTGTTTAAAACTTTTCAAAGCGTTGGCAAATTGTCAATAACATTTCAAATAGCCTGAAATTTATACTCAAAGTGTATTATATAATTCTACACATTTCTTGTCATTAAAAGTTTTTGATGCAACGTATAGTTTTTTAGAAATTCATTAATTATTAAAAAGGGGCGTTCCTTGATTTTAAAATATTGAATCTTGAAAATTTATTCCGAAATGCAAATTTTATGCTGATGTCAAATATATTGGTTAAATTTTACTGCAATTTGTATGAAATACGGAAAATACCCATTTTTGCATGTATGCAAAATAGTTGTTCTTAATCTAATTCAATAATGCATACATCATTTTGTATTCAATATGTAGAAGAAAATACTGCTGTACATGAATATCAAAATAAAAATTTGTTAAGACAAAAATGTAAGTCAGAAATTTAATTTTTTATTGTATTTTAACAAATCTTACTATCAAGTTTAACGTTCGTGTTCTAGGCAATTAAGCTAATTTATTAAGGTTACTTTATTTAAAAATATTTTAAGAGGAATAAAAAATGCAGTCTTATATAATCTGCAAATTTTAAACTGATATATTTATGTATATTTGCTTACAATTAGTAGTTTAGTATTATTTTTTTAATTATGAAAAAAAAATCAATTGTTTAAAAGTTTTAAAAAGTTTAAAATCATACCATTTCTAATCAAAGAAAGGTAATAATGATAAAAATTTGAATTTGAGGAGCAAAAATCATAGTTTTAAAATTCTACCTCCAAAAAAATAAGAGAGAGAAAAAAAAGGAATATGTTTTGCACCATGATGTGTTTTGCACCTTTCTTCAGAACGCAAAACACAACCAGCTGGACACCTGAGGGCATGTAACTCCCTTTCAACCCCACGGCCGTTTATATACCTTATAATTTTTTTTTACCTCCGTATATCAATTGTAAGCCTGACGTTTCTTAAACAAAAAAAAAATTATATATTATAAATTATACCCTGTTTGCAAAATGATTTTAGTTTAATATGAATATTATAGTTAACTATATATTTCATACAAAAATTTAAGCAATACATTTTTAGGTTTTATCATATAATTTTTATATACTAATATTTTTTAAATGATGTCTTTAATATCCGCGGAAAAATAAAAAAACGGAATAAATGAATGAGAGAGAGAAAGAGAGAAAGAAAATAAGTTTTTCATTCATTCATTCATTCATTCATTCATTCATTCATTCATTCATTCATTCATTCATTCATTCATTCATTCATTCATTCATTCATTCATTCATTCATTCATTCATTCATTCATTCATTCATTCATTCATTCATTCATTCATTATATATATTCTATATAGTTATAATAGATAGATAACGATATAGAAAAAATGTAATAATGTTTTTTATGCAACTTTATATTACATCCTTGTTTAATTTGCTGCTAATAAATTGATAGTAAGAGCGATTTTGTTAATTTTTCTTTCCAAAACTTAAAACAAACTTTAATTGCTTTCTTTCTTTCTTTTATATTAAATTATTATTTCTTTTTTCACTTATGTAAAGAAAAAGAAAAAAGAAAAAAAAAGAGGAAGAAGAGTATAAAGAACATTCTATGATCATGCAGCTTTTAGTGCTTTTACTGACCAACCACTTCTTCATTTTTTTTACCTACCTGTACTCCAATACTTTTTAAACGGTACTCCATGAAAAGTACAATAGCCTGGCTTTCCTTTCTTTCTATACCTAATATAAGTCCATAATATATACAGAGTTTAATACGCATTTTTAAGATCTTCATTTTGCACAGGTGACTAATTTGATTGATATACATTTTAAATAAAACATATAATATAATATAAGTTGCAAAAAACTAAACAAGAATTATTTTAAAAATAATGGAATATAAAATATTGTGTGAATCATAAGAGCTATTTCAAAATATAAAATTGGTTTCAAATATAATTTAAGAAAAAAAGTGTTATTATTCAATATTTTTTTTTTGGACCGCTGTTTAAATATAAAACTGAATATCATTAAAGAAACTTAAAAATCGTATTAAAGATTTGCAAATCTAAGGATTCCAAGTAAATAATAATAAATAAAAAAAAATCGATTTTTAATTTTGTTATTCGGTTTATCATAAAAAAATATTCGATTTTTTATAACAAATGACCTTTACGATTCGATTTTTTATTTTTAGATGGTAAAAATCGAATTTTGTAAACCGAATTTTAAAGTCAAAATCATAATAATGACTGAAAAAAACGACAAAATCGAAAACCGAATCGTTCTGTTTTTAATCGATTTAATCGAACCGATAAAAAATAAAAACGATTATCCGGTTTCGCAATTTTTAGCGGTTTCCACAGCTCTACTTTTATCGACTCAAAAAACAAGATCAACTAATTAATGTGCATAATTTTTTTTGGGCAGCCAATCATTGTAAAGTAGCCTCACTATAGGTATAAACTCCAAACTTCTACATACCTTTTGTCTGTAAGTATCTTGTATTATGAATATGGAGAGAATTTTGCTCAATATTATATTATTAATACACTTCTGTGTTTAAACTCATATTATATCTTCAAAAATAGTTGGCTAAAATATGTCAACACAATTTAATTAAAATTCTCATTATATTTTAATACTCTAACAAGATAACTATGTTCAAAATATGTCTGAGGACCATAAACGGGGGTGAATGTATACCTTTTGTGGCCTCTTTATAAAATATTTTATTAATAATAAGTAAACACTTTTAGCTACTGCATTTATTTTATATACCTTTAGCTGTTTATGACATATTCATCATGTATATTATATTTTTTGAGCTGTTTTAAAAAAAGAAGGGGGAAAAAAATCTAGGTTAACATTCTTTTTTAAAGTTGCATAAAGGTAATATTAATATGCAATATATTTCCATAATATATTATTTACATTATTTTAAGTTTACATTTTAACTTATAATTGGTATACTACTGTATATCATATATTTAAAATGAAATATGAAACTTACTTTCTTTTGATATTCTTGTATTAATAAATATTTTATATTTATGCAATCAAAAATAAAAGTCAACATGTTACTTTGTATTACTTAAAGCCATAGACCACATAAAACAAGATTTTGCTTTTTAATGAATAAACACGAAATGGAATATTCAAATCTGATGAAAATTTTTATCAGAATTTTAATGTAGCCCCACGAGAGAGCGTAAAAATATCGTTAAATATGCAACTTGCGTGACTATTCATGTTTTTGACGTCAGAAATATGGAAAAATTAGTATGAAAATGTGTGGGTTGCATAATTGAACTTTTGTGATCACTGCTATGTTTTGAGACAAACAGTAGTGAGTTGTGTTTTGAGACAAACTAAAGTTATTTATGTAAGTCTTATCGAGTGTTCTGTGATATAAATGCTTATGTTTTTCTCTGGTCTATTCCTTTAAGTATATGCACATTTTAAAATATTTTTTCCCTATAATAAAATTTACTTTCGAACTATTTTGCTATATCGGTCTTTAGAATTCTCAATAAGACATACTGATCCATTTTTCAACTATTTACTTGAGAAATGAGAGTAATGCAAGAAGATAGAGATAGATAAAGATAAAGAGAGAGAGAGAGAGAGAGATTATTTCAGAGCATTAATGCTTTGCTCTATTCATTTTTCTTTAAAGAAGCTTATAGGATGGATGTTAAATGTTAACATAAAAACTATTAATAGGGTATTAAATATTATAACTAGAAATTTATACAGTATTATGAATAATTTTATATCAATTATGATATTAGTTTTACGGTTGAACACTATACTGTACTGTTTATAATTCATTATATTATAAATTAGTTAACACGGACAAAAATAAATACGTAATAATTATGCTAGCTCATTTTCAGCACAATTTGTTTAATACTGCATAATAACTATGTTACATAGTATAAATATTATGTTGTACAGCATAATTATTTATTGTTCTATAATTTAGCATCATTGATACTATATAATGACATAAATGCAGCATAAATTACGTAATTTATTCTTTCCGTGAATATGTATTTTTTTTTTTCATATTTAATCTAAACAAACAATTAGGTCGTAAGCTGCAACCTCTGGTTAAACCTTAGTTATCTTTTTTTAGATTATTGCAACAATCAAAATAACAATTTAACTACGGTTTAACTAAATAGTTATGTCTTGTTCACAATATACATGTTCTAATTGGAAAATAGTTAATTGAAAAAAAAAATAATAATAAGGAAATAATAAAAGAAAAATAATTATTTTTAAATTCTTAAATATGTGATCAAAATAACATGCATTCTTATAAAGCTCACTTAACAATTCCAATTAGAAAAAGCTTATTGTAAACAAGGCATTAGAATTGCAACCTATGATGGTTAAAATATATTTAAAAAGAAGTGTAAAAATATATCACATGAAACAACATCAAGATATTTCTCAATACAAATTCTACTAAATATAAAATCTATTTTCATTTACATTAAATACATCTAATGTTAAATAAATTGAAATACAATATTTGAACTGAATTAAATAATTGTTAGTAAATATTTGTAATACAATACCTAACTTGTAGAATTGCTTTTATGTATTTAAACTCTAAAATTAATTGAATTTGTAATGAGTAATACAGTATAAGTCTAACTTTGGATTTAGTTGAATATTTAAAGGAAATGATAAAATTTCATGCTGAAATTGTTTTCTAATTTAATATGCTAATTAAGAAATTAATTTTAAAATATAATCCATAAATAAAAAGTATATTTTAATGTTAATATATAAATGCTTGCTAGAAGAAATATAACAACAAAGCAATGTATAAATATATTAAGTACTTAACATCACTGAATTTATTATTTAGAACGCTATGTATATAGGGTGTATGCGGATGATGTCATATTTAATACGCTTGGAGGCCATACTGGAATAGTGAATAACATTGTCGAGCATAGGACAAACTTCGTTTAAGGCAATTTTCTTTGGGAAATCGTTTAATTTTTGTTGTTGTTATTTTTGTTCACATACTTGAGATACTAATTCAACATACGTATTTACAGCATCAATGCTCTAAAAAAAATATTGCATAGTGTTTTAAAACTGGCAAAATGAGTTATTTTCCTATGTCACCCATGTTATTGAGTTATCCAACATGGCGTCGACTTTAACATGAATGCATATAGACACTATGGTTAAACAGTATATAGTTTTTACACTACTTGAACATGTAAATTTTCAAAAATTATTTTCTTTATTTTATGGATATAATAAATTACGTAGCACATGCTGCATTTATGTATAGTACGTATACGTACCATAGCATATGTTGCTATTTTGAAGTTAAATGATGGTAAATAATTATGTGGTAAAACATACCTATTATGCTATGAAACATAATTGCTATTACAGTAATATAATATAGCATATTAATATAATATGTTTTTATAAATAAATGTTGCTAAATCCACGATAGCATAATGTTGTAGGCTAGTTTATTTATTTCTGTGTGCGTTTAAGATTTCTTTTAATAATACTATGCACTTGGAAAGAATAAATTATGTCATTTATGCTGCATTTATGTCTTCATAGCATAAATGTTGCGAAATTATAACAGCATAAATAATCACTAAATAGCATGGGCTGGTATGGAAAAATAACACATTTTGCCAGTTTCGACTCGCATCTTAAATTTGATAAACATATACAGTTTATTGTTAAAAAAGTAGGCAGTAAAATTAACTACTTAGCACGAGTAGGGCAATATTTATCACCGTGGACTAAACTTTTAATATACAAAACAATAATATCTCATCATTTTGATTATTGCTCTACCATTCTCTGGGATGCAACTGAAGAAAATAAAAAAAAATTACAGTTACTACAAAACAAAGCAATGAGGGTTATTTTAAGATGCCATAAACTGACTCCAATACATGAAATGTTAGAAGCGTGTTGTTTACTTTCAATAAAACAAAAAATTGCCTTACAAGTTTTGCTATTAGTCCATAAAATTGTTAACAATAAATGTCCTCAATATCTATGTAACGATATTAAATTTAACAATCAAATCCATAGTTATAATACCAGAATTTCAAATAATATTCATATAGGAAAACAAAAAAGCAAATTTTATCAAAAGTCAATAATGATAAGTGGATTTAAATTATATAACACTCTGCCTCGAAAATTAAAATGTATTGATAATGATAAAGAATTTAAGCGGGAAGGTGTATTGTTTGTCAAAAAAATGTTTAAAAAGAAAAAATACCACATGTAAAAGTTTTCTCTTTTTTAAGTGTACTGTAAAAAAAATTATAATTATGTATTTTTATATTTGTATGGAGGAGTTACCATGTATGTATTAGAATTTTTATTCTAAATAAATAAAAAAAAATAAAATAAATAAAAGTTTAAAAATATTTATCAATATTTTTTAGAGTACTGATGTGTTTACAAGTCAAATTAGGTTTTCAAGTATGCGATAAGCTTTTTCTAATTGGAATTGTTAAGTGAGCTCCATAAGAATGCATATTATTTTGATCAAAGGATATTATTTCCTTTTTTTTTTTAATTAACTAAATTTGAATTATATAGACAAGGAAAAGTGAAATGGTCTTGTTGGAGCTGCTCTGTTCCTTTGTTTAATAATTCATTTTTTAGTTCTGCTAGTTCTGATTTAAACTCCTCAGTTGTTTCTGACGTTGCTGATAATAAATTAAATGGTCTCAAAATCTTATCCTTTAATGCTAGGAGTATTAACTGTGCTTAAAGACGTGCTGATAATTTATCTTTTATTGTATCACATGATCCTGACATTTTGTGTATTTGTGAAACTCATCTTAATTCTTGCATTTCAGATCATGAGTTTATGCCTACTAACTATAAAGTGTATCGAAGAGATAGAGATGGTAAAGGCGGGGGAGTTCTGATTGCAGTTAAATCTCATATACAATCCACTCTTGTTTCAGATATTATTTCTGACGCGGAAATCATTTGGGTTTCTGTCGTAACTGGTGGTAAAAAGTTATTAATTGGTTCTGCCTATCGTGCTCCTCGCTTTTCTAATCTATCTGATGAATATAACTCTAAATTGCTAAATTCTTTGTCAGAGATAAGTAATATACAGAAAAATTTTGATCATACTTACCTTTGCGGTGACTTTAATCTGAAAATTCATTGGGGTAATCCTCCATTACCTGAGGGCCCTCTTGCTAATGAATTCTTATCTGTTTTTTATGATTTATACTTATCTCAGATTGTTAAATGTGCTACAAGAGTCTCTAAAGATTCTCGTTCTATTCTTGATCTTGTTTTCTGTACTGATAAATCAACTATTTTAAATTGTGACATTGTTCCTGGTGTCTCTGATCATTTTGCTCTTGCATTCACTATTAATGTAAAGCCTTGTGTACGTAAAATTTCTCCCCGTCTTGTTTATAATTATAAAAATGCAAAATGGAATGATCTAAATTATATGTTTCTCAAACTTCCATGTGACTTTTCCTCGTTTATTTCAATTGACGAGGCTTGGTCATTTTGGAAAAAGGAGTTTGTAAGGTGTGTTGACTTGTGTATTCCCACTGTAATTTTTCGTTCCAAGAAAAATCACCCTTGGCTTGACAAACAGCTCCTTAAAGAAATTAAAAAGAGAGATAGACTTTTTGTAAAGTGCAATAAACGGCCTTCTTTTGAGAGGTGGGAGTCTTATAGAATAATTCGTAATAAAGTCAAAGGTCTTGTTAGAAATGCTTATAATAATTTCATTTGGAATTTGAGTAAATCTGGGGATTGCAAAGCCTTGTGGAAGTTTTTATACAGTAAATTAAAACCTTGTTCCCTCCCTAGCTTTAAATTGAACTCTTTAATTTTGTCTGATCCACAAGAAATTTGTAATGCTTTTAGTGACAAATTTAAATCCAACTTTTCTGCAAGTAATTTAAACTCACATAATCTTTGTTTTCCTTCTTTACCTGCAGCTTTTAGTATCTTAAATACTATAACTGTCACTAAAAAACAAGTTTATGATTCTTTATCACTTATTAAAGAAAATTCTTCCTGTGGGCCTGATCATATACCTGCTATTGTACTAAAGAAATGCGCTGATAGTTTATCTGAGTCATTGTGCCATTTTTATAATTTCTCCATATTATTGGGAGCGATTCCTTCGTCATGGAAGGAAGCTAATGTAGTTCCAGTGCATAAAAAAGGTCCTAAGGATGACATTGATAACTATCGGCCTATCTCTTTAACGTCTCTGCTTTCTAAAAGTCTAGAAAGAATTTTAGTTAAGAGTATTATTGTTCATTTAAAGAATAATAGAATTCTCAACAGTAATCAACATGGTTTCATTCCTGGTAGATCATGTTCAACTATGCTGTGTGACTTGTTGAATGAACTGTATTTGAGTCTAAGTACCAATGATGTTAAACAAGTTGATGTTATTTCTCTTGACTGGGCAAAGGCATTTGACTCCATTCCTCATGATCGTTTGTGTGATAAACTTTGGGCGTTAAATATCAGAGGAAACTTTTTAACATGGATTAAGTGCTTTTTGTCCGGTAGATCCCAGAGAGTAGTTTATGGAGGAGCAATTTCTGAACCGGTGAGTGTAACGTCTGGTGTTCCTCAGGGTTCAGTGATTGGTCCTCTTCTATTTACAATGTTTATGCTAGATTTGCCCAATTGCATAAAATCTAGTATAAGGCAGTATGCTGATGATAGCACTATCTCTAGAGCTATTAGATCTCAAGCAGATATTGATGCTTTACAGTCTGACCTTGACGCTGTATTTTTGTGGTGCAAACTTAATTTAATGTTCTTAAATGCAGACAAAAGCATCTATATCAGAGTTACTCGGTCCCATACTCCATTTGATACTACTTATAAAATTGACTCAGTTAATATACCGTCACATAATGAACTTAAGCTGCTTGGTATTACCATATGTAACAATCTTAAATGGAGTGTGCATACTGAGGTTGTTCGTAAAAAAGTTGCCAAAGTACTGGGAATGCTAGGCAGATGTTTCCGTAATAGTAAGTTTTCTGTCAAGCGTATGCTTTATATTGCGCTTGCTCGTTCAATAGTTACATACGGAGCTCCTGCTTGGCATCCCACTACAGCTTGTAATATGTCTAACCTTGAGCGTATTCAGGGGCGCGCCACATGTTTTATCCTGGGCGTCTCCAGGTTCTTCCGTGGTCGTGATAACTTTGCTAATAGATTAATTTCTTGTAATCTACCTAGCCTTAGCAAGCTCTGGGAAAACATTGACTTAAAATTTCTGAATTGCTGTTTCTCAGGGCGTTATGATTTCAATGTATTTGGTGCGTCTTTGATCTCTGTCAAAGAAAGACGCTCTGGTTTACGTGGCAGTGCTAATGTACTTATCAGTCCTAGGGGTGATTCTTCATTTCTATCGTCCTATTTTCCTAGAGTAGTTAAGTTATTTAACTCTCTACCATTAAATGAAAAGATGCTACTGCCTGCACATGCCATCCCTCTTGCCACATAAACCAGTATCTTATTATGTATGTATATATAAGTTTTATGTTTTGACGAAGCAGTGTACTTCTGATTATTTGGTGTGAGATCACTTTGTGTATAGGCATTTGCCTTTTTCTCACCCCAGTTGGGTAAATTGTTATTAATATTATTTGTTATTATTTTTTTTTCTCACTATGTATCATGCTATACCCAACGAAGCTGAAGGTAACGTAAGGCAACGACTGCGAATTTCGTTCGTCTTTTCCGAATTTGCCCGATCGACGAGATCTATTTCCGGTAAAATTTCATTTTTTCAAAAAAAATTACACACGATAATATTTTCCCGCCATCAAAACGTGAAAAATACCGGAAATAAAGATTTAAATCTTGCAGCAGACGCACGAAATGCGCAGTCGATGCCTTACGTTACCTTTAGCTTCGTTGGCTATACCCAATAAAGAATTATTATTATTATTATTATTATTATTATTATTATTATAGAAAAAGTTTATTGGGAAAACGGTGCATAAGTATAATGACAAAAAATAACTCATTTCCACAGAAACTAGCCAAAAACCACGTTTGCCCTATGCTGAGCAATGTTATTCATCGCTCGAGTATGGCGTCGAAGCGCATTCAGTATGACATCATGCAGATACACTTAATATAAATGTAAATCATTATATTATAGATTACCTTTACAAATTAGGAACTCACCCAAAATAAACACGTTTAAATCGCAACTAAAAAAACTACTGTTTGAGTGATATTTAGAGTGATCATTGTCATGATTATGTTGCTCTAAAATGTATAACAAAAATTCCCACTAATATGTATTAATGTAGATAAATTCTCAATTAATTATTTTTAATTACTAACCAATTTTTTTTCTAATTAAACTATTAAGTGTATATATATTCTCAATTTAAATAATTTAAGTGAAAAGAAATTTAAATTAAATTAAAATTCCAGTAAATAAATTACCAAATCACAATTAAAAATTATCAATAAAATTTTTTTTAAAAGAAGAATTTTTACGTTATATGTTAATGCTACTAACAAATATTGTAACTGACTGTACTGTTAAACAGCTGGGTTAAATTGATTAATCTGATACGCCTGATTTCGCCCAATAAAAGCCGTTAATTATTATTATTATTTATTATTATATTATTATTTTTATCGCACTTATATAATTACACCAAAAAAAGCTAGTTTCGTAATTTTCAATTCAAATAATGTATAAACAAATTGTATGATATTTCTGTTTTGATGTCGTATTTCTATGAGGCTGCACTAATAAGATCAACTTTAATGTTAGGGTTAATGTTTATAAGCTGGGGCTTATACCAGACCCCTGATCTAGTGAAACATTCTCTTTTGGACTAATTTAAGCAAACTAATGTGAATAGGACCGACAATAATACAATTTTAGTAAGGGTACGCAATTTCGTTATTTATTTTGCAAATTTCTTTTTTCCGCAATGTACCCGATGGAAATGTAAAAATTTGCACAACAATGGGAGTAAATGCCAACATTTCAATGCATTCTATGCCACCCACCGCACCCGCTCTATAGCTTTGGCCTCTGTAATCTATGGCAATGTTGCCATATTTACGATTTTTCCATAAGCCTAATGCATATTGCAAGATTTAGATTTCATTTCAGTACAACTAAAAGATTTTTGTTATTAATTTGGACAGATAACATAGCTGATAATTATAGGTCTTGCTTAATTAAACAAAAACGTTGCGTGACACAAAACAATCCGTTTTATAATGTTAGTTTGCACACGAAAAAAAATGTATGTCATATATTAATTCCAATAGAGCTAATATTTTATAACAGTAATAACTAATTATAAAAATATTACACTTGTATGACTAGCTAACGAATGATACAATAATGCTTGTTAAAAAAAAATAAATAAACAGAATTTGATAAATCATAAAACAAATTTTTTTTGAAAATAATTATACACTTGATTGAATTCAACATTTTCATCTCAACATTGATTTCCGTTGGTGTATGCAATATTATCGCTTCTTAATTAATTATAATCCCAAGTTTATATTGTTCAAAAGCATAGATGTGTTACATTTCAATCTAAAAAAAAAATAATTATTTTACACAGTATATTATACACACATACAAAGTTTAATTAAACTCTTATTTATATAGCAACACAAAAAATAATGAAGAAACTTCATTTAATATACAACAAGAAATTGTTAACACATCATAGTAGTTACGAAATTTAATTAATAGTTTATAATTAGTATAAGAAATTTCTTTCATATACTTAAGGTTCAATCAAACGTGTTATTTTCTTTAAGAAATCTTGAATCAAAATTAACTTGATACAATAATAGGGATTAAATATTTAAATAATAATATTGACTTTCAAAGGATTTTATCACAATTTTTATTTTTCAATTGGATAACAGGTTCCTTTTTTTATGTTAAAATATTTTTACTTTAGGAACATATTTGATGATACATTTAAATTAAATTTAGTAACTGTAAATATGCTAACTAAAAGCTCCTAAAGCCAGAAGTATAAATAAATGATATCAAATATAATGAAATTGTATATGCAAAATTTGATAATAGAATATTATGTTATTTTATATATTATATATAAATATGTTATTAACTTAAATCTAATGTATTATACATTTTAGTTCAATTATATATATATATATATATATATATACTGGTATTTATTGTCATTAAATAATATAAAATTAAGTACAACAATGGCATTATTCACCTTTGATGAACGATATTTGATCGCTATTTTAGTAGCATTTGAATTAAAGATAAGGAAAGCTGTAATGTTACTAAACCACACCCCATTTTTATTTCACTTTACCACTATAGCTAACTTACAGTTACATGTTAAACTCAGGTCAGGTCTTCCTTTTTACAGTAAATGAGTGGGCAGCTTCAATAAATACGGCTTTATGGAAGATATCACTGTATCTCCGTTTAACATCAAATTATATGGTGACACTAAATCATTCCAAATAGGGTTTAGATTAAAGATTGTGGAGTTTTATACAAACAGTTTGTTCCATATTTACAGAGCTATTAGTTAGATATCATGGAAATTGGAAGAAATCGCATTTCTTCTTCTTATGTGATTAATGATGGACAAACATCTCCCTGACCATGTCATATTATAACCCCCACCCACCTAAATGGATTGAATGAAATTTTAACTTTTCAATAGCAACCGAAAATCAAAATTATTTTTCTTTATTTTGCAGGATTTCTCGTTAAGAAGACATTTCCCTAGATATAAATAGGAATTCTGAGCTATTTTTTGCAAATATATATATTTAATTTTCTAATTTCCATTGCAGAGAGTGCACAACTTTGATAAGAATCATCGTACAAAATCATTTGAAGTTTGTATTTAAAATATACTCGTATGAGTAAAGTAATTATAAAACCATTACGTTAAAATTGAAGTGTTGTTGTTGTTGTTTTTTGAGAATTTTTAAAAAAATAATAATTAATTAGAAACTCTAAATATTATACTCTCTAATAATTATGTTATTTTGTATAAAGCAAAAAGAGTATTTATTTTATAGCTCATAGGCAATTTGTATATTTGTATTTATGGTTCCTATAATCCAGTAGTGAAAGCTACTTTAACCAAGCTGTCGAGAAGATAGTAGATTACACATTTACAAATCCTATAGGGATTAAAGACTGAACACATAAATGGTTAATATCCACACCACACACACAAAATTGTGCAGTTGCAACTCGAGGAACTAAATGCATGTGAACTGAATTTAAACTTTTTAGTAATTTTTATATGAAATAATTTGTTTTCTTTTGAAAAAATGCAGAGGCAAAAGGCTTACGTATGTATTTGTACTAAAATCTAGAGAGAGAGAGAGAGAGAGAGAGAGAGAGAGAGAGAGAGAGAGAGAGAGAGAGAGAGAGAGAGAGAGAGAGAGAGAGAGAGAGAGAGAGAGAGAGACTTGAAGAAAATAAGGAAAAGAAAAAGTCATATTTTTTATAATACGTAGAAACCTTCAGTATTTTTTTTTTACTTTACAAATCACTGCATTCCAAATAAATTACACTTACGTTAGTCAAAAATATTTTATCTTGTAGCCTTAATTTAACTCGGTTATTATAAAATAGTATTTCAATATAATAAGACCTTCAAGTAAAGACCTATACAGTATAATATTATTATGAAAAAGTATAGAACTGGATGCAGGAATTTTTCAATAAAATATAATATTGTGATGTTACTAACATTGTATACTGTATGGTACGTATAGGAATTTCACTTTATTATCTTACAGAATAAAGTTTATACGTATTATATTAGCTTACTCAATACTATTTTACTTAGAAAGCTGCATAGTTTTCTATCGTCCTTGTGTTAATATATCACAATCTCTATAGTATGCATTCTAGTAATTTATAAACTTCAAGTATCTGAATTGTATACATATGCACTTCTCTACTTACTATCTATGTTATTCTGTCAAAGTTATAAACAGTATAATTATAATCTGCTCACTTATTTATATATGAAAAAGTTTCTTCTTTACATTATAATTGAAAGTATATTAATAATATGTCCATTACACATAACATTGCTAAAATTTCATGTCATGAAAATGAGATGTTATAGTTTAAATCTGGACAGAAAAAAAAAAAAGTTTTGATGCGCATGTAAAAATAAATTTTCCCTAAATAAACTGAAAAAAACTAGTTAAAAACTCATGCTTTTTTTCCTCATGTAGAACTGGCATTTCCCCTTTTACTCTTCACAGTAGGGGATGCTTATTTTCAAAGATAAACTTTTGAAAGTTTATTGATATTTTATGTACTTCCGTGTAAGTAATAGTTATAACATAACACTTTTAAATTTTTAAAGATTTCGATTTACGATAAAAAAAAAGTTGTACATAATATAAATAGTTTTTTTTCTAATACCATAATTACAAATATGTCTGCTATTTCAGTTTTTATGAAATATATATTATTTATTTTAAATCCTTACAAATTTCCCCACAAAAGTAACAGAAACATTCAAAATCTACTACGTAATGTTTAAAGCATTTTTCTAACTTTAATGTGAAAAAGTAAATTACAATTTTTTTTATAATAGTTTGGCATAAAAAAAATATCATAGAGTTGAAAATTATGAATAAGTATTTTTTTAAAAAAACCTTTGTTTTGAATAATTGACTGATAAAGGAACAACTGTTTTGAAGCCGACTATAAGCAATTTCGATCACATCCGCTTCCGTTTCGACTTACTGCACATGCGTATAAGGAGAAACGGAAGCGGATGTGACCGAAATCGCTTATAGTCGGCCTCAAAACCGTTGTTCCTTTACTAGTCAATAATAAAATTTTTTTAATCAACTACAAATTCATTAAGTAATTTTATGTTTTTATATAAAATTAGTACAAAAAAATATTAGTACTCTTATTGCGTTTTTTTTTTTTTTTTTTTTTTTTTTTTTCCCCATGATAAGATAAATGTAATTTTTTATTCCAACCAAACTTTTATTTATACATTTATTAAGTACAATTTTTCATTACATTAACTATTGAAAGTCCCTATAAGGTTCATGTATCACTCACTACTCCATTTAACTTTGAAAAATAAAACGTAACGCATTTATCATGCTGCAAAACGAGAGAGAGAGAGAGAGAGAGAGAGAGAGAGAGAGAGCAACGACCAGACACTCGCCTAAAACCGTGTTTTTGTGTTTTTGGTTCTTAACTGCGTAACTTCTACAAAGAAGCATACCATCAATAACTTACTTCAATACAAAAGAATAACTTATACTTTAATAAAGTTACAATACGTAAAACTAATATTTTTTATAAAAAAAATTGAAATAAACATTTTGTGTCTTTAAAAGCTTTTTTTACTTTCATTACTTTTAAAACAGAAAAAAAATTGTCCCATTAATAAAACCATTGTAAATTTAAGTTAAATAATGGTTGTTAAATTTGTTTACTAAAAAGTATACAATATTATTTATAAATGATATAAAACACAATCAAATGGATGTATTTTATTTATTTAAGTATGCTTTGCTTTTATACTTTTATACTTTTATCCTTTTTTTTTTTTTTTTTTTTTTGCGCATAATCTATAGTTTGCGTATGTCTAAAGCTGTATTATCTTTCATCAATTATTACCAACATTTTGTTAGTACGTCTCCAAACAGATTTAATGTGACTTTCATTTTGTTTAAATATTTAAAATGGTTCGTTGAAAGAAATAATATAGACACTAGACAGATAAATATATAAAAACTTATAGTTCACAGTTTAAAAGAAACTATGCAGGCCAAAAAATAAATAAATAAATAAAATAAAAATAAAAAATTGTGTACTTCATAAATGTAAACCACGTTAATATAATTTAAGCATGTTATAGGTCCTTTAAAGAGTAATGAATATATAGAAAGAAAGAAAAAAAACAAAAAAGTCCAGAATACTCCGCATTGGCTTTATTAATTTTAAAAAGGCTTTATGCAATAAGCATGCTATCACAAAATAAAAATATGATCTAAAATATGCCATTTAAAAACAATGCAAAATTAATATTAAAATTGCGAACTATATATGATAAGAATATGATTTATTATGACAATTTAGTCATGTTTAAAAGGGTATGTATTATAGTACAATATAATAGAGAAATTGCAAGGATATATGTATGTAACCTCAATCAAGAGGTATTGTTAAACTCAATTATTATACATCAATTATATATATAATAAAAATCTGATGATTGTTCAATACAAGGTTACGTCATATAATACTGCTAGACTTCGTGCAATTACATTCAATTAATATGACAATAACAAATTTACAATGGACTATTGTAATAAAAAAAATATATATAATTTGTTTTGTTAATATTACAATGCCTGTAAAATTTTAAACCAACCATCTCCTTTCTCTGAAAGAAAGCGTCATTATTAATGACTTATTCATCGCAATTTTATAAACCTTTTTGTAATTAAAAGTGTATATATATATATATATAATTATATACATTATATATGTGTTTGTGAAAGAAAGAAAGAAAGAAAGAAAGAAAGAAAGAAAGAAAGAAAGAAAGAAAGAAAGAAAGAAAGAAAGAAAGAAAGAAAGAAAGAAAGAAAGAAAGAAAGAAAGAAAGAAAGAAAGAAAGAAAGAAAGAAAGAAAGAAAGAAAGAAAGAAAGAAAGAAAGAAAGAAAGAAAGAAAGAAAGAAAGAAAGAAAGAAAGAAAGAAAGAAAGAAAGAAAGAAAGAAAGAAAGAAAGAAAGAAAGAAAGAAAGAAAGAAAGAAAGAAAGAAAGAAAGAAAGAAAGAAAGAAAGAAAGAAAGAAAGAAAGAAAGAAAGAAAGAAAGAAAGAAAGAAAGAAAGAAAGAAAGAAAGAAAGAAAGAAAGAAAGAAAGAAAGAAAGAAAGAAAGAAAGAAAGAAAGAAAGAAAGAAAGAAAGAAAGAAAGAAAGAAAGAAAGAAAGAAAGAAAGAAAGAAAGAAAGAAAGAAAGAAAGAAAGAAAGAAAGAAAGAAAGAAAGAAAGAAAGAAAGAAAGAAAGAAAGAAAGAAAGAAAGAAAGAAAGAAAGAAAGAAAGAAAGAAAGAAAGAAAGAAAGAAAGAAAGAAAGAAAGAAAGAAAGAAAGAAAGAAAGAAAGAAAGAAAGAAAGAAAGAAAGAAAGAAAGAAAGAAAGAAAGAAAGAAAGAAAGAAAGAAAGAAAGAAAGAAAGAAAGAAAGAAAGAAAGAAAGAAAGAAAGAAAGAAAGAAAGAAAGAAAGAAAGAAAGAAAGAAAGAAAGAAAGAAAGAAAGAAAGAAAGAAAGAAAGAAAGAAAGAAAGAAAGAAAGAACATGAAAATTTACAAATATGAACAGTTTTATTTATATTACTGACCAAGATATTATTTAAGAGAATTTATATTATTTTTTCTTTTAATGTTACATTTATTATTATAATTGAAATGCACACTGTGTGTAAGCCTTCAGATGAATACTTAGATGTAACAATAATGATTCAGCTGTTAGTGAGAGCTAAACCTACCGTATCTTTTTTTAACTGACACATTATTGTAAATAACGTCAGCGTAACATTTCTCTCGCATTGTGTCAAGTTATTATTAATTATTATAATTTTTTGCAAACAAAAATTATTTTCTTTGAGAATACAAAGTCGTAGAGGCTAGTAATTTAAAACTAGTACACACTAAACATAAATCATGCATTCTCACTAAATATTCACGCTTATACATAACATTTTAATGCAAAATAGTAACTAAAATTATCTAAAATTCGATATAAGCATTTAAAATTTTTACACACTTCCAGTGAATGTTTAGTCACTACTAGTGAATGGACACTTAGTGACATATAGAATAGACTAATGTTTATGGAGAACCAATAATTTGTTTTGTATATAGTTAGGCTCATTAACAATGATTGGTTTCCTCAAAAAATTAGAAACATTCATTGTTCATTGGTTGATCTTTATCGTTTTAGCCGATAAGAGTGAGTCGCATGTTAAGCATGGATTTTTTTTTTTTTTTTTTTTTTAAAGTTTCGTTTATTCTTATTAGATCTAAAGTTCTAAACGGAGAAATAACAATGACCAAATATACATATAAACGTAGTAAACAGATAATAACGCCATGATTAGGTGTTTTTAACAAAGTAAAAATTTTGAAGCTGGCTCAAGAGTTGTGTGTATGTTTATAGAACGAACAAATGTATCACTGGAATCATACTTGCATCGACACTAGCCTCTATACGATATTGAATATTTAGTGAAAATACACTCGTGCTTTGAAGCACTAGCATTTTGTCGTTACTTTCTAAACATTGGTACATTGAAAGTACATAAACATCTTGTACATCTTAAACATCTTGTGGTCTAAGTGCAGTAAAAACTTTTGCGTGCAATATAATAATCATTATTCTCTTTACATAGATTATAATAATAAAACATTGATATTATATAAAGGTCACTTAGTAGTAATGCGTTATTTTTATATGTAAACACGATTGAGATAATACATTTTAATAGTTAAAACCTATCTAAATTTTCAATTTTATTTTAAATGGAAATATCATGTGCTGGATTTAAATATGTTAAAATATTTTATCAAAATCTTTTGTACAGTATACTATAATATCACAGTTAAAAGTAAAAAATAATCATAGCAATAGTAACTGACAATGCAATGACAAGAAGTGTACCAGCAATTATGTCTTTTCTTTACAATAATCTTTTTTTAATTGGAATTATTATTTATTTGATAAAAAATAATATGCATTCTTAAGGAGCTCACTTAACAATTCCAATTAGAAAATGATTATTGTGAACAATGCATTATTAAATAAAATATTTGAATTGAATTGATTAGAAAATTCATAAAAGTGATACGTATTAAAATATTGCAGTTCTACATTAACTATATTTAGTTTTGTTTTTTAATGTAGTACAGGTACATAACTTCAATTACATAATGCATTACTAGAAAAATATAATCAATTATTTTTTTTATTCGCTTTAATTTTATTACTTAAATATCATTTATTATTAAAGTCAATTTTATTGTAAGTCAGAAATAAGTATTATATACCATTAAAAAAAAAAAAAAAAAAAAAAAAAACTTCATTTAACTTTTCTATTTCAAGATATTATTATATTCTATACAAACTTTCAATGTGTTGTATCCTGCAGATTATGCAGCCGGGAGAACATTTCAGAGAAAAATGAGGCTTGTATTAATTAGAACAAATAATAAAAAGAAAAAAAAACGTCGGTATAACTCTTTGATCTTTTCGCGTCAAGATGAAGTTACTACACTTTACAAATTTCCGAATAATGAACGATCTACACTTTACAAATTTACGGCTACCTGGAGCTTCGTCTACCTTTTTTATATAGTAGAAGCTCCAGGTAGCCTCGACTTTGTAAAGTGTAGATCGTTCATTCATTGGAAATTTGTAAAGCGTAGAAGCTTTATCTTGACGCGAAAAGATCGTTAAACGTTTGATTACTCAAATACATGTATGTAATCAAGATTTATTGACATGTAAATAAAAATATTTTTATTTTTATATTGCAAGATAAGGTTTTCCTATATTATTTAATGTTATTTATATGTCATGATTATATTTTAAACTAAAATGAAGTCAATATCATAAAATTTCAACCATAGTTTTTTACTATTCGTTTTAATATAAAAGTTATTGTTGTTGCACTTAGAATTTCCTAAATTGTATAGAAGTGATACAATTTCACTGTATCACTGTATTTGCACTGGTACACTCAATATTGTTATAATGGCATAAATGCATGGGGTTTAAGCTCTTCAGTGTCAATGACAAGATTGCAAAAAATTCAGTTAATAATACTAAAATTATTAAAATTTGATAACAAATATGAAGATAAAAATATATATATTTTAACATAGTTCCCTTAGAAAATCTTGCAAAATCTGTTATTTTAGTTGATGAGTTTAATACTATTGTAAATCTTGAAAAAATATATCATTCTCATAATACAAGACAACAGCTTCTTGAGCCGGCTGTTCTACCCAAATTTAAAAATAGATACGGTGAGAGGACACTGAGTGCTCAGCTACCACAAATTTGTAATGTCATACCTTAATTTATCAAGGATGCTAAGGGTAAAAAAGAATTAAAAGCGAAGGTAAAAAATTGGTATTTATGTAACTAGTATAATTTGTTTTGTTTGTTCTAATTTTAGTAACAATATGTTTTATATTCTTGTATAGTTAAAAAAAATGAAATGTGCTGATTTTGTTTAATTATTATTGTAAATTTTTTTATGCTTACTAACATTTTTATATTATGTTGAAAAGCACCCACCGATAAGACTTCACTGTATTGGTAAAACTTATGTATGTATTTATTTTTTATTAACAAAAAAAAAAAAAAAAAAAAATTGAAATGTTAGGCAATGGAGCTTCTATTAAGACCCTGCGGAATGAGCAATTCGTGAAAACTGAAAAGTATGAAAAGCGCACAAACTTTACTTGCGGTGGCTGTAGAAAGTATATAGAAACTCTGTTTTACTAACGGCATTGAAATATTATGAGCATTACACAAATTTTCTTCAAACTTATCTTATAATGTACAAAACGAATATTTTATCTGCATGACTTAACTTATATTAATAAATATTAAACTGAGATCAAATTTATATTTCAAGTTATGATATATTGAAAGCTTATGTTGGTACTTCACCTACTGTTGTAACACAGCCAATAATATGAGAGAACTTCACATATTTCAAATGGTTCATTCAAGTTTCATAATGCTGTGAAATCTCTATTTTATACAATATACACAAGTATTTATCGATCCTTATTGTATGTACACAAAGAAAAAAAACTGATAAACATTTATTCAGCTGATATTCATAATTATTAGTTGTATAGGTAAAATACGCATAGGATATCTGCAATATAGATTTATAAGTATATTACACGCTTCAATTTTTAAATATACTATAATACGCGAAGTAATATAAAACCATTTGTATCATGATCAAAATCTTCTAATAATTTTACATTTTGTATTTTTCTAATTATTGTCTCTATTGTTTAATAAACAAACAAACAATCAAACAAAAACGGGGGGAAAAAACGAGGGAAAAAAAAAACGTGAAAAAAAATCATGAAAAATAATTGATAGACAATTTTGTGGGAAACATTAATAATTATATCATCAATAATAATTTTATTGCAAATAAAAAAACAAAAGAATAGCTAAGCACTGCTCCATAACTTTAACCATTACCGATATTAACCTTTGAACTATGTATATAATATCACAGCTATTTTATTTATTTATCTGCAGTGTTATGTGAATGGTATTAAAACCAGAAATTAAATTTTTACGATTATTGAAGCAATTTGAATAAACCAAAATATTTATTTATATGGCATCATTATAAAACACAGTGTATGAAACAATGAAAAACTTCTAATGCACAACGTATATTTATACTACGGCTTATATCGCTTGATTTTTTTTATTCAAATTACAGGTTGATAAAAAAAATACTCGGCTGAAAATAGGAACTGAGAAATAGTTATAATTTACAATGGATAGATAAAAAAAAAAAAAAAAAAAACGTAGTAACGCTTGTTATTTTGCTTGGTGTTTGCAAGAATTTGTAACTTTGACATAAAATTGAATGTAATTTTGAGAGAAAGAGAGAGAGAGAGAGAAAGAGAGAGAGAGAGAGAGAGAGAGAGAGAGAGAGAGAGAGAGAGAGAGATGAAAAGAAAATAAATAGAGAAGATAAAGTTGAAATTTCAATCCTTTCGTGTGAATAAAATTTTGTCGAGATACGATTTCTTTGGATCAAGAAATTCAATATGTATTTTTACCATGTAAATTCAATTTTTGCAACATACAAAGTACTATATTATACTAAAGTGAAAAAGAAGGGAGGGGGCGGGCGGGCAGGGTTCACGGTCTTCTTGGATATATACTACAAGGTAAAGAAACGCAAGACATATTGAAAATATGTTGACAATTTGAATTTTCAATATAAATCAATATGTATCAAACGTATTGCTTTATAAAATTTAAACTTCTTGAATGTAATTTTTTAAAAAAAAAGAGTTAATAATGCATAATACTAAGACTATAATAAAAAAAGTTTTTAACTGATAAAATATAGAAAATTAAATTATTTTTCTTTCATTTTCACTTTCGCATAACTTTAGCTTATAAATTAAATAAACTTGTTAATTAATAAAGAAATAAAAAAGCTACAAAGCTATTTTATATATAAGAAAAGTTATTTTTAATCCTCATCAATTTTCTAACTTACTAACTCTTCCAAACAATATACTTAATTACTAATTAAAATTGTGGGTACAGTGTAAGAGATTAAAGAAAATATAATAGAAGAATTTAAAAACAAAAAGTATTATCATTAGACAGTTTTTATAATTTTTCTACACATTACTTTTAAATTTCAAAATTATTTAGTAAAAAATTGATATCAATATAGTGCAAGATTTAGGTCATGATTCATGATAAACCTCAAAAATGGAATAAATAAATAAAATAAAAAGGTCGATTGCGAATGCAACTATATATGCAACTATAGTACCTACTAGAGCTGCCATAATAAAATTGAATAATAATAAAAGAAAAGGATTTTTTTCCGAAATGTAAGGATGTATTGAATACTGAAAAATTGTACCCGTTTCAGATCCAAATCAACGGAATCCGATTAAAAATGCGAATACGTACAATAATAATGAAAATTATAATTTATTAATTATAGAGTTTGGAGATTTTCTGTGCTGAAAGGTAACTTTATTTATTTATTTTGTTTTTTTTCTTCATGCTTGGATTTTTATAATCCGTATTCAATCAGGATAAATTTTAACCGGCTAAAATTGTGTCTTGGAAAGTCAGATTTTCTTGATCCTAATAAGATTTTATTCGTAAACCAAATTATCGGAAATTTGACAGCATTATCATCATAATAATAATTAACAGATATTAAAAATCTTAATGACGTTTATTTACGTCAAAAAAATTGTCCCTGTTTTTTTTTTTTTATTTTTTTTTTAGAAGAAAACTCATATCAAGTCATAATATATGAAGAAATACTTTGAATAAATAATATCTTTGAGGTAAAAGAAACAGAGAAAAAAATCTTAATGCAGAGGAAAAAATAAATAAATATCGTATCTAAAATATAAATCATATTATATGATTATATGTATTTCATCTTTATAATACCAATATATGTGTTTTCCAGTAGGAAACGATCTCATTTCATACACAGAAATACTTCAACTTGCTATGAACAACAAAGCAGATGAGTGGGGAAGAAAAAAAAAAGGTATAATAACAACAACAAAAACCTTTCTTTTGGATAAGCACGTGACTGACTTTTCCAAAGGATTACACAGCATTTAAAAAATATATAATAGTTCAAGGTTCATAATTTCTTTTGCCTTCCTATAGGAAGAATTTTCATAAAAAAAAAAATCGAAACCGTTTTGCAATGTTTTCTTAATAATACGCAACAAATCATAATTATGTTTGAATAATTTTAAGGTGTGAAATATTTTTGTTAAAGATAAAAGAAAATATCTTTAGCACTATTTCCGTAATGTTGTAGGAGTGAAATGTCAGCCAACCTTTCCAAGATACATAAAAAGATTATTTATATATAGAATTGAAGTTTAAGGAGAAGTTTAAACGTAGAAAGAAAAGATAAAAAGTCAACTTTTGAAGTTATATTTCATGATCTAAAACCAATTGGGATTGTACATTTTCACTGAAATTTATTACATTTAAGTTTTATTTTATTACGAAGAACTTAAATATAAAAAAGTTAATTAACACCTAACTTCCTCTTCATTTACAGGCTTAAAAAAACTTATTAAAATAATTAGAAGAAAATTATAAAATTTAGAAACTTTCTTTACAAAGCCAATTGAATAAAATAAATTACAATCAAAAATCATTCAAAGTAACATTTTTAAAAATTTCTCACGGATATATGTATTAAAAAGAAAAAAAAATTAAATTAAATTTTTGTAAGTTCTTAAGCTGTTCAAGAAATCAAACGTCATTATTAAAAGCAAATGAAAGTTAAGAAGTGCGAAGAAATGAAAAGAATACTTAATATATATATATATATATATATATATATATATATATATATATATATATATATATATATATATATATATATATATATATGTGTATGTGTGTGTGTGTGTGTGTGTGTGTGTGTGTGTGTGTGTGTGTGTGTACGTGTAATATATAGTTTATCCATAAAAATGTAGGAAGAATTTAATCATTTCATTTATATTTCTATTATTGAAATTATTAAATACTTATTTCAATTCTATATAAAAAGAACAACAACAAAATACAATAATAAAGTAAGAGTGATGAAAATAAAACGTTTCCATGATTTTGCTAGTACGTTCTAATAGAAAGAAAAAATTTCAACATTTAATTTATCAACTTACAAATTATTTTACGAATAAAATATTAGATAATAGCACACAACAGCTACAGTTGAAATATTTAAATTTATAGTTTGTTTAAAATTAATGTGTATCTATGTATCTACAAGTTCCATGCAATAATAATAATAATAAACGTGTTACACTCAAATTATATTTTACGATAAAAATCAATTTTGTGGAAAGTTAACAATTTTTAAACAAGATTATTAATAACATCTTGATGAATGATTTTAATTAGTTGTTTCTATGAGATTAAAAATGATAGTGATAAAAAAAACATGCATATTAAAGAAGTGTATAAATTTTCAATTAGTTGATACATGTACTATTCTTGTTGATTATAGATTAGTGTTAATAGGTATAAATAAATAAATTAATGAATGTTTTAAAAAATGGGATAGGACAAACAAAATTTAAATATTGCGTTGCATAATTTAAAAAAGAAAGTTTACTTAATAAATTGAGTTTTAAACTTTATTTCTATTATGTATCAATGATTTTTTTTTTTTTTTTTTTTTTTTTTTTTTTTACATAGCAAGCCAGGAATTATTTTATGAATAATTATTTCAGTTTTCATTTCCTGTACTATATAAAACACATTTTAAAATATATTATGTGGCATTTTATTGAAAGCACAACAAAAATCAAGTCTTTTTATTAAAAGTTTTTGATTCACTCACCCGAAACAGAATGACGCAAGTTTTTTGGAAAATCTGTAAACAAAAATATTTTACTGTTATGAAAATACCCCACATTATCACAAAATGATTATATATTATAGTATATACACACACACACACACACAAACACACACACATATATATATATATATATATATATATATATATATATATATATATAATATAGCTGTTTTAATACCTAAGTCTTGTATAAAGAAGTAGCAAAGTACTGTACACCAAAAACTTTCCAAACTTTAGCAAATGTAAATATTTACGTAATATATAATGACTTCTGCTATAACTTTTAAATGAGGAAACTTGAGTTAACATTTACATGTTACTTGACCTTCTATATTCAACAGGTCAAAAAAAAAGCGAGAGAGAGAGAGAGAAAGTCAAAATATACATACATGTTAAACAACTAAAAATTTTCCTGCGTTGTCATCTTAACGAGCGTTTGCAAAATGAAATACGCAAAGTAAGCAAAATTTTAACAGTTTCGAATTCCTTCACCAAACATACTCTTAAACTATTATTTAAAGTTAGTTTTACCATTTTTGCTTTGTAAACTAACATTAGGTTTGTAATTATGGTTTCTACTCTTTTTTTTTTAAGTCACATTTGGATATTTTTATAAGAAGTTCAGACTCCTTAAGAATCAAGTTTTTTCTGTGTTTTTACTAAAAATTTATAAATAAATAGAATTATTTATATATTAGTTTTATTCATCTAATTTGACCTTCTCATCTTTAGAGAAAAAGAGGGAAAAGTGACAAAAATTTAAATAATGAGAGTCATTTGTTAATGTAATAAATTTTACATATAGTTCAACCAACTCAACCATTTTTCACACTCACAACGGAAACACGTCCTTTTTTTTTAACTTCTAAATATTTGATAAGCGTACATTTTTTACTTACGCTAACGACCTGGCAAATCTCTTAGTTAACTTATCCTTTCTTGAGAAATTAAGGGGTGCTTCTAGAGTGAGTGAGGAGAACGATCCTGTTAGTTGATGTACACGGCACGGAAAAAAACACAAATGAATTATTAATGGTTTTTATTTAGATGCAACAAAAGATGTATGATGTACAGCTACTTCCGTAGTATTTTGTTTATATATATTATATAAAATATTATGTATACACAACACACATATTAATAAATAATAATAATAATAAAGACGATTATTTATTTATTGATTTATTTATATTGGACATTGTATTTCCTTTAATAGCGTTACGTAATTTATGCTACAAGGAATAATTACAATACCAAAAGGCATAATTGTAGTAACTTTTTTAGAATAACAAAAATAATAATGCTGTACCTATACAACAAAACTGTCGTGCTATAACATAATCAATGTACAATTTAGTATAAAATACGTGTTGTTATGGCTAAATGTTGCTGCCATTGAGCATATTAAAATGATTATCATTTTAAAAAAGCTAAATTAGAAACTTATGCAGTTTATATAGAACTGTTACTTAAAAGTGAACTTTATTCAAGATGAAATTTTAGAATTGACCTTTTCAAACTCTTTTTATAAAGCTGATTTTTTTTTTTAAATCAACAATAAAATAATATATCATTTTTTTAACACAGTTTCATTTCTTTTTCTGTCATTCCTTTGAGATTACAATGATTTCTTTACCTTATAATATACACGTCAAATATAAACTTACACGTTTCATACCAAGAAAAGTCAGTATTGCACGTGACACAGACTTTTTTTTTCTTTCTAAAATGCATATAAATCTTACAGTAGTTACTTTCATAACACGGCAGTAATAAATCAACTTGATCAACAGTTTAGTTATATCAAGAAACTTTTCTTTAAATTTATATAAAAAACACCATATATAATACAAATTATGAAACAAATATACAAACTTCACAATTTTTCTCGAACAATATTGAAGTTATGTTAATGTATCTATAAATGTTTTATATTTAAATCAATAATTCAACTCATATTGAAAGTTGTCTGTCTGTCTGTCTGTCTGTCTGTCTGTCTGTCTGTCTGTCTGTCTGTCTGTCTGTCTGTCTGTCTGTCTGTCTGTCTGTCTGTCTGTCTGTCTGTCTGTCTGTCTGTCTGTCTGTCTGTCTGTCTGTCTGTCTGTCTGTCTGTCTGTCTGTCTGTCTCTTGAAAATTATTAAACTTCACAAACATATAAATAAATATTGCATATTGGTATCACTATAAAAAAAATAATAATAATAATAACAATAGCTTCATTAGTATTTAAATTAATATTATTGAATGGTACTTTTTGATGCATTGTTTTGATATTGTTATATAAATACTCACCATTTCAAACAACAAGCATAAGCTTTATAGTGCTTAAATTGCAAAACAAACAAAGGGATTTCTAATTGATCGCTCTCACCCAAAAAAAAAAATAATAATAATAAAAAGGTAACATAAACGTATTCATTGTGTTTGGAAATTTAAATTCATAAATTTTAAATTGTTAAATATTTGTAAATAATAATAATATAAAATAATTTTTAAGCACTTGTATAAAAACAAGTACAGCTATTGACAGCGAATACAGCTTTCAAATATTTAAAATTAAGAAAACAAAAAAAGAGAATAATAAAAGCCAATATCTTGAAAAGAGTTTCTATTCTTTTTTTTTTTTTATGTATATGTTAGCATCAAAACCCGAAATTGACCCAAACTAGGTATTTTTGCTCATTTCGGCTTTTGGTTCGCCGCTTTTTGCCAAAACCCGAAATGCAAGTTTACTTCGGCTTTTGGTCACGAAAATTTGATCCATACTAGTTTTGAGCATTTTGCAAAAAGCAAAACCCGGTGTAAACATTTATATCTAGTTTTGGTCTTTGAATTTTGACCAGAACTAGTTGTGGTCAAAATAGAAAAATCAAAACCCGAAAAATGAACATTTCTCAACTCAATTATTTGATATAAGAAAGAGAGAGAGAGAGAGAGAGAGAGAGAGAGAGAGAGAGAGAGAGAGAGAGAGAGAGAGAGAGAGAGAGAGAGAGAGAGAGAGATTATATCACGACCCGTTAAATATAAAAAGTAAAAATATTTATTTTAATTTACAATAATAAGAGTGATATTATTATGACTTATGACTAATTTCCCTCATATTGGTTCAAAGTTCAAGTCCACCTTACTTTATCCAGTGATAACGATTTATTTTAAAATATTTCTTGTGCGTATATTCAGTTGACTGTTTGTCTCTGTGCTGAAAACATGGTTTATAACTGCATAATATTCGTTAGAAAGAGGATAAGAAAGTGTTTGAATTTAAAAAGTTCACAACACACGTATATTGTTGGTGCGCAAATTATAAGTGAACATTTGGTTAGTGGTTTAATGGATTAGCTCTTAATTTACATTTAATCGTAAGTAGCCCCTTAAATTAATAATAATATACTCTATTACTACCATTACTGAATGCACCACTTGCAATAAAATGTTTGTAATTGTTGCAAAAAGGGAAAATGATTTTTATTTTTTTTGTTGTAAGAAATGCATTAAGAAAATTTCAAATTAATTTAAAAAGTACGCTCATTGCAAGTGGTCCATTGCTAGGTCAAACAGTAAGTTTATTTTTCGTATTGTCTCAATTTATATTCCGTATCTATAGCCATAAGATTTAGAGATTATGGTCAGCGCATTCTAATCAAATTAATCTTTCAGGCCATATATTTTGCATTTCAAGTAAAATAATAAAATATATTGTTTCAACACCTCATTTATAATACCAAAACATCGTGCATTTATAATACCAAAACATCGTGCATTTATAATAACAAAACATCGTGCATTTATAATATAATCATAGTCTTTTATCATTGCATAAAATTCTGAGTTGAGAAATGTTCATTTTTCGGATTTGATTTTTCTATTTTGACCACAACTAGTTCTGGTCAAAATTCAAAGACCAAAACTAGATATAAATGTTTACACCGGGTTTTGCTTTTTGCAAAATGCTCAAAACTAGTATGGATCAAAATTTCGTGACCAAAAGCCGAAATAAAGTGGCATTCCGGGTTTTGGCAAAAAGTGACGAACCAAAAGCCGAAATGAGCAAAAATACCTAGTTTGGGTCAATTTCGGGTTTTGATGCTGACATATACATACAATTTAGACGTGACCTACATGAGACAAGGTACTTCACTTGTTCCGCACACTGTTAACATTTTTTTTATATAGAATTTTGTACGTAATAAACGATTTGTACGAAAGTGATGACATTTACAGATGCAAACAAGACTATTATACAAACAAAACAAAATCTGACCTTGGATTGTTAATTACTATGTCAAGTGCAGAAAACATTTAAAACTTAAGTTTTTTATGTCATGTTTTTATGTCTCCGTATGCTCTATTATTGGTTGTACATCGACAGTGACCCGGTATTCTGACTAGATTATGTTTTACCGCAGTTGTACAAATCGAGCAGTTTAATCTGTCGCGCCAACGTGTGCGAGCGCATGGGAAGCAGCGACAGCTGACTATATAGGAGCAGTAAATGATGTTGGAGAGGAAGGAACCTCGATAACGTAAATGTTAACTCAGTGGTCTGGGAAACCAAAGATCCGGGTTCGAGTCCCGGTCAAGTCGAGTTCCTTTTCAATGTCAGTTTACTGCTTATATAACACGGTGTAACACGAAAGCCAAACCTTTTCAGAGCATATTACATTATTTGATATTCTTAGAGGCGTTAAGAATGCATTGCTAATCTTGGTAAAGATAAAAGAAGCAGAACTGCCTGAAGTGTTTATATTTATTTTATTTTTTGCGTTTAAAACTAAACAACATCAAAAAACAATTAATATATAATATAATTAATTACTTAATTTTTCAATAAGGCATCAATGTAAAAAGACAATATAAATCATGGTAAAATGAAGTTCAGCCTGCTCTTAAAATTGATCAAAATGCAATTGAGCCAAAATGCCGGAACACCCTACATTTACGCAAATAGAAAAAATAATAATAAAAACTTTTTGAAGGGAAAATTTTTTCATGGGAATTCTTGCCTCAAATTAATGAAAAAGCGTAACAAACAATATATTGTTAACACATTATAATAATATGCTGATAAATAAATCCAAAGCCAATCTAAACTTTTAAAACTTTTCACTTCTAACATTTTGCAGTTTGTCTCCTTTTTTTCGTTCCTTTATTTTTTATTTTTTTATTATTAAAATTTGAACGTAACAATAAGAGAGTTTTCTATTCTAGAAAAAAGTTTTCAACAGTAAAAGCAATGCAGAATCTTAAAATTTTGAAAGTGTAAAAAGTTTATTTCTTCATAGTTGTTTTTATTTTTATTCCTCAGAAACCAAAACAAAGTTTGTAATGTATATTTTATAAATATTTTAAACACTCAGATTTTATTGTTTGGCAAAGGACTGCAATGACTCAAGAAAGTTTTTTTTTTTTTTTTTTTATTTTTATTTATTTTTTTTATATATAAAATATGCTGTGTGTAAGCGTTTACAAAAGTTTGCAATCTTTGCAATATTTATACTAAAGTTCAATAAAATATGAAATCTAGTCACGAATTTGGTGTTTTGGTCACAAATATTTGATTTTATAGAACAATACCATCCATTCAAATACTTTTTTCATGTGGTAAATACATTAATATTTTATCGTATTTCGTGAGTTTATTTGGATTATGGTCCGCTTCGTAAGTCAAGAAAAGATTTTACGGTCCATTGTATAAGAGAGAGAGAGAGAGAGAGAGAGAGAGAGAGAGAGAGAGAGAGAGAGAGAGAGAGAGAGAGAGAGAGAGAGAGAGAGAGAGAGAGAGAGAGAGAGAGATCTAAACAAACGACATCATTTGCTTCCCTTGTTACACTTATATATATACATACAAATAGAAAGAAGTGGCAAAAGCACACATGCTAAATGAGCAAATTACACCTTTATCAAAAGTAAACACATTCATACACGGACAAAAATAAATACGTAATAATTAAGCTAGATTAATTTTCAGTACAAATTGTTCAATACAGTATAATATAACTATATTACATACTAGGATGTTACATATAGCATAAATATTATGTTGTACAGTATAATTATTCTAATTAGTAACATTTATGATGCTATATAATGATATAAATGCAGCATAAATTACGTAATTTATTCTTTTTGTTTTGTAGAGGGATTTTACTTCATAGCATAATAGTTAAGATGTTCGGCATAATAACTCGTGCAATAACAAAATAGTATCAATGCAATACAGTAGTTATTGTATGCAGCATAACTAATGTTATTCATTTTTACCATGTATGTTTTTTCTTTCCTATGATGTTAAATTTAATTACACCAATATGAAATATTATATTTATAATATATAACTATATTTTAATTTTTAATTATATTTAAGCTCAGGATATTACATATTTATAATTCTTTATGACTTAAATGTTTGGACTTAATTTCATTGAGCAACAGAATATATTATGCAACTTTTTTAAATCACATACTGACTTTACATTAAGGAGCAGGTAACCAAATTAAGGTCCCCGTTAAAGCCAAATAAGAAGCGTTATTTTCATTACAATTTTTTTTCAACGTAAATAGTATCCAGAAAATATTTTGTCCAATCTTCTAATAAATTTTTTTTTTTTATCACATTCTAATTGGACTTAAAGGAATAGACCAGAAGAAAACATAAGCATTTATATCACAAAACATTTGATGGAACTTACATAAATAACTTTAGTTTGTCTAAAAACCCAACTGTAGCTCCGTAGCAGTGCTCAGAAAATTTCAAATTATGCAACCCGCACAACTTTTTTTTTATTATTAAATTTTTGCATGTTTCTGACGTCAGAAACCAATAGTCACTTAAATTGCATACTTAACAGTATTTTCACGTTCTCTCGTGGACGTATATTACAGATCAAAATTACATTGATCAAATTGGCAACAAAATTTAACTTCTATGATATATTGGATAAAATAAATCAGAAAGCAACAAAAAAATGAGTAACGATATTCTCTTGGGTATACTTAAGCCATTCTTAAAAATTACTTATTTGACATATAATATGTAGTAAATTATCAATCTTTTTATACATTAAAAAAAATGCTTTAAGGTAGTAGGTGACCGACTGATATCTCGCAAATTAGACGCCTGTGAATTACAATATTAACTTAAAGTAAAGAAGAAATGTTACTTAAATGTTTAGCTACGTCAAACATGTGAAAACACGATCAAATATGTAAGTTATTCCACTTTAAAGGTTACATGCAAATATAGAAATTCAAGTTTAAGCGGCAAATTTTAGACAAATTAGAAACTTTTTTAAAATTAAAAATATTATTAAAACTGTTTTTCGGAACAATAAAACATTTTTTAAATTTACTGAATCTAGCTCATTTGAAAAGTATAGTGTTTGCGTTGCTGGAAATAAAGAATGTACAAAGAATTATTGTGAAAATATATAGTTCCTCTTTTAACGATTTTTGGTCCAAGTCGGTCACCTTTTACGTTAAAATTGGATGAATGATATCACATGCAACTGACATGAAATTTTAACTACGTTTTGTCTTATGGAACTACCTAAAAACCTTGAAATTATATGAAGCATCATATATGAATGAAGTATACTTTGTATTCCAATCAAGTATAATATAGTAAACTTTTATATCACAGTACCTGTGTACGTTTTATTTGATAGTAAAGTGACGCTATAATAAAATTTTCAAGTTCATGAAACATAAAAAATAACAATATTATATTTACTTTAAAAAAAATCATACACATAATAAAATCTATATTTTAAAACATATCCCTTTAAAAAAAATAATATTATATGAGATGTACGAAAATTTTAACATGAAAATGCTAGCAAACTCTTTATTATTTTTTTAGAGCAAAGCAATAAAAATTGAAATTTTATGACTTGTTAGTTGATCTCAAAAGTATTTTCAAAAGCTAAAAGATTTTGTATACCGTAATGGTTAACAAAAATAATTTTTATACTTTCTTTCTCTCTCACTTTTTTTTTTCATAATTATGTAACCCATTATATTTTACCACAATAAACAAAAGCCACTATGTATAATTTGATAAACAGTAAAAAAGTAAGGTTTATTTTATTTTAAATATATTTTGTCTAGTAGATTGCTTCAACTTCTTTTCAGGTATTAATAAATTTAATATTTTCTATTATTTTAATGTTTAGTGTTTAACTAAAATTAATAATATATACATTTAAAGTTGGACTTTTGAGTTAAATATATTGCAAGAAGTTAAAAGTAATAAAATAATAAAGTTTATACACTTTATTCTCTTACGTATAAAAAGAAAATACTTTAAAACAACCTTCAATTATTATTATAATTTTTTTAAGTTTAAAACATGTATATAAATATTTAAATACATATTCTGAAAAGTAAACAAATGTATACGTTTTTCCTAAATTTGTATAAAGTAAATAAAAGTAAAAACATTTACATATTATTTTTCTGTAATTTATGCTGCAATTTTCAAAAGGAAGAAAAGTTCTTAGGAAAGTAAAAGTAACAATAAATACTTATTTTGATTAAGAAAAAGAAATTTAATGAAGTTGTCTTTGTTTAATGTTGAGGAAGAAAATAAAGTTACTTAACATTTCCTTCTGAAAATTCACTAATTTTAAAAGCCAAATCCATGAAAGATAAAGAGAAATAAAGTTTAAAGGAAGTAGCATATTTTCGTGTTTCATCTCTTTTTATTAAAACATTTGTTTCAAGGACACGGTATTTTATAGAAAAACATGTCAGTAATTTAAAAACTTTGAATGAAATCTCTAAATGATTTTTTTTTTAAATAATAATTTATTAACTGATATAAATTAATTGATATGTTAACATATCAACTTTAAAACTCTGAATAGTAAGTAAATAAACACAAAACTTTTTACATCAATTAATATTAAATCGAATGAAATATAAATTCAATAGGTTATTTTCAAAACCTATAATTAAAATTTTAACATATATAGGTAATAATGCCCATATTATTGTAAAATTTAAATAAACATAAACATCATTATATAGTTATTATATACCTACACCGACAATACAAATGTGTAGAAGCTATTGTAATTTAAAACTGGTATATTGATTAAGCATTTCGTAAATTGCCTATAAACATCCATGTTTATACATCAAACACTAATGGATTGAGTGTACAGTCTTTCATAAAAAATTGAATTCAATTGGCTTATGGCCATACAATTCGATCAGATGGAGATTTCAGTGGACACAAAACTTCATTTAAATACATGTTATTTCCATATGACTATATATATATATATATATATATATATATATATATATATATATATATTAAAGAAGTGTATCTAAAATTATCCTAAATTCGATACTAGAGATAAAAAGCATTTCTTAATGTTTATACTCTCTAAGTGAATGTTTAGTCACTGTCTAGTGTTTGTGTACTGTCTACTAGTGAAATAGGTAGAATCTAATGTTTACGGAGAGTCAACCCATGTACTCTGAAGGCCATACTAAATCTACAATATCAAAGGTGATGCTGCTTCCTAAAGAATTCATTCATGACTTGCAGAGTATTTGGCAACGCTGCTCTTACATGACAATGTATTTTCTACTCTTTTCTTTAGAAAGTGGCATCATTTTTTATGATGGGTTTACTGTAGCTGTCAGAGTACCACTTCATAATTATACTAGTATAAAACTCATCATATGTGCATCGAGAGTGGCATCTACAATATTCAAAGTTTAGTGAAAATGCAATCATTTTTTGTTGTACAGTTTCAGACAAATGAAAGGTATCCCTTTAAACTTGCTGCTCTTTTGTGCGCCTCAAACTTTATGTAGAAACTATAATATTACGTCATATTCACGTGGATCACGAGGCTTCTTTGGCTTGCTAGCTAAAGCAGCTCACCTGATAGATAACGCTACACTTAAGCGAGCATCAAAGCACGTTAATATGACGTGACAATATCGTTTACACATAAAATTTGAGACGCGCAAAAAAGCAACATGTTTAAATGGTTACCTTTCATTTGTCTTGAACTCTACAATCAATGTCGATGAATTTTGTATCTAAACAATTGAGCGTTGATAGTAACCATTAGTTTTCAAAGTGTATTTGTGGTTATGTATAGAATAATATAAAAATGTTGCCTGTTTACAATATCAATATACATAATAATAAAATCCCATGTGGTTATTATGGTGATTACATTGTACATAAATATCAATACACAAATATCCTGCTATATATGTAGCTGTATTTTATTTATACACCAAAATAAAATATGTTTATTAATTAACTATAACCACAATATTATGCTAAAATAATAATGGAGAATTTTATAAAATTATCTTGTTTAATCGTTCATGTTATTATTATTATTATTTACTGTAATAGAACACTTACAAATAATGGTAAAAAATATAAATAACTTAATGTAAGGAAAAATATTAGCTTTGCGGAGGGTAAGGAAGCTGCAGTTAAAATTTAAAAATTGACAGAAAATTCATGTTATAGCATAGCCGCTTCATTCTCTCATATATGTAAGCATGTCAAATCCAGTTCTATATAATTATGTTAGTTTTAGCACGTTGTCAGTTGGATAGTGTTCTTAAAAGGTTTGAAAGGCTTTCACTTGATTTATTTTTTTCACTATGAGGAAGGTGAATTGAAAAATTTTTGTTGAGTTTATGATATTTTTGGAACGAGGTTTAAAAATTTTTGAGGCGGTATTTTTCTTAGAACGATTGGAGCATGCGAAGTATTTTTAATTAATTTTTGAAAATTAGCCTAGAAAGCCTGTGACGTCATCAGTACACTTTTTTCTCGGCAAATACTAATTGTTTGAGGTTCAGTAACCAGTTTAATGAAATCAGCTCGTTCTCAGGATTTCAAAAAACTGGCTACTGAACCTTCTACGGTCAATACTTTCCGAAATAAATGCCCGATTGATGACGTCACAGGCTTTTTAGGTCGATTTTCAAAAATTATATAAAAATACTTTCCATGCTTCAATCGTTCTAAGAAAAAATAACGACTCAAAATTTTTTAACGCTCTTTTCAAAAATGTCATAAAAAGTGGGGGTTAAAAAAATTCACCTTCCTCATTGCAAGTCATCTACTGTATATTTCTTTGAAATTTGTCTTAAAATATTCTAATATTTATAATAATAATAATATTCTAATGATAGAAAATTTTATATATATACGAGTATATATATATATATATATATATATATATATATATATATATATATATATATATATATATATATATATATATATATATATATATTATACTGTATAAGCATGTAAAGATAATCAGTAATTTTAATCTTCAAATACACTTTACCTCAACGCGTTTTTTTTTTTTTTTATTAATAAGTATAGCGTTGAAAATATGAAGTAAATGTTCGAATATAGAAGTATTAATAATTTCAAATCTATATAGAGTTTACTTAATATATATTCAAGGTGTCAAGTTATTCTTAAACTTTTAAATAAAATGTTTCATAATACACACATGCACGATATAGCAAAGAAACATTCTAAACTATTTTTCACTCTGCTACATTATCTCTTTTCCATTCACTCCTTCAAATAAAAAAATATATTTGAAATGAAAAGTGATTTGAGTTTGATTTATTCTGTGATTTTACGTCACGATTTATTTTTTTTCGTACAAACATGAAATTGTTAAAAAGAAACATTAATTTTCTTTCTTTGTAAAGCTATTTATCTATGACACTTGTAGTTTTGAAAAGTATAAAAGATTATAAATAATCGACAGTAGTTTGTAACTTGATTTTACCAAAATAATAGTGACACGATGATCAATTTTTAGACCACTTAGCTTCTCAATTTAGTTCTAATGCAGACTCATGACTAATTCATATCTCAATTCTAATGTTTCAAATAACAAGATCTGTTATTTAACAAAATCTGTCACATTTTTATGTTCTATCAATATGTAGTTCAAATTTTTACAAATATAAATTTCAAGCCTTTTTGATTTATATTTTTGTATATAACACTGCATCGATATAACTATTGAATAAAATAAAATTACGAGGTAAAGTACAAAAGTATATACATATTTTGCAAAGTGGCTTCATTATTAACAGTCATATTGAGCACGTTCTTATTAAAAATAATGCCAATTATAAATATAACAAAAATCAATATTCATATATATTGAACCCGTAGGGAATATTGTTAATAAATAATATAAATGAAGTATAGAGTAAATTTTATAAATGTGATAATGTATTTACTCGTTCTGATTTCCAATGAAAAATTACGAACAATAATTTTCCAAACATAAATCAATGTATATTATTAGTTATTACACTTGACTGAATCTCTTGCACAGATTTAATAAATATTCATTATATACTCATTTTCATTTTTATACATGATAAAAGTGATGATTTTGTCTCTCTCTTTTTTTCTGTTCCATTTTAGCAAAATACAAAATTGTGTAATTTATAAAAATGTGTCTTAAAATCCCAAAAAAGTCATAATAAAGAAGAAGCAAAGACGAAGTCAGTGTGAACATCTGCGATATTTTTTAATCATGATGAAATTTTTAAATATTCATGTCTTTGTCTAATTAAAAAAAAAAGTTGAAAATAAAAAGACGCTGAAGATTAGTTTTTCATTTCTTTCAAAAATACTTTCTGTTACGAACTTTAAACAATAACCGATAAAAAAAAAATGAGTGTTTATATTATGTTTTTTAATATTTTGATACATTGTGCACATTATAAACTAATTTAAATGTTTAAGTCTTTTTCCAAAAATTAAATATAAATTATAATCAACTGTTATTCAATGATTAATTAAATGTACGCGCTGTCACTTTAATTGTTCACAAACTTGATGCATATCTTTAAATCCATGTTTGGCTCTTCAGTTACTTCAAATTATACTTAAATTTAAAAACGATATATCATTACAAAGTATAAAACACAAAACTAAAGTTGTTATTTTTTACGAGCGTTAAGTTTTTGTAACTATTTTCTTCCAGAAAAAAAAAAAAAAAAAAAAAAAAAGTAGGTCAGAAAACTAATTTGCAAAGACACAGTGCGGTGTAAAAGCAAACGTGCCATATATTATTGTGCTTATGCAACTTATCACCTTGCAATTTACAATACCCGCAGTTTTCTTTTAAAACTTTGTTTTTTTCTGTTTTGTTAAAATAACACGGAAAAAAATTAATGCAAAAATATTATCCTAGCTCCATTTTACTAACATTTAATCATAAACAACAAAATGCCCGTGTAATATTAAATAATATAATATGTGGTACAACATAATGATTTATACACGTAAAAAAACAAACTACATAATAATTATGCTAGCTCATTTTCAGCACAATTTGTTCAATACAGCATAATCTATGCTATACTGCATAATAACTATGTTACATAGTGTAGTTAATATTTTGTACAGCATAATTATTTATGTTATTCTAATTTAGCATCATTTATGCTATAATGACATAAATGCAGCATACATTACTTAATTTATTATTTCTGTGCACAATTCCAAAATAGCAACATTTATACAATAATATATCATAAAGTAAATTATCTGTCTTATTTCTTTTTTATCTTTAAAATGTGTTTAAAATTAAACCAATATCATATAATAACATGAATAATTTGCATTGTAAATTTTTTTACATATTTTACAATACTTTTTTTTTTTTTTTTTTTTTTTTTTAATTTTCATGAGTTTTTTTTAAAAAGTTTTTAAAATGAGTCATGATTTTAGATATTTTTCTTTTCATTTTCAGTATAGTCATTTATTATCCGTGAAACGTTAAAAAAGTATTTTGTTTAACTAATTAATGTTTGAATAATGTATAACATTCATTATTCGTTAACATTTTCAACATAAGTACTAAAGTAATTAAATTTACCACAGTTTTCAAATGTCACAGCATAGATACATAAATTTTAACACCTCAAGATTCGTGTTAGTATTTCATTCATAAGTTGTTTTTTTTTATTATTTATTTATTTATTATTATTATTATTTAATAATGTTTCTAAGAAAAATTGAATGAAACGTTATGTAAATGCATTTATAAAGAATTGTAGTGTGTAATGACGTAATATTACATTTACATTTAAAACATGCAAACAATAAGTAATTTACTTCACAATCTCAAAGCACTCTCCTTTATATATCTTTTGGGAATTCATTATTAAATAATTAAATTTAATTTAATACAGTACACAAAATGTTATATAAAACATCCTCTTGTGGTTTTAAAAATTAAATTTATACAGCAGAAATAATATTATTATATCTTATAACGTATATTTTTTAATTTAATAATTTTTATATAATATTTTACTTTTCAAATTCTTTTGTGCAGACTTTCCAGTTCAAACGTTCTGTAGTCTACTTTCCATTATTAGTATTATAGATTTTTTTTATATATATAAAATTTATTTTATTTTCAAATTTTATTATTTTCATTAAGATACAATTGTAATTTATAATAGAACTAATTTCAAGCATGTTATATTATTATTGTATATATACAGTACGTGTTTTCAAGTCTTTATGTTTTTTTGTTTTTTATTATTATTTTTTTCTACTGTTAAACACCATAGTATTGCAATTACATAATTATTTAACTTTTAAATGAATTTGTACAAAAAAATATATAGATCAAATACTTTATCAAGTGTATTTTAATATGTATTGTACTTAAAATTAAATGTAGTGGATATTTCCTACAATTACGTTTGTCTTGTAATCTAGTATCACTTTAACCTCTTTTTAAGAAGTTAAAAAATTTATGCTTGTGTGCACTCTAAAAAATGGTGTATTACTTTAGTTACGAAACCTAACTTATTTAAGATAATCACTTTTATTATTAGTAGCTTAAATAATTCATTTTAGAAAATTATTATCAATAGCCTTTTTAACTTAAAATAGCTTTATAAGAAACTTAAGGGAGTAGGGTAAAAAACTTATATCTCAAAAACTAGAAGTTTTTTGGGTCTAAATTTGATGTCATTGTGTAGCTAAGGGTCACACTTAGCCGTGATAAAAATTTCATGATGTTTGACCGTCCCGAAAAAAAAGACCAAAAAATTATTGAAATTAACATTTGGCCTTATGGGCTTAAAATTTCAAAACATCATATAACATTAATTTGCACAGTGTCTCAAGCTGAAGTATCATTATGCAAAATTTCAGACTTTATTCACGAGAAAAGTTTGAGTCTAATGGCCGACGTTGGTCCCATACTCCCTTAAAACAACTTCAAACACCTTAAATAATTAGCTATTTTTAATAACTAACTAAAATGCATTATTTAGCTGCTCATAATAACTTAAACGTGATTAGTGATTATCTTAAATAAGTTAGGATTCGTAACTAAAGTAATACACTATTTTTTAGAGTGTATACATTTCATTTTAGATAAAATTTAAAATATAGTTTTGCATGAGAATAAGGCTTTCAACTGCGGTGGATTGACTAAATGTTGTAATAGAAGTTATTTTCTTGCTCCGTGATCAATAATGATAAAACAACACCAAAAATGTAAAAGATTTTGACAAGGTCACCATTCAAAACTTTGAATGGTATGAACGTTTCTTATTTTAATCTTATAAAACCTCCTGTGTGAATTTCAATTAATTTATCTTCATTATCAGATGGTCACGTGTCTTGAAATTTTTATGATGTAGTAAGTTGTTATCATGGAATTTGAAATATGTATTAAAAATGTAAGGAGTCAACTCAGGAGTTTACAACCCTTAATGCTCAATTTACGTACTCATGTTTCAACTTTTTCACCAGGGTATAAAAAAATCACACTTTAGCTAGATGAAACATGGAGAGATAATAATACAAAGTAGAGCAAACTATATCTCCTTTATAATACTCTGAAAACTAACTTTAATGTACGAAAATGGATCAACCCATGCATACAAATGTTATCTTTGATACCGGCTTGTACTAATGTGGGTATAACAATTCAAGGTAATAAATAAAGCATTTAATTACCAATCTTGCTTAAAAAATATACTTAAAGCCCTTGTCAACTTACTTTTTTATCATTTAGAATACTAGATTGATAATTACCATACCTTATTATCCATGAATTAGACACTAAGACGTTGATTTTGTATTTATTTTCATTTTGACTTTTATATCACGTATCTGACGTCACAATGTACCGCCGCCAATCACAGTCACCGCTCTGGTCACGTGATAAATTTAAGCCCCTTCCTCCAGTTATTTATCCCTATCACGGCCCCATCTGTACATTGTGACGTTAGATACGTGATATAACAGTCAAAATAAAAATAAATACAAAATCAACGTGTTGGTGTCTAATTCATGGATAATAAGATATAGTAATTAGCAGTCTAGTATTATAAATGATAAAAAATTAAGTTGACAAGGGCTTTAAATCTTCTATAGCAACGTATTAACATAAAAATTTTCTTTTAAATAAAAAATGTAAAAAAAAAAAAAAAAAAAAAACTGTATTAATTATCTAGAATAACGTTAAATTGAAATAAAGCTTATCTTCATCTGTTTATAACCCATTTAACTTTTGTTGTTATTAAAGATATATACTTGATGATAACGAAGAGAAGAAGGGAGGAAAGTGGAAATGGTTACAAGAAAAGTCTCTTTAAGTTTTGAATTAATAATAGCATTAAACAATTTTCTTTTTCGCTCACTATGGCTCTCATTATCATATAAGGTTATCTTTCAATTATTTCCCAAGTGTTAAAAAATTGTAAATCAATTCAATGTAATAATGAAATAACTCAAATAGTAAATAGTAAGAGAATAATAATAGAAGTAATAATAATTAACGGCTTTTACAGTATAGGGCGAAATCTGGCTACAAACCTCTCAATTTAACCCAAATGTTGTACAGTATAGTCAGTTACAATTTTTAAATAACAATAAGTTCATAAAAGTAATGAATTCAAATAAATTGGTATACAGTATACCAACTTTTTTTTTTTATATATTAAAAAATTATCATTCTGATTACTTATTCAAACAAAATTAAAAACTATTACATGAAAAATGTCACCATTTACTTTTCTTTATATAAAGTCATTTTATTTTATTATGCCTATAAAGATCAGGAGGAAAATTTAATAAAATTAGAATTGATTAAAAAATATATATATTTCAGTAATAATAATAAGTTACTGAAATAACTTCTTTAAAGTTTATCCAATAAAACAAAATAAGAAAAATAATAAGAAAAGATTTAGAAAAACATAAAATAGACACACACAAAAAGTTCTACTATAATTTTATATATAAAAGAAAGAAAGCAACCCCAAGTGTTACAAATGTTGTAATTTGTTTGTTACTATGCTTGTAGACTTGTTTATTTAAGGTAAAAGAGATCGAAAAGATTCATTTTGTTTGCTTTTGCAACCAAAAGAAAAGTCGTATAAAGGTATACTCATGAATTTCCAAGTAACGTGCGTGAAATTTATCTTGTGAATCCATTAACAAAATACCTTTAATATACTTTACCTCTTTTTCTTATATAACATTTAAATTAATATTTTATATATTTCAAACAAATTAAATAACGTTAGTCTTTAAGAACACATATAAATAAATTTATTATTTGAAATATAACAAAAAGATAAAATTTAAATTATTTTGAAAAATGATTACATAACATTTACTTAATACTTAAATTTATTTTCTTATTATATACTTTGTTTTATTCATATATTTATTAAGCTATTAAGTTAAATGTTTTTGTGAATATAATTTGATTTATACACCATTTATATTAACTATGGTATTTAATTAAAAGTATTATTTTGCATTGTTTTTCAAGGTTTATTAATATACTTTTACAAAATTAAAAATATAACTTTTATTTGTTATATAAAAAAGTTATATAAAGAGAAAAAGTAATGCTTGCTTGTGCTATACTTTAAGTAATTCAATATCTAGAATGTTGGGATGAAGAAAAATACCTTCGGTAAATTAGTGATATATCACTTTTTCTACACCAAATTAATTCTTTATTAATATCTCTAGCTTTGAAAATATATATATTTAATATCATGAAGGAAACATCTTGAGAGGCGTATATAATATTTCATTACTCTCTCTCTCTCTCTCTCTCTATCTATCTATCTTCTTGAGTTGTCTGTCATCCCATTTTGATGACGGTCTAATACTTCTTGATTTCAAGTAGAATTGTATTTTGTGACTTATCCTCTTGTTTACTTTGTCCTCACACTTGCTTTTGTTTTCTCTTTTCAGTTTAAAAACAATGGCTTTTACGTACCATTCACCTATATCAAGACATCTGTCACATCTTATAGTTGTTGCAAAACTTTCTATTGTCTATTTATTCACTTACAATTGATGATGATAAAGAAACTTTTACAATGAATATTTCTCTCAATAAGCTCATTATTTGCTTGAAAAAATATTAAAAGAAGAGACCAGAAGAAAATATTAGCATTTACATCACAAAACACTTAATGGGACTTACATAATATGTACATAACATTTAGTTTGTCTCAAAACCCAACTGTAACGCCAAAGCAGTAATAAGAAAATTTAAACTTATGCGACCCACACAATATTTTCTTACTATATTTTGCATGTTTCTGAGGCTAGAAACAGGAATATAGTCACGCAAATAGCATCATATTTTTTTCTCTAGTGTTTTATGTTGTTGTGTTTGTAGTGTACTATTATCTATTTAGTGTATGTAGACTTGCTATGTTGTCGAATAAAGAGAACTAATTTGAATTTAAACAGTATTTTCACGATCTCTTGTGGGGCCATACGTTTACATTCTGGTAAAAAGTGTTATCAGTTTTGGAGAGCCGATTTGTGTTTAATCATTAAAAAAACACTTTTTGTTTTGTGTACATAAATCCAGTAAATTAAAGTAGGTAAATATTAGCCTTAATACACTACAATAATAATTAATACAGGTTAAAAATATACAATAAAAAAGGCGTATCTCACGAAGATAAAATGACATTTAACCTAAATTATGTGACTGTATAGCACTTTATATCAGTACTGTACGTATGTATATTATGTATATCTATTGCAATAAAAGATTCAAGTACCTGTCAATAGTTGTATATTTTTTTCCTGTGTGTAAGTAAAAAATAGCTTTTTAGAATTGATAAAAGCATATATATTATATAGTTGAAAAAAGCTACTCCACTACTTTTTTTTTATTATTTGAATTTAAAATACTTTAAAATAAAATTTTCTGGAAAGATAAACTTCAAATCAATATGTTACTAAATCTATAACCTTCTACTACAGATCTAATAAAGTACTCGTAAAAAAATCACAGGTGTTTCAAATTGTAATATTTTACATGAACACCTGTGCTTTCTTATGAGAAACAAAACATAAAAAACTCTAAAATTTTATAGCATGGGGAAAATTGTATATAGCAGAATAAATATGAGGGGGCATTGTGTTGTTAAGAGAACTTTATTTTATGAACATCGTTTAATGGTTTTTAATTTTGTAGTGGGTTCTATATTATACAAGTTTTTGAAATCCTTAAGAAAAACTAATTTACTTGCTTGCTTTTTAGAAAAGCAGTCGACCAAATGATTACAAAAAGTTTTTTAAAAGTTCTTGCTAGAAAAGTAATCCCCACTTAATTCTATTAAGAAAAAAAGAGGTGGAAAAAAAATCGGAAAAAAAGAGCAATACGTCTAAATTTTATAATGTGTGGAAAACCTACTTTTTTTTATTTTATCCCCATCTAATTCTCAGATAACAACTTTATGTAACTGAAATTCTAAGTGATAATTATGATATAGAATTAGCAAAGAAAGTTTTGTTTTTAATACAAAGTTAATTTCAGTAATTCAGTTTAACATGAAACCCAAACGCTGATAGAATCTTCCTTTTCAAATGCAATACACGACTAACTATCCATATTCAATATCATTTACTTTTTAAACTGACATTTATAATACAAAAACTAAAACATATAAATAAATAAATAATCGTTTTTATTCAAAAAAAGCATAAAGGAAAATACAATTTTTGAAAGGGCGAGGTTTTAGCCTGACATATCATGTATAATATCATGTGCTACAATAATAGCTAAAATACTAATAATAAAAGCACTTTTTTTTTGCTATAGAATGTAATTAGCTCACTGAAATGTTGTATTTTATATAAATAAAAAATGTATAAAAATTCTTTTTATTTCATTCATGTCTTAAATATCTGAAATTCCGCTTTCAATAGTATTCTGCTTGAAAAATCTTGCTCTATTTTGATTTCTGTGCCAAGCATATTTTAAAATTTGAAGATAAAAATATTTTTATATTATATATATATATATATATATATATATATTTATATATAATATATTTATGTGAAGTACATTTTATATGCATAACTTATATAAGATCGTTTTATAAAACATATTCTTTTTATGGAAATCCATTTTCTAGTGCTTAAAAAAGTTATTTTTAAACCACTTAAAGTTGGTAAATTTTAGGTAAAATAAACTTAAAATTAATGAAAAATTCAATTGAATGCAAATTAATGCAAATCTTCTAAAGGGTTTCATTTTTTTTTTTTTTTTTTTTTTTTTTGATAGAACAAAAACATTACTATACTCTATTATGAACAACATGCAAAACTCGAATCATAAGGTTTTTGTAATAAAAAAATGCAAACTTATTGTTATTGATTATAAACCTATTTTATTATTTAATGTAATATTTTTTAACACTTGAATGCAGATATGGAAACGTCAACATGTATCGTACACGTATTGATCGTACACTTATTTTTATGAAACTTGTAGATGGTTAAGGTTAACAAAATACTATACTTATAAATTTTAAAATTTTGTACTTTTTTTTTTAATTATTTGTTTATGTTTAACTTTTCTTGTTAAAAAAAAATACATATATATATAATATATATATATATATAGATATATATATATATATATATATATATATATATATATATATATATATATATATATATATATATATATATATATATATATATATATTGATAATCCAATCTTAAAATTAATATTTTATAATATTTTACGCTCACTTTAATTCAATTAAGAAAACATCCATCAGAGAATTATTTAACATTTAATTGCACTTCGTCATGGTAAATTGATTGATTACTAATGTTAACGTTTACAAAAGTCCAGTATTCAAACCCTGTTAACGTAGTATGTATAATTAAATAATGATGTTTTGTAATGCAAATCAAATTACATATAGCTTACAAAAACAGCCTAGAGTAATCAAATTAGTTGTGCTCTTTGATTTATTAATTATTTAAATTACTTTCCAACGTTTTTTTATTACTCTAGCATGATGCCCTAATTATACAGATACTTTTTTTTCTTTCTATATTGTGGTATTGTGCTACCTATATATACTTTCTCCATTATCTCATCAAGACTTTCTCTTATCGACAAGTACAAGTACACACGGGCCGGCCATGGCATAATACACAGCCCGGCATTCGCCATGACAGCCTAGAGAAACCGTAGAAACTCTAGGCAGGCTGGACGGTGTAATCACATCAATCATGCACCTCCCAAATACTGTGCGTCATCATGGATGCATGTAGAACGTGCTACGGAGTTACAAGTCGGCTGCCTTTACCATATCGATCCAAATTATAGAAACAAAAAATAATTATAATAAAAAACCGGCGCACAATTTTATTCTATTGCACTAAAATATACTACTATAGCAATGCATTTCAATGTAGGATTTGAATAAAACTTCATACTTCGTATCCCCCCCCCCCCCCCAAATACAGTGAAACATTCGACTTTATTACACGTATTTAGAGCTATTTATAAAACATTACTTTCATTAATATGCAATAATTATTTTAGACTGATTTATTATTATATTCTTTTATATTTGAGAAAAGCTTACGTATTATTTTTATAATAAATATTAATAAAATTATCTCATATTATTGTGAAATTTCAATTAAAATAAAAAAATTATAATAAATTAAATGTTTTTTGCACTTGCTGCAAAATAAGTTAATAAACTTTATATATAGCAATCTGTAGTCAGCTTTTTCCTAAAATAATTAAATAGCATGTATGGGACCTATATAAATTTTATTAATTACAATACACTTTATGCTTATACACAAATATACCCAAAAGGCAAAATGGAAAGAGAGAAAACGACAAATACATTACCGTTAATATACCTGTATATTACGTACAGAAATGTTATTAACGACGATTTAAATATATTTCTAATTATCTTAATTTTAAAATGAGATATATACAAAGATATAACACAGGGAAATGTTATGATTAAAGGAATACACCAGAGAAAAACATAAGCATTTATATCACAAAACACTTGATGGGACTTACATAAGTAACTTTAGTTTGTCTCAAAACCCAACTGTAGCTCCGTAGCAGTGAGTAGAAATTTCGATTTATGCAACCCGCACAACATTTTTTTACTAATTTTTGCATGTTTCTGACGTTATAAACATGAATAGTCGCACGCAAATTGCATACTTTACAGTCTTTTCATGCTCTCTCGTGGGGCTACATTAACGTTCTGGTAAAAATTGCCATCAGTTTTGAAGATCCCATTTTGTGTTTATTCATTAAAAAGCACAATCATGTTGTTTTATGTGGTCAATGGCTTTAAAATAAACTTACTTACCAAAAAAATATAATAATCAATAAACATACTTTTAGATTATAAGAAAAAAAATTCTACTTTTTTTTTCACACTTAAGTAATTCGAGATACTTAAGCTTAAATGTGAACTAATTAAAATAATTATTTTAATTCAAAACACATTATATAAATGTAACAAAACTATTGATGATGATATTATTTAGTATTCACCAAGCAATTATTTCCAAAGAAAAAAAATTAATGATCAATGATCACGTAATTGGTCAAAAGAAAAAACTTATAGTTGAAGATTTTATTCTCAAGGATGTTTTATTATATTGAATTATTTGAAACTTAAACTCTAGAATGAAACACTAATGAGTTGTATGAGTGGAGAATTCAGATATAATTATTCTCTTTGAAATAAATAGCGTTATAATTTATAATATTGTTTCAACATCAGATACTGTTAAAGCCATAGACCACATAAAACAACATATTGTGCTTTTTAATATGAATAAACACGAAATGGGATCTTCAAAACTGATGACAATTTTTACCAGAATGTTAATGTAGCCCCACGAGAGAGAGAGAGTGAAAAAACTGTAAAGTATGCAATTTGCGTGAAAATTCATGTTTATGACGTCAGAAACATGCAAAAATGAGTATGAAAATGTTGTGCGGGCTGCATAAATCGAATTTTCTGATCACTGCTATGGGGCTACTGTTGGGTTTTGAGACAAACTAATGCTATTTATGTAAATCCCATCAATTGCTTTGTGATATAATTGCTTATGTTTTTCTCTGGTCTATTCCTTTAAGTATCAAGGTTGTATTAACTGACTTTTTTATTTTTACAGTGAAATTGATTTATTTCTTGTTATATTTCCAATAACTTAGTATAAGAGTAAGTTAAAGAGATTCTCAAGAAAAATAAAATATTGTAAATAATAATAATTACGAGATGAGACTATTATAAGGTGTGCGCATGACGTCATAATAAATGTGCTTCAATGCCATGATTGAGTAATGAATAACATTGCTTAGCATCTATGACAAACGTGGATGTTTTATATTTTCTTTATGAAAAAAAAATGGCATTATTATTTATATCGCTTACTTGTACTTCATTCAACTTGTTAATAGCATTAGTTCAATCATGAAACAAAATTTGCTAAATATTTTTAACCTGGCAAAATGTGCTATTTAATGTCATTTAGTGCCATTTAATGGGCCATACCGGCCCAGGTTATTCAGTACTCACTTATGGCTTATGGCGTTGACTTTAACATGAATATAACCACCCTATACATATCACAATCTGGGGAGATTACTTCTAAAGTAGACAACCCTGCGTTGCAATATTATACACCTGACATTATGATTTCCAAAAGTTGTCTACTTTATAGTTGTCTTTTTAACCCCAGTTTGGGACGGTATACAGAAGGATTAAGGGACATACATGTAAAATCATTTCAACTATGAATTTTAAGTCTTTTTATTTAATATTTTAAGGCCAGGATCTATTGATAGTTGATATATACAAAGTCACAAAAAAGTCTATTAAGATCTTTGCGTTTGTTTAACTTTTTTTTTTTTTTTTTTTTTTTTTTTAATTTTACTTTAAAATACTTTCTTCTTAAAAAAAACTCAATTTGCTTTCCATGTAGTACAAAGGCTATATATTTGTAATATATATGTACACAGTACAATATTATAGATACTACGTAATATTTTACGTAGCATTTTATATTATATAAAATTTGTTATATATTTAGAATATTTAACTATATACATAACAATGAATATTATAAATTTAAACAATATTTAATAAATAAAATCTATCTTATACGATATAGTTTAATAAATTATTGTTCTACGATGTTATTTTTGTCCCAGTCTGCAAAATTGTATTGAAAATCATTTTTGTATAAGAGATAATACTACATAGTTATAGTTTAAGGTATATAATAGAATATTATAATGTACTTTTATTAGATTTTGTCGTGTATAAAGGCAATATATTGTAAATTTATTGAAGTTTTATACCTTTTCGTTTAGGTCATAAATTAGTGTCCCTACTCTCTCTCTCTCTCTCTCTCTCTCTCTCTCTCTCTCTCTCTCTCTCTCTCTCTCTCTCTCTCTCTCTCTCTCTCTCTCTCTCTCTCTCTCTTCTAAGCTAACCCTCTCCATTGTTCAAACAATTGAGATTGTTCACTTTATATCTCCATTACTAGAGAACATCAAAGCAATTTAAATCAAATATTATTATAAAGGAACTTAATCGGAGGAACTAAAATTACTATAGCTACTGTTATAGTATAATCGTAATATTAATATTAATATAATACCTCAACTTACCTTAATATAAGTAAAAGTTACTATAATGTAATAACCAATATGTAGATAAAATTATATTATGGTATAATATAGAATGTTATACACAGTATATTGATTTTTTTTTCTTTTTCATTTGAAATAAACTGTTCACTAGTTTGCAGACATATTTATTCTAACTTTTTATAGTTTTTAGTTTTTCTGAAAGTATCTTATAATAAAAAATTATATAGTATAAATATAGTATAGATATAAAGGTAAAGCTTATTCTTGTTTTATAGTAAATTTAAAAGTGTCCTATGGTTTTTTCTTATGCATTTTAAGACTTAAAATATTTATTTCGACGTATTTCCCTTCAGAAATATTAATGAAATAGTAATTTTTTTATAGCATTACAAACTTTGATTAAAGTATAAAATATTTTGTATAGCATTGTTTACAATAATATTTTTTATTTAAAAATTTTTGAGAGAATTTCTGCTCGAAAATTATAATCAAGGTAAGAGGATTTGACTTTTTACATAGTGTTTCTTTGCATCATTTGCGCAAAATTTATAATTACACAGAGTCTTAATTTCAACAAAATCTTTTTGAACTTATTTTAGTGCATGGAAAAAATTCTAAATATTATATAATCAATTTTCTTTTCTATTTTTAAATATATTATCAATTATGTAATTTAGTGAAAACAACATTTTCAAATTAAAATATTGTTTTTATAAATGAACTAATTTTAGTGAAATTTTTTACTAGCATAATTATTAAAATAATTTATAACATTATATTTCTAACATATAATATTAGACATATCAATATTAGATATTGTTTTGTTTGCGTTATTATGATATTAAAACTGACTGTACTGTAAAATAGTTGGGTTAAATTGAGAGGTTGTTTGCCTGATTTCGCCTAATAAAAGCATTTAATTATTATTATTATGATAACCAAACCTGATATTTCTATCAGTGACATGATAAGCTTTAATTTAATACTAAAATTGATGACACTAGACAACTTTACGTAATCAGGACATGTTATTGGCAAGACTCATTGTTAGTTTTATGTTAATTTCAGCCTGGTTTACAGAGCAATATTAAATTAAGGTTTTCAAAATTTGAATAATACTGCTTCAAAACCTTTAAAGCACGTTGAATCGCACATCACCTTAAAGACAAAATAACAAAACAGTTTCAAAAGTATTTAGGACTTAAACCAGTTCCAGTCAAAGGAACAGGGTGAAAAATGTGCTCAAAGTCAACTCCAAGTAGAGGTTTGAGTTTCACCAGAAATTTAAGTTTCTTTCTTTTTTCTTTTCTTTTTTTTTTTTTTTAATCATAGTTTAAATTAATCTTGAATTATATTTAAAAAAAAAAAAGTCAGCTCCAGCGCATATAACAATTTTTGAAGCCACCCCACTTCTTATTTGTATTCAAATTTGCACATATTTTTTACTCAGTTCCTTTGACTGGTGCTCGTTCACTTCTTTAAAAAAAAAAATTTAAGTTGTACTTTTTATTGCATGCGATGATTGATGATGAGCGTGTTTTCAAGATTCTGAAGCGAGAACTTCAAATTTTAAAAACTTTAATTTAACATTGTAATCTCTTTACCACGCCAAAACTAACAGAAGACTTATAATTATCCTTGCCAATGACGTGTCCAGAGATTGACTTTTGATGGTCAAAATCATGAGTTATTAAAACGTTGACCACTTTAATTATGAAAATTATATGAAATTAAATAATAACTTTTACGGTTTCACTATATAGATAAGGCTTCTCAAGTTTTCCAATCTTCACCTTGTGAGTGTGTATAAACAAACATTATATTCTCTATAGGGATGAGATTAATATGAAACTGACCTGCTGGATTTTGACCATACACGTACCAACATAAAATAATGATATTTTATCTTTGTGTGGGGTGTGGTTGTGACCCGAGCACATATTTTACCCTCACGTGTGTATATATATATATATATATATATATATATGAGAGCAACAAAAGTATATTATTAATATTATAGAGACCCTTTCTTTGAACTGAGTGAGAGAGTGAACCACATTTTATTTTTAGTTCTGTAAACATATTAAGTTTTGTAAATATTAGGACGTCAGCACTCTTTTGTTTGACCACAATCCAAGCAAAATGTCCACTTTTTTACTATTATTTCATTTATCTCTTCGCAACAATGAGTTCTATATTATAACATATAAAACAATTTTCTTTTCAAGGCTTATTGAAAATTATTTTATTCATATTTGCTCGGAAACTTTTTTCTCTAAGTTGTTTCTATAATGTAAAATATGCAAAAGTTCAAGTTGGAAAAAAACAAAGAAAAAAATATATTTATTTCCACCCTATCAATTCGTGGTCATAAAAACTTTCGCAATTTGATATGTTTTTATTGTATTATTGATGCTGTGATCTATTATTGTATAAAAAAAAATTAATATTAGATTAACGAAAAATACATTAATAATAAAGAGCTGACATAATATTGTACTTAATAAAGTTGACAAAAACTTAATATGGTAAAACATTAATGTGTTTCTTTCCCCTTTTATTATTTTTTCCTTACTTTTTTTCAGTGTTTGGTTTTGAAGTTTACTATAAAAATTCTTCAGGAAAAAAAAAGTAAAAGTTTGAAAAATAGATTATCGTTGAGGGTATTATTGAGGTTTGGTGTTGAGATAAAAAAAAAAAAAAGAAGAAAAGTTAGATGTGAAACGAAGAGGAGACCCTTATGGTACATTAGATGTCATGTCTTTCTTGGGCTGACCATGATATTATATTGATCCAAAAACAACTTTGGTGTGGATGCCACCAATAAACACTTTTGTTAAATATATATATATATATATATATATATATATATATATATATATATATATATATATATATATATATATATATATATATATAAACTCACACGCATTATGTACTATTTATAGCCAAGAACACCCATGGCTTCAATATATATTTTTTTTAATTCTAAATGAACATATAAGTTAATTGGCATTTTATGGTGTTCATATGAATGAAGTTGTGTGTTGTTGTTTTTCATGAGCAGCTATCATATTATTAACGATCTGGAAAACTTGCATGTGTACGTAATTGATTATTATATACGGAACTATTCGTTGTCGTTGTTTTACAATTATATAACATATATATTATATATTTAATTCAAGTATTTCATAATTTTATTTTAAGTATTTCTTTTTATTTTGTTTTTTATTTCATATTTTTAAACAAATGTGTAGTTTATAAATTATTTACTGTATGTGTACCACCAATGTATCGGGCAATTAAAATCTCCTGTTTATGGTCAAAGATAAATTAAGCTAATATACATAATGGGCTATGGGCTCTATGCAGTTTATAGTAACATAATAATGTTATTAGAAACAAAAAATCATTTAGTCTCATCAGCATTCTATTCTAAAAATTAAAAACAATACAAATAAATTAATAAATATATTCATGGCACCAATACAATTACTTATATAACTGTATAATTATTACGTACATATGTATGCAAAATCAAAAGAATACCTTGAACAAAAAAACTTGTCTAATATCCTAACATACATTTAAATATAAACGTTGATTTGGCCGGATTTCTAATTTATTTCCCATTCACAAAATGGCAGATGCGGGTTTATGACGTCACAGCTCGCCTGTTTCCGCACGCGTGGACCAGTAAGACATTTTTTTTTAAAGGTGTTCTTCACTTTAAGAACTTTCAGAACCTTCATAATAGCTATACGGCTTTAGGACACAATAGTTACAAAACAAACGAACAAAAATTGCCTGTACTTTGTCCACGCCTGTTGTTGATAGAAAATATTCCTAGATCATTATAAAGCCATTATGACAATTTACGTGAATAAAGCATAGGTGACTTTCAAATTACATTTATTTATAAATAAATTAAAAAGAAATTATATAAAAAAATACATTGGTATATAGTATTCCGATGTTTATATTTTTTATAAAATTCTCATCTAAATTTAAATTCTTATTTCTCATTATCAACATTACGATGTTGTATACAATGTATACATGAATCAGATTTAATCCTGAAATGAAATTAAATATTTGCAAAGCCAGCAGTGTAGTTGGGAATAATATAGAAATTTTTGTAAAGCAGCGTTATATGCAGATGCGCAGTTTATTCATTATATGCATAAAAAAAACTGTGTCAACATACACGTTTTTTACTGTTAGTAATTGCAAAAAAAAAAAAAAAAAAAAAAAAGCTATATCGTATCAAATGGCATATTAAAACTCACATTTTAAATTTAAATGCACATGATTTACTCTTCAATCCCCCCCCCCCCCCCCCCACGTTAATTGATTTTATCTACTGTATTTATTACTGTTATTATAATTTTTTACTGAGAGAATTCCTTGTATTTTCTCTGCTTCTTAACTTTCTCTCTCTCTCTCTCTCCACTATACTATATTTGAAGCTACAAAAGATCAGAACACGTAGTATATTCGTGTCACGTGGAAAAACACGGGAAATTTTGACACGTATTTTTGTATATGACATTCCTTTTGTGAACTTTGATTTTCTTTTTCTCTCCCTTTTCTAAACTGCTTATTAAAGTAAATATGATGTTATTTTCAAATTTTTATAAAACTACATAATAAGAACTGCCAATTTATTTATACAAAACTACGTCACGTTCTTCTACAATAAAAAATTATATTACTTTGAAAAAATGGAGAGAGAGAGAGAGAGAGAGCTAGAGAGAAACAGAAAAGAGCGAATTCTCTGTTAATAGTATAGAGTATGGCAAATTTTGTCAAATTTTTTGCTTTGGTTAAATATTATAGAAAAAAAAATTAAAAAAATTGAATTCCTCTGAAGAGAATTACCGTTTTCTATATTATCTTTTACATTATACAAGAAAAAAAATCAGTATGTGGGCAATTGAAGTAAAATATATATTTTTTTTTGTAACCTTCGTTAAAATGTAATTTAGGTTAGCAATTCTTACTTCGTGTGTTAATTACACATTTATTTTTTGTTTTCAATGATTTTTTTTTATGCATTCGTGTTAAAGTCGACGCCATGTTGGGTAACTCACTAAAATGGGCTGCATAGAAAAATAACTCATTCTGACAGTTTATAAGCAATATTTTTGCGAGCATTGATGCTGCTAATAGGTTGATTTAGTATCTCAAGTATGAGAGAAAAGTAAGAGTAACATAAAATTAAGTAATTTTCCGAAGAAAATTGCCACAAACAAAGTTTGCCCTATGCTGAGCAATGTTATTTTACTACTCCAGTATGGCCTCCAAGTGCAATAAATATGACGTCATGCGCATACACCCTATAACTAAAAAGTTTTACTATTTCACGTTCATCTTTTTTTATCTTTTTTACACTGCAGCTCGCACGTGACTAAAATTTAATTGTAAATATCAAGAAAACCGTGCTGAGTTTGAAATTATTTTGATTATTACTTCAAGAAGGAAGACAATAAAAAACTTTAACATATGTATATATTATATATATAATAATATATATAATAATATATATATATATATATATAAATATATATATATATATATATATATATATATATATATATATATATATATATATATATATATATATATATATATACCCGAGCCACACGAAAATGCTGATAAAAGTTTGAGAAAGCCTTGATTAAGTGCTTATAAACATTTGATAGTAGTGTTTTTGTCTGATAATACATGGATAAAGGACTGATAGAGTTTGATAGAATTTTTTGAATCTAGGAGTAAAAACTGAAAAAAGTATGATAAATATATTATAAAGTATTGATAAAAGTTTGATAATTATAAATGACTGATAAACGTTTGATTATTTTTTTTTTTTTAAATTTCAGACATCTGATAAAAGTATGAATATATAAACTTAAAAATAAAATTTGAAATTTTTCAAAAGTCTGATAAAAGTTTGATGACCTAACGGGAAATAAATTTGGAGGGGAACGCGAGGCGCCTCTTTTGGTAGACGAAACCGTTGAGGACTTAGAAAATTTTGGAGTGTACAGCAGGAGCAGAGGTAGCAGGCAGTAGCACAAGTCAGCCAGAGCAGTATGCACGCACTTTGTTAGCGCTTACATATTTCAATTAAAACTAAGCAGCAAGAAGCTTCACCTACTTGTAAGAGGAGCTTCATGTGGTCATCATGTTAATATATAGGTAAGTGACATGTTCACATTAATAATTATTTCAGTATATTATTGTAATTAATTGTATTTCATGTGTTACAGCTAGGAAACCAACTTGATCTCAAGCTGTTACGATTACCGATGTGTGCGACTCATCCGCTCCTATAATCCGATGCATCCTTTGAAAAATAAAGTTTTTTTCTCTTATTAATTGAAGAATATCAATTAATAAGAATATTTTGTAATACAAGGCAAAATTGGCAACAATGTTATGACAAACATTGAAGTGGGTAGTGCTGGGTGGAATGTGGGATGAAGGGTACAGGAGGGAGGGAGGGGGAAGGGGGAGGGAAGGGAAGAGAAAAATGCATAATTATTTATCAGTTTTTTATCAGACATTTATCAGCTTTTTATCAGACATTTATCAGCTTTTTATCAGACATTTATCAGCTTTTTATCAGACATTTATCAGATTTTATTCAGTGTTTTATCAGCTTACCAAGTCAAATTTCAATGTAAAATTTTACATGTATAAGCATAGGAGAAACGAAAAAATTTGTCCTATGCTTATACATGGTAATTTGACTGATAAAGGTTTGAAAAGTGTCGCATATAAGACTTTTATCAGACCTTTATACATATTTTATAATATCTTTATCAGTCAAAATTTATCAATGCTTTATAAATCATTTATCAGACTTTTTGTGTATCACGGGTATATATATATATACTACTTTTACGCTATAGAAAGTATCTTTAATGATTTATTATAACATTTAGTTTCATAAAAATGCGAACTATTGACCAATTCAATTTTTTTCTTCATATTTTTCACTTTAGTTTTAGCTGTTTTTAAACGACTGTTGATAAGGGTGTGTTGTGACAATGTTCTGGCACGATACCATGAACTATTGCACAATATGAAAAGGGAGAAATACTTACAAATATTGTACACTCAAAGTGAATTGTAATTGCAAAATAAATGAAAACTCTGACCTGAATTACAGACACAAAATGAAGCAGGTAACTTTTGATTTCTAAATGCAAATATGTATTTTTTTATATTAAAATTTATAGCCTATATTTATTTATATTTTTACAAATATAAAACATATTACAAATAAAACTATGTTACATAACGTCAAAAAAAAAAAAAAAAAAAAAACTATGCTGAATAATAAATATTACATACGAGTGTTGGCTTGTGGGTTTTATAAGCCATTTAACCCATGTTTCGCAGTGTGTGATGCTCTGTAACCATGAGCCATGACCGCAATGGTTGTAAAATTTAAACTGTGATTTCAGTTCACTTAACCGTTTTATTTAGCATTTTATTTCAGCATTTTATTTTTTGGTAGAAATATATTTTTCAAAATAAATAAATTAATTTTAAAAAAAATCCTATTTCTTATACATTAAAATAGTTGGAAGTACTTAATTTCCTTCTCCAATTTCTATATCTAAATACTTGACCAAAAAAAAAAAAGTGACTTTTGGAGGTTAATTAACATAGAAAATAATTTCTTGCGTTTGTTTACACACAAAAACACTTTCAGCTCAGTTTTTAGTTGTTGTTGTTGTTGTTTTTTAACACAATATATTACACAAATCCAACCAAGACAAAGCCTTATCGGTCGGTTCACTTTATTTTTAATATAAAATATATTATAATTATACAATTAATATATAAATATATATTAGGTATTATATATATATATATATATATATATTAGGTAAAATATATTATAATTATACAATTAATATATAAATATATATTAGGTATTATTATGTTTTGTAAAATAAGAGCAAACACTGAAAATTAGACAATCTTGTACCACACTTTAATATTATATTATTTAAAGTTTTTCTCTTTTCAAAAATAATCTTATTTAAAAATAACGGTTAAATAATTAAATAACTAGTAAAATAAGAATATTTTTGCTGTTTTGAGTAAATTTAATATCGTACGCAATAAGACATGCTGGTCTTTGATATGTAAATTTCAAAATCATGGCAGAAAATGGAAGGATTTTGTGACATTTTGACATGTTTTGATATAATATTCCATTCTATAAATTTTATATACATATGCTATGGTGGTGACATATTATGTGTATAGGTTATATCTTTTGATAGTGAAGAAGTAAAGTTTGTGTGTGTGTATGTGTTTGTGTAAGAGAGAGAGAGAGAGAGAGAGAGAGAGAGAGAGAGAGAGAGGACATACCAATGTACCGAAATGAAATCATAAAACTGCATAACAATAGATAGAAAAGCAACACTGTATGCCCATTCTCCTATCTGCTATTTCAGCCGAGACCAGCGGAATACATACAAAAGTATTTCGCTGGACCCGATTTCAGCGCTCCATTCTCCTTATACCTGTTATCTGTAATATCAAACACATCCTGTCTTATTTCTTGACCAAGTCATGACCTAAGTTCTAGTAAACAACCACAAACTTGATCTCTAATATAAATACATATTTACTGATTTTTCAATTTTTTTTAAACATAACTCTATAAAATCTTGATGTTTTAAAATCGAGCAGTCTTGCTTCTCATCACCTAGCAAGGTTATTTGTTAAAGTATTGAAACTTCGTGTTTGAGATTATTATTTCACATCGAAATTTGTTTAACAAAAATACTAATCGCAAATAAATATCATTTTAATATCCAGAGATTTATTAGTTTAATATTATTCATGCATTATTGTTTAAAAATTATTTCATATTTTTTTTTTTTTTTTTTTTTTTTTCGTAATATAAAAGGTTTTCAAAATGTTTTATTTATTTTTAGAATAATATTCAGAAAGAACAAAAGTGTAAACAAATATATAATGCACAAAAATATAAAACATAATAGCATGCATCATGTCAGGTGAGCGATTTTACCTAAGAGATAAGGAGAAGTAGAGGAGGAAACTTTTTTCTTTTTATATATATCGCTATGTTGCCGGTTTTCTTATTTTTCCATATTGCAGTTTTATGATTTCATTTCGGTACCAATGTATTTGACGCTTTTCATTTCAGTAAAATAATAATGTCACTGTAAAGACACGATAAGTATAGGTTTTTCATTATTAAATACACGCGATATTTCAATATCACTTAGCTAAGAACATAAATAAATTTATTTATTATTACGTTTATTTTTGTGTACTATTATTGAACACATTGTGTGTTGATGCATGATGAAGCAATTTGAATTCATTAAAAATTAGTTACTGAATCATGAACTTGAACAAATCGTCGGGCTAGAGTACAAACAGTGTATCTACAAAAGCAGCAAAGTCGAAACTCTAATCTTTTTGTATATTATTATGCTTTGAACCTTGTTGCTTTTGTAGATGCACGATTTGTGCTCTAACCTGACGAAATATTTTGCGTTAAACTAGCATCATCGATTAATTCAAATAATAATTCAATTTCTATGAGTATCTTCTTAGAATAAAAAAAAAAAAAAAAATTATATTACATAATTTGCATGTAAAAACTAATAATCATAATTTCAATTTGTTTCAAGCCATTTCGTGGATAATTAATCTAGGTTTATTTTACTATAACTGCATAATAGTGTTTTATTTAAGATGAAATGTTATTTGAATAATAATTCAAAGGACATAAATTGTATTCATGTAAATCGTAAACTATGTAATTTATATTTGCACGCTATGTTACGTATTTTTACTAATGGGAAATTGTAATTAAACGATTTAAATTTTAAATTAATGTAATGTTTCCTAAACTGCATAAATATGTTAGTATAGTAATTTTTTTTAACTGCACATTAATTTATTTATTATTTACAATTTTACTGAGTTATTTAATTTTAAAACTTTTATAGTGAAAAACACATTTTTTTCTTCTTTAATTCAAACAATATTTTAACTTATTTGCTTTTAAATTTAGTTGACATATTGAATAAGAAACATAGTAACATAATTTTTGTCAATAATATTATTTCAATTTCTTTTTACAATACAGTATAAGAAAAATGAAAAAACATTTTATTTGCCAATTTCCTAGAGAATTGAAACCCCGTTTTTATCTTTAGTATTTTTTCGTACTTTTTTTCTCCTTTTCTCTGTCTCTTGATCTTGGTATATCTTTTGTTTCCATTCAACAAAAAAAGAATCCCTTGTGAATTATAAAGATGCGACGGCCGATTTTTTTTTTTTTTTTTTTTTTTTATAACGTTGTTGTTTAATCTTTCTTTATTATTGACTTTAAGAATAAATGTAATTGATTTTATTTATAGTTCTATTCATTCATAGAATCCTTTTTATTTTTCAATTGATATTCGTGTAATTTAGGAGGGAAAAAAGCAATATTGTAATACGTTGCTTAAGAGAGGACAGACAAAAAGTGTGTGCTTTTAGGAAAATTAAAAACGTAGAAAATCTCTGATACATTAATTTTATTGTTATTTTCAAGTATTGAATACATTAGTTGCAAAATTGCTTGTAACTTGTAACAAAGAATGAAATGCTGCTGTAAGATATACATTAAAATATTTCATAAAAAAAAAAATAATAATAATAACGATGTAGATGGTATATAAAGTGAAAGAAAGAAATAAGACGAAGAAATTTTAAGAACAAATTAAATTTAATAGTTTCATTATTAATAAAAGAGATATTAAAAAAAAAAATAAATAAATAAATAAAAATAAAAATAAGTCTAAGTATCACAACAAAATTATATACTTTTTAACGTTTTAAATAAAAAAATAAGCAAACAGTGGGCCAAATTTTTTGTTTGTTTATCTGTAGAGATTAACAACAGTGTACAAACACCAAGTTTAATTTATTTAATGCAGATGAGGCATATATATATAAACTTTATATATATATATGTATATATATATATATATACATATATATATATATATATATATATATATATATATATATATATATATATATATATATATATATATATATATATATATATATATATATATATATATATAAAGTTTATCAAAAGAAGCTGCTAAAATTAACGATAAGAATAAAGAGAGATTTTCTTTTATCATTATAATTATTACATGAAAAAATATATATTTCTTTAAAGTTTTAATTTTATAGTTGAAAAAATCAGTTAATACAAAAAAAAAAGTATTTTCCCTTTGTAATTAAATCATAAAGCAAAATAGAAGTAATTGTTCCGCCAAAACGCTGTCACCTATGAGTATCAACCTACATTGTATCAATCGTACAAAGTGTCATAAAACACGTATTGACCTTTCACCTTTTGTTTCTATGTACTCTCCGTATTTACCGTCAAACCTAATAAGATTTACATTACATACATATAGGATTAACTTAAAACCTTTAGTTCTATAGATACTATAACAAAACCATGACTGAATACATCAATATTTTGACTATCCACTTTTATATTATACCAGTCACTATTATAGTTTCCATGATGATGACTGATACAGTGTCCGTAATCTAATAAACATTAGGATAATGTATTATAGTAGTGATTAATTCTATTTAGAGGTCAAAAAATATATATAAGTATATTTTAATACTATATTATGGTTGTGGTATAATATATTAAGTTGTGTAAATATTTGTTGAAAAGCGACATCAAGTATTATAATCATTTTTTGTTGTACTGTACAGTATATATATATATATATATATATATACACACACACACAAAATGTATGTAACTTCATAGATAAACCCACTTAAAACACTGACAATATAAACATATTTTCACGTCAAAAATATTGATAGTATACGTTTTGTAAACAATCATTTTACTACACTCGCAGGTGTATTATTTTCCAACTTTTTTTTTTTTTTTTTTTTTTTTTTTTTAATAAAAAAATAATAAAAACAGTGGAAAAAAAATCCCAAAGCTTTCAGATATATATTTTTCATAAAAAAAAAATCCCAGAGTTATATATAATATGAAATTTTCTCGTATATGTTTCCAACATTAAAAGCCGTATATTTTTTTCCTTTTACTGTAACAAAAGCTTTACAACAGACTGAATCAACATTGATATCAGTTGACACACAATATTCTTTAACACATTTTTGGAGTGTCGAAAGGAAAGAAATGAAGAGGGGGATAGAGGGGTAAATCCTGATGATTTGTTTTATCCTTTTGTATGAGTTTGTTTATACGAACAACACAATCATTCGTAGTAGGTACAGTACGTGTGATTTTTTTTCTTAAAGCACGCAGCAAACCTATACATACAGTTTTTTTTTTTTTTTTTTTTTTTTTTCATAAGCTTTAATACGTAGAACAAAGACTACAATAAAACAATAAAGGTTTTGTGCATTCTATACTCAAACAAACTATTCTAAAAGTCCGAATAAAATATTGTAAAATGTAAGTAATCATATATCGAATACATGTTGCAATTTTAGAATTGCATAAACATCCTGTTTAAAGTATTTCTTGAAGTATAAATATTATTTAATACAGAATAATTTATGTTGCTGAATTCAGGTTATCATAATTGTGGATTTGTTTCTATACGAGAGTGTAAAAAAATAGGAGTTACTTAAAATGTTACTTCATGCTCATTAAATACAAAGTACCATGGTACGTACTTTAGTATTAACTAATGCTTCAAGATAAAATCAAAACGTTAAAAATAACTTTCATGAATTAATTTAATAGCAACTTGTGTCATATAACTCACTATAAAATATTTTTCACAGATTTACATCATTATTAAAACCATGTACAAGCATATAAAATGTCTTATTTCACTATAATACAAAGCTATATAAATAATGACAAATTTATAGTAATAAATTTCCTTAAATATATCTATAATATATTTTTTACATGTGTCATTTCGTTGGTAAAATTTAAAGTTACATAAATTTTTAACATGCAAATTGTATTTTAATTTCTTTTTCCTGTTAAAATATTTTCTTAACAAAATCCTTTTTTAATTACCAAATTTTTAATAAAAATATTTTGTATATTATACATACATAAATTTTATAAGTATGCCCTGACATTGATAAATTTTATGCAAAAGCAATATTAAAAAACGACAGCTTCCATGTAGTAAAGATAATTTAAACAAGACTATAATCTTAAAAATTAGATTACAAAAGTTTTAAATTTAACAAAAGTAATATCTTACTAATAACTAACGTAAATTAATAAGTCAAGTCTTATTATGATTTATGATATTACCATTCTAAAGACTAAAAAAAGAATAAAAAGAAAGAAAAAAAAAAAAAAAAAAAAAAAAAAAAAAGCACACGTAGAATAAATTTGACGTTAAAAAGTAGTTACATGTTTTTTGCAGTACTCTACTTATAGTAATTAAGATAATATGAATTAAGCAAATGATCAAAAAAATTAAGTACTGAATCATCTTAAGACTCCAATTATTTATTTGCTAATCCATATTGCACTTATATTTTTAAGTTAAATAAATAATATTATTTCAAATTACCATGCCTTTTCTACTTTTGCATTGGTTTAGAATAGCAAAGAAAATAACAAGAAGAGAAAAAATTATGCAATCTAATTTCTGTATTTCAAAATTAATTTACAAATACATATTTTTTATTTAAATTGTTATTACTTTTAAATAAAAACGAAAGATGTTATAAAAAAAATTATACACAATGGTTATACAATTTTTTTTTTAAATTACATGATTTAAATTCACTTTCAACTATTTCTTTTCATGAAGTTACGGTATATTGTTCAGTACAGTTAAAAAAAAAAGATACACTTTTCTTCTTGAACAAAAAAATGATATAATTTTTATACAAAATATTTTTATTATACCACAAAATAATAGTTAAGAATTGCATCATAAAAGATGTATTCAATTTTGTGGGTACTTAATTACATTCTTACGAAGGTCTTTATATGTTTATTACTGCACTAAAATTACAATAAACTTTGCTATAATATTCTTGTCAACAAGATTGTGCAATCAAATAATTATAATGTGTAATATAATAACTTTAAGGATGATTAAAATTAATTTAACAAATGAGTCATTAAATAATCCAATAATATAATAAAATAATAAAAACCAAATATAATTATTTATATTTAATTAAATATCACGTTTTTTGTCATTGCTAAATATTATTATTTTGTAATTGGATTATACATAAATCCTTTGCACATCTTTGTGCTCGTTTGTCATCTTCTTATCTCCATTATTTCAAAATGAAAGGAGCTTTTACAGATACTAATTTCTTTTTCATGTTTCTACCTAGAAAGAAAGATGAGTTTCAATCAGAACTTTTTATTATATTATATACTTTTTTAATGAGAAACCTGAAACTTTTTCTATGCTGCTGTACTATGTTTTTTTTTTTTTTTTTTTTTTTTTTTTTGCTATAAAAAAATAGCATCTCTGTAATATGAGTATCGCTGACCTATAGGCCGTTTCAAAACATAAACCCTTACATAAAACCGACACAAAGACTAGATAATGTTACTAAAGAGGTCGCTAAAGGCGGTGTTATTAAAGTAGAAATCGTTTGATATAACGTTTGCCACTGTTCACTAGATTTTTTTAATGCAGTTTACTAAACAGAGACTATCATATTTTAATTATGATCGATGAACCACCAAATAGTGATCATTGGAATAATGATAACGACGTATACATGATTGTGATAATATATTTTATCATTCAAATTAAGTGCATGTTTTCCTCATAAGAATAACATTGCAAATTTAGCGCGAGTTTTTAAATAGTAAAATATATTATCACAATCATGTGTACGTTCATAGCTTTAGTTTCCAATTGCAGTATAAGCTAACAAACAACCTCTTTAATTTGTCTTTAATTTGTCGCACAAGTATAAAGAGCAACAAAAATCCTATGTTTAATTTAAAAGAACAACAACAACAACATAAAAACAGATTACATAGACATATACTGTATAATTAATGATCTATAAACAGTCAATGTAAAAGATTTCAATCGTCAACCGTTAGATGCAGACTCAATAGAATTTTATAAATACATGCCATGTTATTTGTCTTCGTATTTTTTATTTATTTATTTTTTTAGTTGTTGTGAATTATTTGACAATCATTGTCTTTACTTAAACTACAGTATACTAAATAAAAAAACAATTTATTTATTCATTTATACTTATTTCTATATAATCACAAACAAATTTATTAGGACAATATATCAATTAATTACAATTTAACATTTGTTATAAAAAAAATTGTGGTTTGACAAATTTAAAATAAATATCCATATTCACTGACAAAAAAAAAACTATTACGTAGTAATTATAAGCCTATATGCAGCAATATTTGTTCAATACAATGAATCTATAATATTGACTAAGAAAGGTACAACTGTTTTGAGGCTGACTATAAGCGATTTCGCTTACATCCGCTTCCGTTTCGACGCACTGCGCATGCGTAGTAAGTCGAAAAGGAAGTGGACGTGAGTGAAATTGCTTAAAGTCGGCCTCAAAACAGTTGTTTCTTTATTAGGCAATACTGCACAATTACTATGTTACAGTAAATCAATCAATCAATCAATCAATCAATCAATCAATCAATCAATCAATCAATCAATCAATCAATCAATCAATCAGTCAATCAATCAATCAATCAATCAATCAATCAATCAATCAATCAATCAATCAATCCAACAATCAATCAAACAATCAATTAATCAGTCAATCAATCAATCAATCAATCAATCAATCAATCAATCAATCAATCAATCAATCAATCAATCAATCAATCAATCAATCAACCAACCAATCAATCCAGCAATCAGCAATCAAGCAGTCAATCAGTCAGTTAATCAATCAATATGTTGTATAGCATAATTATTTGTAATATTCTAATTTAGCCTCATTTATATTACAGTAACATTAACTCAGCTACATAATTTACTCTTTCTGTGTTCATTAACTATAATAATGGAATGATTGTAATATTGAGTAACTTTAATTTTTATTTTCAATAGAAATGTACATATTTTAATTTCTATATATACAAATATCATTTAAAAAATATATTGTATATAGTTAAAAATTTTAAACACTATTCTCTAAACAGAAAATAAAATTACAAAATACATAAAAGCTTTTAACAATCAAGTCTCTTCATGTTATAATATTCTAAAATTATTTATCATATAAAGTGTCATAATAATTTAGTATTGGTAAAACATTTTGAATATAATACTTCAAAATTATGGTAAGTTATAATAAAACTAATATTTTACTAAATTATGTAAGACTGTTACTTATATTTTAAATGCTATAATAACATTATTATTTAATATTATGTATGATTGTAATGTAATTGTACATTTTATTGTTGGCATGTTTAACGTATAAATTTATGTCAATAAATTACCATAATGTGATTCATACAGCTATTGTTGTCATGATATATAGGTATTCTATTTATTATTTGACGATTTTATTGTTCAATTAATTCTCTCTTCTTTTTTTTTTTTTTTAAATAAACAAGTTTTTTTTTTTTATAAATATTTTTTTTTGTCCAGTATTGATATTGGCTTTGTTTGTACGTCAGTAGGTATTCATGTTATTGAAAGTTAAATGATGTATTTTTTTCTATATTGCACCAATGATTGATAAAATATTTGACGAAGATTTTATTTTTAGAACTCATATTCTAAATTGAGTATATCAGAATAATGACAATCAGGGATTGAAGCATTGCTATCTCATAAAGTTTTTTTTTTTTTTTTTACAACCACAAATATATTATGTATATAGTATATATACTTATAATATGGAGAAAATATATGTTGTAATGCTCAAGTCACTGAAAAATTTCAGTCAAAATTGAAGATAAATTCTCTTTCTTGGGTATATATATTTTTTATGTACTGTACGATAATGATGCTACTCTATTCTTTTTCTCTTCTAAGGTATACAGCAATGTTTCCACTACACGTATAACTGCGTATATGTGAAAGTCTAAGTAAAGTATATAGAAGACTTTGTAAGTGACGTATTAACCTACTTGTCCTTTCAAAGTCTATGTCCCTTTTGTCATCACTACTTCACGTAAATTTTAGTTCGTTATAGGCCTCAACATGAACCTTTTCAAATTTTTCATAATGTATAATATAGAAAGACGAATATTTATTTATTTATAGTTTATACTGATAAAATAACAAACATAATTAATATCTTGCACTTTTTACGTATATAAAAAAAAACTTTCAAAGTTTTCAATTCTTTAGCTTATCGTGTCAAAAACTAATAAGTAAAAAGCTCTTGGAGAACAACAAGGTAATAAAACTTAAAAAAAGAAATCGTAAATGTATATAAAGAAAACTATTTTTAGTCATTATTGGTAACAGAATTATTAAAATGAAAGAACAAAAACTTGGAAAAAACTCTTTTAGTTTAGTCAATATTTTTGAAATTATTTATGACACAATAAAACTAAAATTATAATAAATTGTTTATTAATACGATGAACTATTTATTTTTTATTTTAATATATTTCTTAAAATACCTGAGTATTATTTAAGCTATCTAACTTTGAGCTAATAATATAATAAATTTATTATGATAAAAACAATGACATTTTATATAATATAATACATCGATTATAGTTTATAAACTATAATAAAGACCTATTTTCATTTAAATAGCTACCTACATATAGTTTGAATAAATTCTTAAGTTTATTGTTTAAAAGGATTAAGTTCTACTTTGCTAACATGAAAAGAAGAAGAAGAAGAAGAAGAAAGTAGATTCACTCTCTTTAAATGCTTAATGCAAAATGTAATCACTGTAAAAATACTTTATGTACATTATATGTTAAAAATAAAAAATAATAATAATGTATAAGTGTGTTATTAAAATTGTAAAGAAAAAAGTGAAATATATATCTTTAACAAACTTCTCAGAATTCTAATTAACTTATCTAGAGTAAATAGCTAATATATACTTCTATATATTTTCTTTTAAGAAAGATTTTTATAATTTTCTTTCAAAAGAGTTCAAGTTTTTTTTTTTTTTTTTTTTTTTTTTTTTTAATATTTCGCACGTAATATTTCTTTGATAATTCAAGTCTTTTACGATTTGTTACTTATACAGATAACTTTAAATAAAATATACTATTTCAAGATTGTGTGATGATTTTTTTTTTCTTAAGGTAAGTCAAATCTTTGACATGATTTATCTATAAAAAATGTAAATTTCTTTACTCTCTTATACACACATTTTTTTCTCTTGTAATGTAAAAAGTTTAGTCATTAAAATCTAGTATTCAAATATACGTGAAGTTTAAAGTTGGAAAGATAATATAATAATATATTATATTATAAAAATTACTTTTATATATAATATACTGTAATAACGTAATACATATACACTGTTAGCTGTTACTAACTGTAAGTACTTCATCATGAAGGTTTAGATTAGTTATATTTTTTTAAAACATGTTTTAATATTACTGTAGATATTTCTTATTTCCTATCAAAGAAATCACAGCTCGTTCAAATTATAAGTTTTTTGCATGTATTTTCAGTATTTATATAATATTCAGTATACTACGTATACACGCAAAAAATTTAATACTTACAATGTAATAGGTAGACATATAACCTAGAAAACAGGTATTATTATGCTGCAATAATACCTAATGCAGGTGCACTGTACAACAATGAAGGTATGACTCACTTAGATTAAGTGGTATTGTAGTTCCAAAATTCAAGTGTACCGAAATGAAATGAATAACCTGCAATTTTAGTGATGCTTTTCAGTCTATAGTTGTGCAGGTTTTTCATTTCCTTGCGGTATCTATTGCAAAATACAGGTTCATGTACCTGCCATTAGTAGTAATTTTTTTTCCGTGTAGCAGTATAATAATAATAATAGAGATTAACTTTATTTAAGGCGCATACACGGCTTTTTCAACAGTATTATAGACCGGTTGCACTCATATTTAAGAGATGCCTTTTTCCTGGTCAGGAATACATAGGCCAGCATAGGAAAAACGTTATTTTTTTAATGGCAAAAGAAGCTTCAAACCTCAATCTATAAGCTTTATTTCTAGCTCCTAATAAGCTACAAGAATATGAAAAAAATTCATTCAATTGAAATAAACTCTTTTTATGTTAAAAATTAGAAGAAATTATGTTTCCCCTATGCAGGACAATGCATTAGACACCACAAACATGGCGACAAAGCGCAAGGATGTGCAAGGACTAGAAAATTACATTTTTAATTAACAGATTTACAACAAATTAGTTTTGACAAAATAACATTATCATAGGAGCCACTAAAGAAGAAGTTACGTAATTTATGCTATATAATCATTAAAGCATAAATGTTGCTAGATTGGAACAGCATAATAGATATTATGCTCTTCAACATAATATTTATGCTTTATGGAGAAAAGTTAGTATTTACATAAATTATCTTGTTATGAACAAAATGTTGCTGATAAGAAGTGTCCAGGCATAAATATGTTATTGCTATTCGTAAACCCTGTTCTCTTGCACCAAAAAATGCGCATTCCATTTGAATAACCAAAGGCGATCGTCATTTTTGGTGCAGAGAACAGGGTTTACGAACAGCTTTAATATAATTTTGTTTACAAAGCTATCCTCAATGATAGGCACTGGGGGGAAAAAATAAAGAACTGAGAACAATGGAAAATTATTATATCGGTATTAGGGGGGAATTTTTAAATTGGTATTATTTTGATAAAACAAACAAAAATTTATCAAAAAATTGTTAGTAAAACACATAGTGTATTAAATCATAACTGACATTAAAATCAATTAAGAATCATTACTGTGAAATCAAATTATATATTTTACTGCAATGTGGCATATTTAAAGTTGCTAACATAATATCAGTAATTGGGTTTAGTTTGTATTATATAACCTACATTAATTTCTCAGCTTGACCACAAAGCATGCATGCGCTCTGTTGTTAAATAATGACGTTAATGCAACTGGACTGAATAAGACAAAACCACAAAGGAATTAACATGAATCTGTAATCAAGGTCGTACGTTTGAAATATTATACCTTTGCAGCGTCAAGGCTTAATATTACGTATGTAGAAAAAAAAATTGAAATGAGAAAAAATATATTCATGGGAAAATATATTCTGGGGAAATATTCATGTCATCTTATTCCTGCATTCAATACGGAGTATGATACCTTTTTTTATGTTTCCATGTAAGATTACGTTAATATAATGTAAATTTTTATGTATATAAATTTAAGTGATGATATATCAATTTAACGTAAAGCATAAAGTAAATTTACGTAAAAGAATTATGGAAAAAAAATCATGTGGGCAAATGTTTAAGGCGGGAAATCAAGTACGGGATTTGACTAAAAATTGTAAAGAAAGAAAAATCTGAGGGTCACCATGCTAGATTTTAAATTATGATTTTTTTGAAGTGTTAGTCCCATAAGAGCCCATGTTAATTTCAATAATTATTTCTCTCTTACCTGATGGTCACGGGTTCTGAAATTTTATTATAGGTAGCTGTTATATTAACTTTCAAATAGCATCATAAAGTTTTCAAGTTTCCTTTTTAAATTTTGAGATATAAGCTATCTATATACAACCCTTCAAATATACGTAGCAAAATGAAATGAATAACTTTCACTATTTTATCCTCTTATATGGGAAAATATAAAAACTGGCAACATTACGATAAAAGATAAATGAGATAATAGGTATGAGGGTAATATAGTATGCTCAAATAAAAAAGAAGAGAACGGGCGTAGTGTTGTAATTCAGTCTATTGTTGTGCAAGTTTTTTATTTCGATGTGGTACATGCACTACTTGTAATTTCTGACATGTATTAAATATATATATATATATATATATAAAATATATATATATATATATATTATATATATATATATATATATATATATATATATATATATATATATATATATATATATATATATATATATATATATATATATATATATATATATATATATATATATATATATATATATATATATATATATTACACGACAAATAAATTCAGTATCTAAAATTCATTATCAAACAGACCAAAAAAAGAAGAAAAACAATTTTTTAATGAAATGAACTTAAACGGAACTAATTATTTTTAATGGGAACAGTTAAGCTACAATGTGAATCCTATAGAAGAACTAATTTTTCAATAAACTTCTTGTTATAAACAACATTTTACATCTTAAGTAAAGAAAATATAATTGTGATATAAATTATAAAATACATTTCTGTATATATGTATGTATAATACTGTATAGACTTTAATAGCGATAATTTACCCTAAAAGTGACAGTAGCTTGTTGCTTTTATTTGTGAACTCGCCAAACAAACTTGATTTATATTTGAAAGTGCAACAAATCACACTTTAAATAAAGAATGCTTATTTGGCATAATGACAAAAGATATCTAAATCTCTGGTCCTATACGAGAGTTAATAGTGACCAATAAAGCCATCTCTTGATCATAATTGAAATTAATGTTAGTGAGGGCTTACGCATCGAATCTCGTCAGCTGTTCAGCGCGCCCTGAAGATATGAGTCAAATTGGCAACAAAATTGACCCTCAAAATAGATAAATTGGAAGTATCATTTTTTGTTAATTAATTAAATTGATTTAGATTATTTTTATTACTATTTGCTGATTTTTGGAAGGAATTATAAATATTTTTTGGAAATTATCAGTCTCTCAATGGACTGTGTAGTCGCGCCCCAGGCTATAGCCTGGCTATCGCCTGGCTATCGCTGCGTAACCGTGGTATCATTATTTTCCTGCAGAGGCGCTGTTTTTGTTGACTATGTACTCTCGTATGTCACTGTTATATGGTTTGCTGCATAATATATTTTTTTGTGTTGGCTTTGTAAAAAATAAAAAAATAAAAAATAAAAAGTAAAAAAGTTTTAATGGTACTATAGGTACTTTTTTTCTCCTTCTTCTTTTATGCAGATCAAAATGGTGATATATTATCTATACTCAATGACAAATAAACGAGGTAATAAATATCACTTGTTCAACTACAAATAAATTGAGATGAACATACTTTTTGTTACAAAGAAGACTAGAGAGCAGTCTAGCAATGATTATTTATTGCATTTAAATTTTAAAAGCCAATGATAATAAATAAAATATAATTGATTTTTCTTTGTAGCATATTTTATAGTTAAAGGAAGTATCTAAAATCAATAATTTATACAATTTTACGTTTTCTCATGCATTTAATAGTGTTAAATATTATAAGAAACGAATTGATTTTTGTCAATGGGGGGTTATCAGTGATGAAAATTGTTACAATCTTCTATTAGCCTTAAACACGTAAAAGTATGTCTAGTATCCTTAATTTAAATATTTGCAGCCTCGTTGCAATTGAAATAAATAAATAATAATAATAACCTGAACCTCGAGGACATGCATTTACGTGTCATGCAGAAAGCTGCAGTTCGTGGCACAGCAAACATCATGCGCAAAGTGCTTAGTTTGTGATCTCTCTATATGCCACCTGCAGTCTCTAACAGATAATTGGTACTGGTTTATTCTCACCTTCACCTTGAATTAAGTAGGATTCCGGTGTTGGTGTTACAGAAGAAAAAAGAAAAGAACTCATAATAATAATGATAAAATATTAATACAGGGTTTCATTTCACGATGTAGTAAGACAAAAAATTGACCGAGGCAGTTTATAACTGGTAGTTACAGAAATCATTGATCTTGTGATCTGTAGATATATAATATACAATTTACGTACTGAACAGACTCTGCCAAAGAAAATTTAATTCTTTTCTTTTTACTCAAAGGTTAATATAACCCAATAGAGTAAAATTTTATATGACAGAATGTGTACAGCTCTGGACAAAAGATTTCAAACGGTGTGTACTAATTTTTCGTGCTTTGCAGGTGGGTTGTAGGCAACCTGAAACTAAACAATGATTTTATTATGAAAAAAAAAAAAAAAAAAAAAACGCAGGTTGCCTATACGCCACGTTTGGATTCTTTTGTACTCAGCTGTACAATAATCAAAGTTAATTGAAACAGAAGTTTCGATTAATTGGAAGAGGTTTTGTAAATAAAAGATATAAATGTAGCTACTAAAGGATAAGAGATTAGTGGACCCTATCAAGCTTTTCCCGCATTCCTCGCCTCAATAACCACTATTTCCTTCACAGCCATTTTTTTAAACATATTATGGCTTAAAAACTAAATATTAATTACGTTACTACAACATCAGAAACATAACAAAGATATTTAAGTATCTACATCATAATAAATCACTGCGTTCTAATTTGTACTTCTATATCATGGACCTAAGGGGAGATATTTGGAACTCATCCAAGTTGAAAATTGTCATTTACAACCTTTACGATAGTAGAATATTTGTTTTGTAATTTTCTCTGATATATACCTGCATGACTACACAATTTAAGGGTATTGCAAACTACGTGGTTTTGTTCAGAACCCTCTTGTTTTTTGCATTACAGGTTTTTGTAATTGGACTTGATTATCAAGATGTATCTTTTAAAACAACTCAATTCCTTTATGTAATATAAATCTAAGTTCTAAATGAATAAGTAAAATATAGCTTAAATAAAGGTAAAATACCTTTATATATATATATATATATATATATATATATATATATATATATATATATATATATATATATATATATATATATATATATATATGTATATAAATGTATATGTATGTATAAAATAAAACCGTACGTATTATTCAAATCAAATTTGTCAGAGTAGGTTTAATAAAGCATTTTATTTGAAAGCATTTTCTCAATAAATTTAGCCCGTTTTCTCTTAAATTAAATAATGAGATTTTCCAATTGAATGTAACAGAAAGATATAATGAAATTTAAGCTTGTTAGGGATGGATGAAATGAAGGATAACTCTTGTTGATTTATATAGAAATAATAACATCAGTCTTTACTTGGATACGTTCATCATTTCAAACAAAAAATTTATATTATTATATCGGTAAAAAAAAAAAAAAAAAAAAAAAATCTAAAAGCATGTAATAAAAATAAAATGATATTTGTTTTATATTTTAATCAGGATTTATTTACTAAATAAAGAAAGAACTAATATTGAGCAGAGAGAGAGAGAAAGAGAAAGAAAGAGAGAGAGAGAGAGAGAGAGATTTCCATTGCAAAGTTTATTACTTTGTAAAAATAAATAAGTTTTGAATAAATCTGGTTCGCTTCTATTTTTGTACTTGTATTAATTCACATCTGGTTTATAAATACACTTGTAAAAGCATGAAAATTTTGTGTTATAAAATTTGCTATTTTTATTTCAGGTATAAAAATAATTCAACAAAAACATTTTTTATATAACATTATTCCATATTATTGGTATGCACATGGAAAAGTTAGTTATAAACATTTAATTTCCCTGCAGTATTAACCAATGCTATATCTCACTATTATATATTTGTATTAATTTACAGTTGAATGTGCAGTAATATATCAATTAAACCATACGTATATACATACAAATATAATTATATTTTTAACTACAAAGTGCAAATTTTGCATGATGCAAAAAAAAAAATATATATATATTTATCTAGTTTTAAAAAGAAATCTTAGATTTTATTTTTCTATATGCAGTATAATATACCGTGTGTTAAAAAAGCTTATTGGAATGATACAAAGATCGCAGTAAAGCCGTCGGTTTTCATTATTTGCTTTTAGTCTCATAGTAGAACTACCCCATCACACAAGATGGTAATTTTAGTACATTGTACAGAGATTTCCAATTCATACAACAGAAAGCTTTTATACCGTCTATCAGAACACAAATGATATAAGAGTTGAATTTTAAATATGCTGACAACCACGAAAAAATATATATGCTGTGTGTGTACTGTATATATATATATATAATATATATATAATATTGTTCTCCCTATTTTATATTTACTAGACAAGGAATTCAGTGATATCATGAAACACAATAAAGATTCTCTCGCAGTTATTAACAACATATTTTTAATATATATATTAAGTTATAAAGATATTGTGATGTATTTTTTAACATTACTCATGTTCTGTACTTAAATTATAGGGAAAGGAATGTTTTATAAAATATAATATATAAAGCAGTTTGGCTTAAATATCTGTTGTGGTATGTTAGATACTGACCGTAATAGAAATTTCTGTATTATTTACGAGAGGAATTTTTGTGTGACATATTATATTTGAAAATTAATAATAATAATAAAGATAAGAAGGAAGAACAAAAAAAGCTATTTTTTGGGGGTTTAATAAATCAATTACATAATAAACCTATTTTCAATATTTTAGGTTCATTGTTTCTAGAAAATTTTAAAGAAATTTATTATCTTACTTTTATACAGATGCAATTTATTTTTATTGAACATGAAAGTAGGGTTGTGAGATCGTAATAATATATATATTATTAGTACTTCATCAATTTTTTCATGACACTCATTTCTTTGGTAAGGCCTTGCACATTTTTATAAGATTGTTTTTTTTTGTAGCCTGTCAGTATTCAGATAATATAATATACATACATACCTACATAAATAAATTTCATTTGATGTAATACAAAATAATATATTATATAAATATGAAAAGAAAAAAAGTAAACCCAACCAAATAGTAATAATACTAAAAAGAAAACAATTATCCATGAACATTATTTGAATACATATTCAAAACTTTAGTTTTTTTATCAGTGACGCATAAAAATTTTAAGATTTTTTTTTATTAATATTACTTATTACTTATTTTTAACTACAACTGTAAAATGGATAAATAACACACACGCAAAAATCCAAGTAATAAAATTAGTTTTTATTAATATTAAAATTTTATTTAATTTGTCACTAAAAGTTTTGCCATGTACATACATACGTACAGTACGTCATAAATATTTTATAACTTTTTCTTTCTTTTGTATTGTTAAGTTTACGACATTTTGAATGATTTGTGAATTGAATAAATTTCAATTCATACAGTTCATGGGGAATGAACGTTACGACTGTGCAGTACACGAAACGAATATACTCTCGCATTTTTCTCTTCCTATAAAGCTATTCTATTTCTCATAAAAATCTAAAATAAGTCTACGTACATTTTATGTTTTTGAAAATTTTGTCAAGAGATATACGTTTTAAGTTAAGTACAAAAAAGTAATAAAATTTTAATTTATATACACTTATAAATTATGTACTCTTATAAATTTTCATACTTAAATTTTTGAAAGTTATTGCAAATTAACTCGCTTTTCAGAAAATGAAGTAAAATAATCCAACTTGAAATGTTTCCTAATTGTAAGTCTTGGAATTAAAAGAAAAATTACATAACGCACCATGGTTACGCATATTTAGACAGAAACATCAAAACTTATTTGGACTTCTACTTTAAGTACTATTTAAAACTGAAGAGATTTTAAGTATACTCTTTTATTTCATTTACTTTTTACTCCCAAACATTTAATGTTTAATTTTAAAGAGGAGCTCATTAGTCAACTAAACCGAGCCCATGGTCGAGAGGAGAAAGCTTCCACTCGGGAGATTTGCGTTTGATTATGATCCACTTTTAACACAAGTGTGATGGTTTGGAAAATATCCTGTGATTTCAAAAGGCATTTTGCTGTATGCATTTTCAATGAAACCCACTCTTCATTACACGGCTTAAAAATATATACGTCATAATAATGCTAGCTCATTTTAGCAACATTTTTTCCTTACTTATATATATATATATATTTACATATTATATTACAAAATTAACAATTGATTTCACATCTTTAATTACTTATTAACTGGATAAGATCGTATAATCAAATAAGAATTTAAAACTCCAGTCACCTTTTTTATTTACGAGAAGAACATTTTTCGTAAAAAGAAGAAAAAAAACTTCACATTTTACTTATTTAAGAAGGCATATAAAATTTGCAGACAGTTATGACTTATTAAAATAGAGTAGATATGTACATTCTTTGAATATATAGACTAAAATATTAACCCTTTTAAAAGTTAGTGGCAAACATCATTTAAAGTAATAGAATTTTTATGACGCTACAAAATAAAGTCATTAATTTTTTGTTCTTTTTGTATATACGGTAAAAAAAATAAAGTTGTGTTTCGTAAATGTTTAACTCTTTAGTTTTAAGCAGTGACGCTTTTAATACTAACTAACCAATCCTATGTCAACAGAATTTAACAAAGATTAAAATGTTACATTTTCATAATATTTTCCTAAGGTTATAAAATTTATCTGTTAATACTAATCTAACTAACCAAATAGTTAATATATTTATACGTTTATAGGAACTTAATGAGTACACGTTTCACAAAATGATAATATTCACACACAAGCAAACAAATTGAAGATTTTTAATGACTATATGCCTGTATATTATGTATTTTATGCCAACTGAGTAAACATGATAATAAATATGTTCTCTCTCTCTCTCTCTCTCTCTCTCTCTCTCTCTCTCTCTCTCTCTCTCTCTCTCTCTCTCTCTCTCTCTCTCTCTCTCTCTCTCCCTCCTTTCACCTTTCTCCATTCTCCAACACACATTCACACCACCCGCTCACACAGTTTCACACAACCACGCTACTTTTTCAACTTCAAATATGATAATTAAATATTTATTTGGATATCAGCAGAGGTACTTATTATAAAAATTATAGGCTTGTTTTCTCTCACCCCACACTAATAAAATACAACGTATTTTTTACTATTATTATAATTTTGTATTACTATTACTAACAATAAAAAATATATATAAAATATAAACTTGATATAATATTTTTCACACATTGAACTGTACATATACTTTGTTTATATTAAAACTAAATCACATTTTAAGCACGTTAGCTCAATTAATGCTTTTATTATCTTTATTATTTTTTCATTATTATTATTATTGTTATTGAAGTCCATGCTAGGACAGACACCATTATAACAAAATGTTCATATATTTAGTTAATACATAGAATATTACTATTTATTTTTAATACTCTGCGTTTTAATAATATTTTATGTACAATTTTGACATTAAATAACAGTTTTTACTTTTTATAACTTTAATACATTAAAATATTGGATTATTTTGTATTGCTTGCAATTAAATTGTGTCATTAATATTTGATTCATTGGCATTTATATATATATATATATATATATATATATATATATATATATATATATATATATATATATATATATATATATATACATATGTACTAATTACTAACGTATAGACTACATTTTAAAAACACAATAAAGTGCATTTCATGAAAAGCAAAAGTCTATGTTAAAATTATTTCTTTATTTATAAAAATATTTATTATTTTTACTTTGCTACTACCAAAATGATCATTTTTAGATAAATAGAGTGTGGATGAGGAATTTCTAGACATGACTTATAGAATTATTTCATTCGAGAATTAAAAAAAAATTCAAATTTATTTTATACCTATAAAGCAATATTGAAAGCCTTTTTTAATGACAGAAAATAAAATTGCTATTGAATAAAAGTAGTTTAGTATAATATGTTAAATTTATCGAATTGCATTGAATACTTTTAATTTCATACAAAATATTAATAAATTAAATTTATATTTCTTTTTTTTTCCCCAATACTTTGTTATTTATCTTATTTATATAATCTGATTATCAAAATGAAATGAAATAAACTTTTAGAAACATATTTTTAAAGGAAATTATAAAACGTTAAAAAAAATCCTATATTTTAATCGGCTCAAAAAAAAATCTACTCACCACATTTTTTTTAAGTCATTTTATTTTAGTTATAACAAAGAGAATATTTTATGAAAGGAAAAAAAATACATTTCTCTTTTTCTCTTTTAAAAATTTGTGGATGTAACAAAGACTATGCGATATTAAAAGAAGAAAAAAAATAGTTGGCAAAAATTTACCACAATGGTTTTAGTTATACGCCAAGAGTTTGCTATACCATTATTGATAGTTTCTTTATACTATATTTTCCTTTTTCACACATATAGTGTCTCTTAGGTTCTGCAATGCCAAAGACAATAAACTTTTTTCTCTCTCTTTTCCTTCAAATCTTTACCTTGAACTCTGAAAGTAAGAACGATGATTTTATAGCTGAAGTACACTTTCCTTAATATTTGACCTTATAAAGTAAATGTAAACTGCTATAAAGATAAAATGTCAATAGCTTTTATGGATCATTTACTGTTATTTTATATTTAATACTATACTTTAAGATTATCTTTAAAATATATTAAAATTAAGCCTCGGTTTTCTGACATTTTGCTATTAACTAACCTGATGTGAATAATATGTTACAATATTTATACAATATGCTATTTTGTAAATTTGTTTTTAAATTAAATTGAGATCTTGTTCTCAAAACATTAAATATAAAAGATAAAATTCATGAGACGGGACTAGCATATATCATAATTACCGTACACATAGTATGTTTCATAAGATCAAGGTCCATATTAAAAGGTTAGTTGCTCCGGGAAAAGTTTTGGCCAAGATCGCGCAGCTTTAAGGAATTCACCAAAGACGTCATATCACCGGGTGTATGTTTATTCACCTTATCAGTGACGTAACTGGTGAACGGCATCGTATTGGCTTAGAATCAAGTACAACCATCACAAAATAAAATCAACTGCGCGAGTTTTGTGCTACGCTCAACCTCTTTATTACGGACCTTGATATAAGATAAGATATAAGTTTTATTACGTTCCATGTCTTTACAAGAGCAGAAAAAGTCGAGTCAACACACAATATACATAAACAAAATATAATTAAATATATAGCAAATTATGTTCTATTTAAGATCAATAATATTGACATTATTAACTGTTAATCAGATACACTGAAAACATATTTTCAAATTGGTATTTCTGTACTGATTTCTTAAATAATAAATACGATTCACATTGTTTAATACTAGGTGGTAGCGCATTATATAGTTGAGGAATACAATATTCTGGGCCCTCTTTACTAAGTGGCAAACGTTGATTTATAATGTGATAATTGTAACCCCCCCGCCTTATTACGAGTTTCATATGAATAGAACTGAGAAGTGTTTTAAAGTTTTAAACCATGCACTGATGAGTGATGACTGAACCCTCATGCACAAACTCAGGTTAAAAAAAACTGTAAAGTAAGCAACTTTTGAAAATCATAATGTCACGAAATTCAGGTCAGAAATTGTTGCCTACGTTACAAATTTTCTCCCCAGTTTGTGAGGCTAAAAAAAAGGTGAAAAGACATAACATAATGTGTATGCATATTAGTCCCATCTCGTCATTTAATATTTAGACTTTTTTTTTTTTTTTTTTTTTTTTTTGTGAGGTAAGGACTTCTATAACAATTTCAATGAAATTTAAGAAGATACATTGAGTTATATAATGTATATTCACGTAGAGCTAGTAGTCTTCCATATAGAGTTCACAATTCTATGAAATGGTTTCTACTATACTGTACACTTAATACGTATAATAAATTTTCAAACACTTTTACAACAGCTCATGTTACATGACAACTAATAGGATCGTTGAACTCAATAACCGAGAAAACTATTGTACCATTTTTTTTTTTAATAATAATAAATTATCAATATTTACTTTTTGAGTAATGTTTAAAAAAAAAATTTGTTTGATTGTTTGTTTTTTCTCGCTAATTATATTCAATTAAATTTGTTTATATTCTTTGTGCAACAATAACAATGTATTAAAGAAAAAAAATGTCATGAATTTCTTAGAAATTAAGTTCAAAGTTATTTTGTACTCTCACTTTACATGGAGAGAGGTAAAGTAAGTTTTGTTGAAGTCATATTTAATCATTTATTATTGGTGAACCATTACATGTACAATTTTTGTCAAGATTGCATGAAGGACTGGTAGTTCTACATAAAGTTATTAAACTTAAACTCATTACATAATATTCATTGGTTATTAAAAAAAAATCTTTTTTTTTTTTTTAATAATATTTTTTTATTTAAAAATTAATATCATTTTACCCTTTTCCAGCCGTTAACTATGCATCACATTTATTTTAACATCAAATTTTTGTAAAAAAATATAACCACAATAATACTTTTACAAAAGAGGAATTTTAAAATAAAATCACAAAGGACACCAATTTTGATCGTTCAATTTATTGGATACACTATTTCAAAAGCTAATTTTCACCAAATTTAAAGCACTCCCATAGGGCGGTATACATAAATGATGCTATAATTTTATATACATATATATATATATATATATATATATATATATATATATATATATATATATATATATATATATATATATAGGATTTTTCATTACTTTATGCGTTATAGATGTAAAATTTAATGAAATATACGGTGTTAATTACAATATATCAAATATAAAATCAAAATTTACGATTTTTTTATACAAGCATATTTTAAAACATTTTATTGAGTATTTTAAAATCATAAAGTAGAGGAAATGGATATTTTAGCAGAAAAAGAGAGGAGGAAATGTAATACTCTAAAGTTAATTTTAAAAAACGTCACAAATTACTATACATAGTATACTTATTTATTTATCCTCGTATACTATTACTGAAATCGCAAAGTTTTTATTTATTTATTTATTAACTCATTCATTCATTCATTCATTCATTCATTCATTCATTCATTCATTCATTCATTCATTCATTCATTCATTCATTCATTCATTCATTCATTCATTCATTCATTCATTCATTCATTCATTCATTCATTCATTCATTCATTCATTCATTTTTTTATTATTTTTTTTTATTTTTTTTTTTGTAAATTTAATATTTTATTATTATGAAAAATTTACTTTGTGTTTTTTTTCCCTAGGAGCAATATTTGCACTGCCCAATAATTTTAATTCTATGTTTATTTTATATAATCAAATAAATCGCAAATTGAAAATATTTCAGTGTAAACAGCACTTCAAAATCAGAATGGTAATGATTTACATCAAAAACCTAGACTTGAAAGAAATACGATTTATTAAAAAAAATTATGTATAAAATTTATATAATATATGTATCATAAATAGTAAATACGGGCGTGTTGTAAATGTTTCATTTGAAATCATAAAGATTGAAAAATTTACTAATGAAATTATTTGCGTAATCATTAAGTATATTATTTCAATAAAAGTAAATAGCCTGAAAAATTGAAGTTTGCAAATTAAAAGCTGCCAATACTGTAATAGAATTTCTATGAATTACATAGTAATATGGTCAGGAAAAAAATAACTGCAGTATTTATAGAATGTTTAATTATACAAAAAAAAAGTATCTTAAACAAATTCTTATGTAAGCTTATAGTTTCATTTTATATCACAGCTTTGTAAAGCAACTCAAGTTAATTTAGACGAATTCACGAAAATAATCAGAATAACGTCTTCTTTGAGCTTACAGTATAATTAAAGTAGAATTCCCTAGATAATGTTCATTATCATGAGCCTAAGTAGTTACAAATTTTAAATGAGTTTAATGTTAGTGTGCGTAAGGAAGTGTTAATTTTTACGCATATATTTACTGCAGTGAACAATAAAACTTTCATGTTGATAGATTATATGTTATTATTTTAAATGTACGACAATTAATAATAGTACAACTATTATTTATATCATAGTGATGCAGACTTGAAAATTTTTTAATTAAGGTAGAAAATCAGCTACTGTAATATTTGACTAATTAAGTTGTAAACAAAGAAAAATCTAAAATTTTGCACAGAGATACATTAGAATAAGGTGTCTTCAAAAATGTAAAAAAATAATAATAATAATAATAAGTTTACCATGCTAGATTTTAAATTACGATTTTTTAAAGTTTTAGTTCCATAAAAGCTCATGCTAGTTTCAATAATGCTCTTATCCGATGGTCATGGATTCTGAAAATTTTATCATAGGTAGCTGTTACTAGTAACTTTCAAATAGCATTATAAAGTTCTAACGTTGTCGTTTTAGATTTTGAGATACAAGACATCTAAAGACAACCCTTAAATATGAAGAGAAAGGATGCTATACTACCAAATTATTTAGAATGCAATCGTATGTTGCTGTTTTTTATTTACTAAACCACATCTATAATCTAGTCACTCATTGGAATAGTATTATATTCATATGCATGACAGCAGGATAGTTTAAATAGGCTTTGCGTTCACATACCATTAGGCACTGACTAATCCAGTAATGTATAAAAGGATGATGAAAAGAGGGAAATAATTAGGGATTAGGAAAAACACACTGCGTTAGTTAAAACATTGTGATGAAACAAATATATTACTTCAAGAGAAGAGATAATTAAGTTGTCTTAATTATGCTCTACAGCAAAGGTATACTCGACTCAAAAAACCTCAGTCGATTTAAATCGGGCATGTCTAAAGTATCGCCCATTGTCACATTTGAGGAGAAGGGGGATGGCTGGGCGATACCGTAAAAGGTAGAACGGCAGGTAACTCAGTTTGTTTTGAGTGGAGTATACTTTTCATCACTAAAAAATAAACCTCCACGGTAAGTTTTTTTTTTTTTTTTTTTTTTTTTTTTTTACAAACTATAAGGTCTATGCATTCATGTTAAAGTCGACGCCATGTTGGATAACTCAATAACATGGGTGACATTGGAAAAAAATCATTTTGCCAGTTTAAAAACACTATGCAATATTTTTGAGAGCATTGATGCTGTAAAAGTGTTGAATTAGTATCTCAAGTATGTGAGAAAAATAGCAATAACAAAAAATTTACCGATTTTCCAAAGAAAATTGGCTTAAACAAAGTTTATCCTATGCTGAGCAATGTTATGCACTACTCCAGTATGGCCTCCAAGCGCAATAAATATGACATCATATGCATACACCCTATAGTTAAACAGCAGACAGTCAATAACAAAATATTACGTTAAGGGTTGTATATAGATATATTGTATCTGAAATTTTAAAAAGAAAACTTCGAAACTTTATGATGCCATTTGAAAGTTGATTGTAAGAGCTACCTATATGATTAAATTTTTAGAACCCGTGACCACCAGATAGAGAAAATAATTATTAAAATTAACATGAGCTCTTATGGGAATAACACTTCAAAAAATCTTAATTTAAAATCTACCATGGAGACAACCCCCCCCCCCCCCCCATTTTTTTACATTTTTGAAGATACCATATCCTAATGTACCACTGTGCAAAATTTCAGATTTTTCTTTCTTTACAATTTTATAGTCAAATCTTTTGTAGTACCCGCCTTAACCTCATAACCATCTTGCATAAAAAAAAGAGGTCCATATTATTGAAACACATTTTAAACAACTAAAAACAAACTTAAACAACTTATTGATGAATTGATGTAAAAAATAAGTTTAAATAATCTTTAAAAACTTCCAAAGTTATACTCGTACAATAATTTGCATGAAAGTTATTGTAAATTTAAAACTTGTAATACATTGTAAGAAAAAACAAAAATAATACGGTGTTTACAAACAGGTACTTTGTATTTTTGTATCATATAAAAATTAGAAAAAAGCATAATGGAAATTCTAACTATATAACCTATAAAATAAGCTACAGTAATATTTAAGAGCATTTTATATACAAGAAGCTTTTACAAAATTAAAACAACTTTAAAGTAAGTATGTAAGTTATTAAAACGATAATATTTCATGTACATACATAGGAATACTGTATGTAAAATTTTAGGTTTTATTACCATATCTTTAAAATGGTTTGAAACATATGTATAAAATTTTTTTTAGACTCCATAAAGCAGGAAACTATAAAATAAAAATTTCATGTTATGCTAATTAGGCCACACTCAAAATATAAAAATATATAAAATAATAAACATTCTCTTATAATTTACACCTAAAGTTTTTCTTTAAAAACTTGTGCTGTAATTATTTATAGCTCTTTCCTTTAAAAAAAAAAAAAAAAAAAAAAATTGGTAAAAAAAAAGGTAAAAACTGTATATTATAGAAAAAAGATGTTACGTTAAAACAAGAGATAAAAAAAAATGCTGGTCAAAGTGCATTTCCTTTGAACTTTAAATATTGAAATCGGATAACAAACTCAATTTTTGTTGTTTTTAGTTTCTATATAAGGGTTGCCTTTTTTTTTTTTTTTTTTTTTTTTTTTTTTTTGAAGGTATAACAAGTTTTAAAATTTAGAACGTGTGTTTGTAAACAAACGACTAAAGTAAAATAAAGAGATGAGAGAGAGAGAGAGAAAACGTAAGTTTTAAAGCTCTCTCTCTCTCTCTCTCGCTCGCTGTCTCTATTTTTCACAGTTCTACGTATAATATTATAAAAAGCATCACACAAAAAGGTGTCCTACAAAAGCAGCATTTTACTACTTTAGTAAATAAAGAATTATTTATATTTTTTGTGTACTTACAATGCTATACATTAATCATGGGTCAAAACGAGACATATTTTTACCACACAAAGGAGGTTTTAAATACATTTATTTACTGGGTTATTTTTGATGATCCTTTTAACACCGGAAGTTTTTTTTTTTTTTTTTTTTTTTTTTTTTTCTAACGTTTTGGTTCAACATTACAAAATAAACATCAGATGAACCACTTTCATTTAAAGATGTTATTACTTTTTCATTCAAACAATCCATTAAGATAACCTAAAAACGAAAAAAAAATTTATTGTTTTTATATATAACCTTTTCATGGACTAAAAATGAGCATGTTTCCTTCCATCAAGCTAAGTTTTATTCCAAAGAAACTAAAATTAAACAAACTAAAAATAAAATAAAAACTGTAATAAGACGAAGCTAGGAGTTTGTATATTATATTTCGTATAAATTCATGTACATGAGACAATTTTGTGATATATATATATATATATATATATATATATATATATATATATATATATATATTGCTTTCATCAATGTATTTAAAAATATAAAATTTTATATGTATTATGAATACTGCACAGAATTTATTTTTTCATCCCCAAAAAAATATTCGAATTTGCATGACATCATATTATATTTTGTATGTAAGGATTTGTGATATATATAAAAAATATCTTAAAAATGTTCTATTTACATTTCTTTTTTAGATAAATCTAAAATACTTTTATATAGTTTGATGTATATTTAATATACATCATCATCGATCTATTTGCTTCATGCAAAACTGATTGATTTTTGTATTATTTCCCTTGGGTAAAAAAAAAAAAAAAAAAAAAAAATTATAGTAAATCCCGTGACACGAATGTCAAAAATTTTGTCCCAAAGAAAATATAAAAAAAATATACGAAAAAAAAAGTGTCAGTTCAGCAGAAGATGTTTATCTTTCCAATGCAGTTGTGTAATTTTGTTTTCTTCAATGAAATAAAATCAATGGAATAAATTTATTTCTTACAATCTAAGTTTTACTTCAACACTAAAAAAATTTATGTCTTTCAGTCATTGACTTTTTTTCCAATCTTTTCTGAAAATATCATAAAGTACTTTTTTTTTTCTATTACTTTTATAAAGACACGGATAGTTTTTTATTACTTCTTAGAATGATAAGTGACGTATAAGTAAGCAAGTAACCAATACTAATACAAAGAATTTTTTTATTTTGATCAGACGTATATAAACATGAAGGTATAAAAAATCTTTGTTATAGGATTTGTCATAGACTGTTTTAGACATACAGTATAATCAGACATTTTAGTAGATAAAATATTATAGACGTTATATTTCTAGGCTATATTCTGAATGAATTATAATGATGTATTAAATAAATATATACATACACGACTTCACAAGTATTCAAAATTAGAAAGTGTAATAATAAAATGTGGTTTTCAGTTTTAGTTTTGACAATAGACAACTTCACATAATAAGGACTCGGCACTGGCAAGGGTCATCATAAGTTTTATGTTAATATTGGCCTTGTATAGGGCTTGCCATGTTAAGTTGAGGGTTTTTAAATTTTTTAGTTTCTCGCTTAACAATTATTAAAAACAAGTTAAATTGCGCATCACCATAACGTAAAAAGCACAACTCAAAAAGTATTTAGGACGTAAACGAGCCCCAGTCCAAGGAACGAGGTAAAAAATGTACTCAAAGTTGATTCCAAATGAGGGTCTGGTTTACGCCAGAAATTTCAGTTTCTCATTGTCAACCTTTCAAATAGGTAATAAAATGTTATTTTGATCCATAGTATAAAAATTCAGCTTTGAAAAACTCAAAATTCTAGCGGAACCCAGACCCTTATTTGCAGACAACTTTGAAAACATTTTTCATCTCGTTCCTTTCACTGGAGTTCGTTCACTTCCTAAATACATTATGAGTTATGATTTTTAATTTATGATGATGTACGATTTATCGTGTTTTAATAATTCTGAAACGAGAAATTTAAATGTTAAAATCCTCAATTTCAACATGGTAAGCGCTATACCAGGCCAAAATTAATATAAAACTAATGATGACACTTGTCAGTGATCAACATAATGACCCTTGCCAGTGACGTGTCCTGATTATCTGAAGTTGCCTATTAGGCCTTGATTTTCTGAAGTGCCTACTGTTAATGTATAGGTGCACATATATGACGTGTATATAATTATGCAAATATAAAATATTGTAATGTAACAATATCATCAAGTTTTACATATTTAAAATTAGTTTTATATCGGGAAAGTATTGAATATTCATGTTGATTTATGCATGTAATAAAATTTACACTTTGTTTTGTAAATATTAAAAATATTTTACAATTTGCAAAAAGAAAATAATAATAATAATAAAATGTAAAACTTTATATAATTTAATTAAAAATTTATAAATTTTTAAGAGAAAAAAAGAAACGTATTATAAAAATCACATTTTGATAAAAATGTTTTATTCAAATGAATAAATAAATTTATAATGTATATTTAATTAAATAATAATTAAAATTACAGTAATTATTTTTTGTACAGTTCACACAAACTTTTTTTTTTATATAGTTATTTAAAATATTTTACAACTTTTAATATTATTATACTTCAAACGTAATTATTTATACACAACTCGTTCCAAAGCGCAATGATATTTATAAGTAAAACTATGTACTGCATGATGATTTTTAATCATTAAAAATTCGTTATAAACCAAAACCAAATGATTAACAACGATTACTTTAATACCTTATTATTATTTACCATGGGCGTAGGAAAGGGCTTAGTTTGTTTGTTTGTTTGTTTGTTTGTTTTTTTTTTTTTTTTTTACTATATTAATTTTAAACGCAAATTGCACAACTAAAATTAATAAAGTATTATTTTGCTAATTTTATTTGAAGGCATAGAACACAATAAACACAAAACTTGCCTAATATCCTAACATATCGGAATATCAACATTTATTTGACCGGAGTCATTGATTTCTAATTTATTTTCCATTCACAAATATGTGAATGTGGACTGTGACGTTACATAGTGCTTGTTGTACGCACGCGTGGACCAGGTGAGCTGTGACGTCAAAATCCGCATTTTCCATTTCTTGAATGGAAAATAAATTTTAAAAAATAGTAACTCCGGTCAAATCAACGTTGATATTACGATATGTTAGGATATTAGGCAAGTTTTTTGTTCAAAGTGTTCAACGCTATTAAGCATATCAGTAAAGTAATTTTAAAAGTTTCTTATTTTGAAGTATTATATTATTTTTTATTTATTATGTATTCATATTTTCATATGCTTTTTATTTTTATTATTATTTTTTTAATATTAAAAATTGTTATGAACAACTACAAACTTATTTTTATAACAAAAAATAAAAATTAAACGGACAAAAAAAAAATGCAATTTTACTCTTAAACTTACTTATAAAAAGAAAACTGTTTCCACGCTAAAGTTCATGCTGCGCAAATCGAGTTAATGTAAAAGCACTAACTTGAAAATTATAAAGCTAATATTATAAAGTATAACCATAAAAAAAATGAACAATGAATATAAAAAAAGTAATTACCTACTGTAATAAAAACATTTTAAAGAAATTTTATTAATTTTAAGTACAGTTAGCTATTGTTTTATATTTTCTTTATAGAGTCCACCCCCTCCCCTCCATTTTATTATTCAATGTAAAGTTAACAAGTAATATCTTTTGTTAAAAACTAATTCTTTCTGAAAAATGTTTTGTGTTTTATCAGAGATTTAAAAATTTTCTGATTCAAATGAGATAAAAATATGTTTTATTTAAGTCTTTTGCTCTTATTTTTAATCCTTGACATTTTTGTGCAATGCGTATTTTACTAAATTAACACTATTTTCCATGTTAAATTATACAAAAAGGTTGCGCTGGTGGTATAAGCTACAGGATACTCAAAATCTCTATAATAAACTTTCACTTTAAATTGTTCATCTCAAACAATTATTGTTAAACAATAAATTCCGTAGTTGACAACAGTTTTGCAGAATAAAATAAATATGGATATTTTATGTTGTTACATAAACTTTCATAGACAATTTTTAATGATTTAATTGGGCAAAACTAATGAGTTGAACTTTTTTTTTTCATGGAATGAATTTTTTTTTAAACCTCTAAATCACATTGAAAGTTCAGCTTTATAAATAGAAAATATATAATACTATTATATAAATACTATATAAATCAAAACAGATATTAAAATGAAATCAGAAAATCAAGCTATTTCTATTAAAAGTTATTTCTTGTCTTTTTACATAATTCAGTATGTGATTCATGTTTGTCTGAAATCTCCGGCAGTAATATTCTGTAATAATGTCATAAGAAAAAAAAAAAAAAACAATAAAAAAACAGAAAAAAAAAATGAAGCTCTTTTAATCCCTACAAACTTAAGTATGGAATTAGAAAACTTTCCAGCACTTTACACAACTAATTCTACAAAACATCTCCTATCTACTTTACACTATGACTTCTTCGTTCTACAAACAACGTATGTATGTACCTCGTATACGTACATACTCACACAGAGACAAATAGAATAATAAACTACATAATTTACTATTTTCAACAACCAGTTAACGTTACTAGCTATTAAATTTTATTACTTACAGGGTATAAACGTAAAATTTATGTATTATTATTATTATCAACTATAGAAAAAAAAACTTGATAAATTCTACTATTTTGTTTTTGTTGAGGATTTTAACATAAAATGAAACACATTATATCACTATATAAAACAAACTCTATGGAATACAATTTAGGTTCATTGTATTTATAAATGAGTAACTTAAATAAAATAGTTGTTTTTTTAAGTCTGTATATAGCATTGATTGTAACAATGGCATGAATTAGGGGAAAATAGGAGAATGTACTAACAAAATGTCACTAAATTTTATTAAGTAAAATTCCAGAATCGTTATAGCCTCTCTCTCTCTTTCTCTCTCTCTCTCTCTCTCTCTGTTGCCCTTTCTCTACGTTATTTAATAAGATAATGAAATTTGCATTTAAATGTAAATGATCATTTTTTTTCTTCCTTTTATATCCAATCTACTGTAAAAAAAAATGCATAACACAGTTAAAGATCATCCTTTCATTTTCAGTATCATTACTTAATTTATTTTTTTCGAACAGTTTTTCTTTTCTTTTAAAACTAAAATAGTTAACATTTTTGATTAAAGTAAATTATATAAAGCGTCTATTACTATACAGAAAAAAAAAGACAAAGTTATTAATATTAAATGAGCTGTTGCAAAGACTAAATGGACAAAAAAAATCTCTATAGTATAATCTTGCAGTGAGTATTAAAGTACGATCGATAAAATACCACCACATGGGATCGTCCTGTTCATTACTAGGTCAAAGGCAGTCATGTTATTATACATAGATTGAAGCATGAGACTATTTCACAATTAAAATAAACGTGAACCAAGTTAACAGAACAAAACTACAGTACAGTACATTGCTTTTTTCTTTTCTTTTTTTTTTTTTTTTTTTTTTCTTTTTTCTTTTTTTTTTTCAATATAAAAAAGTGATGACTATTAAATAAAAGAACATTGCTTATGTGACTCAAAAGATTTTTTTAATGAAGTGTTTTTTATTCATTTGATATTTAAATCATGAGTTTCAAATATAAAGTTTTTTTTTTTTTTTTTTTTTTTTTTTTTTTAAGAATAAAAAATATAAATCCTTCTGCATTTAACTACTATCTTTTCTTATACTTATTCACACTTCTTTTGTTATCTTTTGACAATTTAAGTTTCAAACATTAAGAAATATTACAATAAAAAACTAAACTTAACGATTCTTTTTAACTCAATTCTTTGCATAATAGTAGAAAAAATGTAACTTTCAGAATTTGACATTTTTATACAACTTTTAGGCAAGTGCAAGATAGAAAGTTTTGTAATCGTTTCAAAACACTGATTTTATTTTTTAAATTATTATGAACTTTTTTTTTTCTTGGTGGCACTAAATTTTATACCAACATCAACACATTAAATTTTTATTCCTTTGGAAGGCGCGTATATCACCGCAAAAAATTAACATCTAAGTGAACGCCAAGCTGTCTTCTTTTATTATTATTATTACTAATCAATTTTTCAGATGGTAGTTAAAAAGTTGGCAACCCTGCATACTTAATTCAGAGAAGAAACGAAAATAAAATTTCAAATATTTATATATAAAAAAAACTTTGAATTGCTCTGTAAGTGACGAAAAATCAATAAAAAATTGGCAACTGCTATACAGATTGAATGTATCTTTTAGGCTATTGAAAAAAATAATAATAAAATGTAGCATTATTTTTCAAATGTTGGTTTACGTTTTTTATGTTTGCAGCCAACCTTCATAAAAAAATGTAGATAACGCAGAAGTAACCTCTGTAAATAAATCAGAGCTCGAATAAAAACCTGTATTTAAAGTAAAATGTTGAGGTCTCAAACATACTTTGCAAATATTGAAACAACATTTTGAAACCCAATGTACGTTCTGAATTATTCTTCAAATATGCCACAAAAAAAAAAGATTTTATAATATAAAAACCATTTATGGTGAGATGATTAACTGCACAATATATATATATATATATATATATATATATATATATATATATATATATATATATATATATATATATATATATATATAATATCTTTATATATCGATGTTTACCCGTCGAAGTGAACGAACTACACTTTACAAATTTTGTCAAAAATGAACGTTCTACTCTTTTCAAATTCCAAGTTACCCCATCTAGTTCTCATGTTAAAATGCGAAATGTTAAAATGTAGAGAGAGAGAGAGAGAGAGAGAGAGAGAGAGAGAGAGAGAGAGAGAGAGAGAGAGAGAGAGAGAGAGAGAGAGAGAGAGAGAGAGAGAGAGAGAGAGAGAGAGAGAGATTGAGAGATTGAGGTAGGTGGGCTGCAAGAAATAGTTATTTATTTCCCATAAAATGTTCTTAATTTTTATTAATTCACAATGATAAAAATAGAATAAAATAATAATAAAAAAGCTCATTAAAATACAGTTCAACTATATATTTTTTTTATAAAACATTTAACAAGAAGAGATATGATCTAAAATTTATATTGTGTCTTCTGTATGCATGATAAATATTTAACGAATGTTACATTTATATTTTTATTTCATACTATGCGGAATATTTTTGCTATCAAAAATGAATTGCTATATATGTATCATTATTTAAAATAAATTATTTTTTTCCCCATGTAGGAAAATAAAAACGTAATCTAATAATATTATAAATAAAAATAAAAACTTCTTTTTTTTTCGTGATGTGTTTCCATGTGTATACTGATTTCCTTTTTTTTTTTTTTTTTTTTTTTTTTTTTTGCTTTGCTTTGCTTTACATTTATCTACTCTAATGCTATGCAGTGTTATATTTAACCTACCTATATACCTATACGAATTGACACAGATATTTCATATCCAAATGATTAAAACTTTACAATGGTACTCATTGATGAAAAAAAATAATATAAAAAAGGTTTATTGATTCAAGAGAAATATGATATATACAATATATTTTACCGTAGAAAATAAAGCATAAATAGTGTTAGATTAGGGGGGGGGGGGGATCATGTCAATGCAAATTTTATATAATCAAAGGCTAAATACTGTTTAGATGATATTGTGTAAAATCATAACTCAACATTTTTTTTAACCTTTTTATTCCCGTGAATATGAATATATCATACAAAATGTTTATTTTGTTTTCTAAAAAATAGAACTTGTTTTAAGAATAGGTATCAACTCTAGTTACTACAAGAATGAAATGATTATAGTGAGAAGGTTATAGAAAGAGTATTGAAATACTGTCAAAATGGAACATATTGTACATATTGGTACGTGACATTATGCCTATAGACTCGCTTGGAAGTACGAAAGAGTCATTCTGTAAACATTTGCAATTTACAGGCGAATAAATAAAACATATTTACAATAAAGTCTGATTGATTACAGTGATATTATTGATTATTATTTTTATAGCATATTTTATGTGTTAGTTAGGTTAGATGTAAGAGTGGGCTAGACACGTAGTCAGGCCTAAACTTTGCCCTTTCGCATTTTTTTATGTTTTATAATAAAGGAAGGCTATTATTTAATTTAATGAAAATTTGACTCAAAACTTTAAAGTTACTTTTTCGCGTAACAAAAATTATAATAATAATAATAATATCCCCAACATCGAACAGTTTTTACGTGTGGTTCTGATGACTATCACATCATCTTGGCTCAAGAAGAGCCCGGTGGTGAGTGTTACAAAAAAAAAAAAAAAAAGGGGGGGGGGGTATAATAATAATAATTTCCTGCCGTGTCAAGGAAAGGACTTAACCCCAGAGAGACTTTTGTCACCCACTATATCAAAGTATCAACAAACTTGGGTGGTGGCAAGGTGCATATATCTGGCTCGGTGTATGCGTAAGCCTCCCACACCGTAATGAATGTGATGTTGGCGGAAAAAAAAGCTATTGTAATAATAATAAAAGAGAAACATTTAACTGCATGTATGTAAAAAAATATGGCCTATACTTAATTTTTAAGACATATAATTATATATATATATATATTATATATATATATATATATATATATATATATATATATATATATATATATATATATATATATATATATATATATATATATATATATATATATATCGGATAGCGGCAGGGGATGTGTGTTAACAACTTATGGGGATTTATACGAATGTTCCTTATTAAGTTTAGTGAAGTGCTGTTCAATTCTCAGTAATTCATTTCCAGATACACTTGACTGTACAAGTAAATTACTATTTAACTCCAGCAAACTTATATAGCAAAGTAAAGGTCCATAGTTACTGTCAAGAAATTTTGGTCTATATCCAACATTATAACTCATTTCCACATCCGAAATATTCATGTGCACTTATAAGACGTTACAAACAGTGGGTTTAATTATGTTTTATTAAGTTCAAAACGTATATACAAAACATTATACCTTCAAGATCTATAATGTAAATATAACTTTTCTAAAAGCTGAACAAATTAACGTAAATTATTACTGAAGTTTGAATAAAAAGCAAATAAATAACTTAAGAACATATAATTACAAGTAATACACTTATTTTACACTTATTTCCGGTTCAGTTGATAGGACTCATTGTAATTGTCCTGACTGTGCCTTTTGTTCAATTTTTAATAATTTATTATGTATATTTCATCTGCTGCTAATTTGTTGTTTGAACAATAAAGACTATTATTTATTTATTATTTTATATATTTATAATATTTTTTATCATAATTATTAATTTATACTTCTGTGTGCATATACAACTATATTCAATTTCGTGTTTTAAATATATTCATATGACAACATAGTATACTATATTGCTTATATGTGTAGTTATTATTATAATGTTTAAACTATTTGTAATTTATTATACATACAGAAATTGTTGTTTATTGTGCAAAGCATTACAATTTCTTTATTATTTGTTCTTTCTCAGAAATATGGTATAATGTATGTATTGAAAACGTCAAACGGATAATATATTATTAATCAGTATATAAAAAAAGTAATCACAAAAGTGAGCAGTTATATAAAGTTACGTCATACTAAAAAGACATATTTTAATAAATAAATCAATTTCAATACATTCTGCAAACTTTAAATGATTGGTTTTAGAGAAAAAAATTCTCTTAAAGCTGTAGACCACATAAAAAAACATTTTCATTTTTATGTTTGAACCCAAATTGTGATCTTTAAAACTGATGTTAATTTTTACCAGAATGTAAATGTGGTCCACAAGAGAGCGTGAAAATACTTCAAAGTATGGTATTTGCATGACTATATTTTCAGTTTATGACGTCAGAAATGCAAAAATTAGTATGAAAATGGTGAGCGAGCTGCATAAGTCTCAATTTTCTGATCACTGCTACAGCGTTACTGATGGATTTTGAGATACACTAATGTTAATCCATCAAGTGTTTTGTGATATAAATGCTAACATTTTCTTCTAATCTATTTCTTAAAGTGCTCTACACTTATATTTGTGAAATAATATAACGCACACGCATTTATAAATATATATACGACTCTACCAAGATGGAAAATTTTATTATTCCCAATTTTTGCTCAAAATTTTTTTATTTTATTCTTACGTGGATATTAAATGGCATGAAAATTCAAATTTGATCAAGTGAACGTAATTGATTTGAAGTACACGCGATTTAGTAATCTTTTAGTATTTAAATTTAGTGCGTAATTTTCTCATAAGAATGGCATTGCATATTTAGTGTAAGTTTTTTTTAAAGGGTAAATATCACAATCATGTGTATCACACAAAATTATGAAAGTTCTTACTTGTTAGATCAAAGCTGTTGAAAGAAAAGTAATTAACCTGACACTGCAATATTATCCGTTTCTAAATACATTGTACTTGTATAAGTTTCTGACCTAATGACTTTGGTTAACTTTTGACACTTATACATAATATAAACGAAAGCTTTAATATATTCAGCTAGTTTTCAGTATACTGTATTACTTATGTATACAGCAAAGTAGTCATTTAGTACTTTACTGTATGTTGAACATAAGCATCAAAGTTATGAACACAAACTTTTTAGACAAAGCAGCTTCACAAACTGCCAACGACAAAAAAAAATTACTTTTATTATATAATAACAATTTAAAAATCTTCTTCACGTTAATATTAAAAAGACAAAAAATGTTTAACAAGACTTTTTTTGGAAATATTCTTTTTATAAATTCTCTCTCTCTCTCTCTCTCTCTCTCTCTCCCTCCCTCCCGCCCTCGTTCTTTCTTTCCTACACTATAGTTGAAAACATTAAAAAAAAAATGTACGTACGAAACAAATTTAAAACTCCATTTAAATGTGACTTAAACTTTGTTATACATTGATTTTTTTTTTTTCAACTCGTAATTTAGTTTAGTTTGTTGTAATATAAAGTTCACTGTAGGATACAAACAATATATTTTATAATATATATATATATATATTATATATATATTATATATATATATATATATATATATATATATATATATATATATATATATATATATATATATATATATATATATATATACTATACACACACATATTATATTATTAACCATACATGCAATTAAAATATTACGAATGTGTCCTTAATTAATTTTATTACCGATCATGATATAAAATAAACTCCCTGTTAAGCATTAATATTATAAACAAAATGAATATTATAAAACTATATTAGAAGACAAAAAATTAAAAATAAATCCAAAAACTGATAGTTGCGTCATTTTACAATCAACTTTACTGTAACGTTAATAATAATTTAGTGGTGACGTGGTTGAAAGAATATCAAGATTCCTAATGTAAATATCCACTCCGTATGTTATTTACAACGTCAAATCTGATTATATATAAAATGCAAAAATAATTGGAATTTTGAATAAGAAAGACGTAAAAAAACAAGGCATAAATTTTATTTTATATGAGACTTATAGAGCTTTATCTTAATAATATATTATTTTGAGAATTATTATTATAATGCATTATGATTTAAAACCTTTTTTTAAATTTAATATAAAATTTCCAATCTTATTCAAGAGGGAAAAAAATCCAATCTTTTCGTCTATATATATATTTTACAGTTTCACATTTTGTTTAAGTGTATTATTTTTATAATAGTAAGCTAATTTATTATTATTAAAAATTCTAAATAACAATGTAGTAGTATTCAAACATTTTAATTTATAAAAAGAGATGTGATGTGATAGAGAGTGTGGCCAAAGTTATTGGCGCTCCTTCTGCTGCACATTCAGTTGAAGACTGTTATCGCGTGTATGCTAACCCAAAGAATGTACGTAAACAAGGCATACCACCTATTGTTGTGGTCAAGTTCAAATCAACTGAGGCGAGGAGAGTGTGGCTTGACAGAAGTAAAACACGTAATCTTACAATAGGCAAAGTTCAAGGTAATGCAAAGGAAGACAAGTTATTTGTTTGTGAACATCTGACTCCAGAATTGAAAAGATTATTCTACAAAACTCGCACAGCTGCTAAAATGAGAGGGTGGAAGTTTGTGTGGGTCAAGGATGGAAAAATATTGGCAAAGAAAACTGAAGATACAGGTACTATAAGAATAAAATGTGATGATGATTTTGATCGACGTATGCCAGGAGTTCCATTCTAATGTGAATTGAAATGTTAGTTTAATTTTTGTTTTTTTATATGGAAGAGTCCCTAAATTTTAATTTTGATTATGTAAATTGTGAAGTAAAAAATGATTTAAATGATATTTTTATTGATAAGAAAAAGAAAAATAATAATGTTATTATTGTTCATCAAAACATACGTTCTATAAGAAAAAATTTTAATAATTTTTTAGCTTATGTTAATAAAAATGTTGAGAATATTGATATTATTGTGTTGACTGAAATTTATATTTTTGATCATGAAATAAAGGTTTATAATTTAATTAATTTTGATAAATTTGTAAAAAGTAGAGAAGAAAATAAAGGTGGTGGTGTTTTAGTGTTTGTTAATAAGAAATTTGATGCTAAAATTATTGATATAAAATTTATTAATGCGGAGGTTTTAAGTCTAAAGTTGAATAATAATTTAATGCTGTATAATATTTATAGACCTCCAGGTTCTAACAAACTTTTATTCATAAAAGAATTAAAAGATTGTATTTTAAAAAATAATGAAAGTAATTGTGTGATTTTAGGTGATATAAATTTAAATTTGTTAAATCAAAATGATAATATTGTACAAAAATATGAAAATAAAATGGCAAAATATGGTTATCTAAAAATTGTTAATGATGTTACAAGGGAGGAATGTACAATACTAGGAAATTATTCAGCTACTTGTATTGATCATATTTTTGTTAAATTAAATAATTTGTTTGAAATTGATAATAGTTTTATAATTAAAAGTAAAATCACCGATCATTATATGACTGGTTGTATATTGAGTACTAATTTAATTAATAATAATTGTAATGAAAAAGTAAAAATTTAAAATTTAAAAAAATTCAGAAATATGATTTGTAATTATGATTGGAGTATATGTAATAATATTAATTGTCCAAATGAATTATATAATCATATTGTAACAGTTTTTCGAAATATAAGTGATAAATGTGAAAGTGGAAAATTATTAAATAGCAAGAATAGAAGATTAAATAATGTGTGGTGTACTGATGAAATAAAATTTCTTATGAAAGATAGAGACAAATATTTTCAAAAATTTAAAAACTCATTACATATGCCTGAATATAGAATTAGATATAAAAAATTAAGAAACAAAATAAATTTTTTAATAAATAAAGAAAAAAATAATTATTATCATTCTAAATTTGTTGAAATTGCTGGTGATATAAGAAAATCTTGGTGTTTTATTAATCAAATATTAGGGAAAGAAAATCTTAATATTGATAATATTATTATTAAATATATGTCTGATGTAAGTTCTATCAAAGATATTGCTAATAATTTTGTAAATCATTTTGTAAATTCAATTGAAGATGTAAAGATTAATTGTAATTTAATATTAAGTGAAAATTCGCTTAAATTTAATAGTAATTTACAATCAATGTATCTACCAAAATTAAATGAGAAACGAGCAGTTTATATTATTAATTTATTAAGTAAGAAAAAAGGACCAGGTCATGATAATATAGGTGTTCAGGATATTTTATTTGGTGGCGAATCATTAATTCAATATTTAATAAGATTAACAAATATGTGTATTGAAAGCTCAGTATATCCTGATAATCTAAAATTATCATTGATAAGGCCAATTTATAAAGGTGGGGATCATAAACTATATAATAATTTTAGACCAGTTGCTGTATCTGCTTTTGTTGATAAATTTATACAAAAACATATTGAATTATTATTGTCTGATTATTTAGAAGAATTCAATATTATAAATAAAAATCAATATGCCTATCAAAAAAAAAAGGGTACAGCAAAATGTCTATATGATGTTTCCAATTTTATAAATGAAGAATTAGAAAAAGGGCATCATGTTCTTTGTTTATTTGTTGATTATTCCAAAGCATTTGACACTATAGACCATGACTTATTGTTAAAAGATTTAGAAGAAATTGGAATACGAGGACCAACATTAATGTTAATTGCGAATATTATAAAAAATAGACAAGTTGCTGTCAAAATTAAAAATATTGTAAGTGAAATTAAAATAATAAAATGCGGTATAATACAAGGAGGGGTCTTAAGTGCTAAATTCTTTATAATTTATGTTAACAAAATTTTTAATTTACTAAAATATTGTAAAGCAAAAATGTTTGCCGATGATTTACTTATGATAGCGGCTCATAGTAACTTTGAAGTTGCAAATAAAATGTTACAAAATGATTTTGATTCAGTTTTGGAATGGTCGCATGATAGGAAAATATTAATTAATAGGAAAAAAACAAAAGTTATGCACATTTTTAATAAGTATACATATACTATGCAAAATATTCAATTAAGAGCTCATACTAATAAGTGTTTACATAATTTTACTTTAAATTGTAATTGTGAGTTTGTAGAACAAGTAAATAATTATAATTACTTAGGAGCTATTATTGATCAAACATTTGATTGGGATTTGCATATTATGCAACTGTTAAATAAATTGAGATCTGCAATTTTTAAATTAAAAACAGTAAGATCATATGTGAATGAACAGACGATGAGACAATTATATTTTTCTTTTGTACATCCACATATATTATACGGTTTATTATCTTATGGTTGTACTAAATCAGGTAAATTATGGGAATTGAAAAAAATGCAAATAAGAATATTAAAAATTTTAAAAAAAGGAAATAAGCTAAAAAGTGATCTTGAATATTTTAAGTACTTTAAGATATTGCCAATAGAAGAAATGTTTAAATGTTCTTTTATTTGTGAAAATTATTTTGAAAATTCTCATGGTATACCGAGAACTCATATTTATAGTACCAGAACAGCAGTGACCAATCCTTTATTTGTACCAAAAATTGTAAATAGATTCACTGAAAGGACAAAAAAAATTTTACTTCCTAAATTATGGAATCAAATTCCATCAGAATTAAAAAGTTTTGCAAATAAAAATGAAACGAAATTTAATATGAAAAAATTCTTTCTTGATAATTTATAAAATGTTGAACAATTTTTTGCTGTTTGTATTGATTAATGATGATTAATTTTTGCTTCTTGTATTATAAAAATACTTCTCTTAAATGAAAAAAAAAAAAAAAAAAAAAAAAAAAAAAAAATGTTTTTGTGTAAATACGTACTTTATTTGCTTTTGAAATATATATAATAAAAAATATGTATATGTAGTAATATAATATAATAAGACATGATTGTGTAACAATAAATGAACCAACCGATAAGGCTATGCCTTGGTTGGACTTTGTATATTTGTGTGTTTGAAATAATAAAAAAAAAAAAAAAAAAAAGAAAGTATTTTAATATCGTAAAAAAGTGACATTTTAAGATAAATTTAAAGAGAGAGAGATCTTGAAATGCATCTTGAAATATTTTCTTATTAAATAATTTAAATATCATACCTTGAGAGTAGAAATTATGGAACTCGAATCCTTTGACGAGAATAAATCTGAAACACAGAAAAATAAAATTTAAATAACCCTCTTTCTATTCCTTAAAATAAAAAAATGTTGAAAATAATAATAAATTTATAGGATGCTATAAAATTAATTTTATTTTTTTATAAAATTGTTTTGCCATCATATGATAACGCATGCATGGACTTAGAATAACTTATTAAAATTCCGTATTAGATAAGTATCGAAAAATTATTATAATCAAAATTTAGTTACTAATTTGTGAATTAAAGTTGGCATAAAACATCTTAAAATATTTTCTTTTACAGTAAATACAGTGTTACAGTAAAAAGAATTTTAGCTTTATATTATACATGTACGTATATTAATCAATTTTATAATTATAAAATTGTAATTATTATATGCAAAATAATGGTAAACTAATCAAATAAAGAGACTGGAGCTGAAATTTTAATTAATATAATAATCTGTATATTTATATATAGATATTTTATTAATTACATTATATTATTATCCTCGGTTTTGAAAATGTACACACGAGTATGTGATAATATATTTTAATACAAAAACTCGTAATAAATTTTCAATGTTATTTTTATGAGAAAAATATGCACTGAATTTAAATTGTAAAATATATTATCACAGTCATGTGTACATTGTTTGAGACGAGAAATAAAATATTCTTTAAAAGCATTCACTTAAAAATTTAGTTGCGTCTATTTAATTATACTTACAGGCAATTCTCAATGTACCGAAATGACATGAATAAACTTCAATTTCAGTGATGCATTTCAGTCTATAGTTGTGAAGTTTTTTGATTTCGTTGCGGTACAAAATATATTGGCTAAATGCAAAATACACAACACCGTAATAAAAACGTATATAATAAAAATGACAATCTATATAATATTAAAGGTACCATTTAAACAGAGGGTACTCACACTGTGAGAATTCAAAGTTATATAATAAATTAAGACTGCGTAATTACTAAACATTTCACAAATTGTCTGAAGGCTAAACAAGCATGTTTATACATCAAACGCTAATGCATATAGAGTACAGTACATAAATTTATCCAAAATTCGATACTATGGATTAAAATGCATAATTTCTACCAGTGAATGTTTGCTCACTACCATAAGTGTATGGATAAAGAGCATTGTTGAATTTTCTAGTGTTGACAGAGAACCATGTATTACTTATACTCATCATACTACTTACATTGACACTATAGCATTACAAGTTTGAATATTTAGTGAAAATACACTCATGCTCTGTTGAAGTATGCATTTCGTTTAGGTACTCTCTTAAAGGCGTAGAACACCTTGAACAAAAAAAAATTGTCATATTAATATCCGAACATCAATGTTAATTTGGCCGGAGTCATTGATTTCTAATTTATTTCCCATTCACAAAATGACAGCTGCGGGTTTGTGACTTCACAGCTCATCTGTTTCCGCACATGTGAACTAGTGAGCGGTGACGTCATAAACATGCAGCTGCAATTTTGAAAATGGAAAATAAATTAGAAATTAATGACTCCGTCCAAATCAACGTTGATATTTAAGTATGTTAGGATATTAGACAAGTTTTTTATTCAAGGTGTTCTACACCTTTAGCATTTGTGCATTGAGAGTAAACATTTGTTTTTTAAGTGTATGATAATATATACGTTATGTATGTTACAATGCTGTATATCTCGCATAACTGATGAGCAGAGGAGCAGAGACACCAATTAAGTATATAAATCTATCAATTAAAACATTCACAATAACAAAATACGACGTAAAAAAAAATGAAATTCGTTCTTTTTGCCAAGACTTAAAAAAAAGCGATTGAAAAACACTATTCAGAAAACTTTAAAATGTCTAAAGGGAATAAAAGAATAGTTAAAATATATTGCCATTTAATGAAGATTTCACTTGAATGAGAAAAGAAAAGGAAAAAGTATTTCAGTTCATTGCCTTAAGCTTTTTGATCAGTAAGAAAATTTTAATATAATTAAAGAAATAAAATTTTATTAATTAAAAATCTTTTACGAATTTGTAGTTTAATTTTATTATAAACATTAAAATCATATATAAATCACGTTATATAGATTAGAAAAAATACATTTTTAGAATTTATAATTTAATCTTATACTTGGCAAAGCTGTATAATTCAAATAAAACAACCTTTCATATTAATTAATTTTATTGAGAATTAATTATTTTTACACCATTAAAATTAAAAGTCATAAATTTATATTCAATATATTTAAGAACTTTTTTAAAAATTAATATCACACAATATATAAATGATTACCAAGACAATAATGATTACGGTTTTATTAATTTTAATTTAAAAGTTAATTAAAAATATATTAGTTGTTAAAAATTAAAAGTTTTCTCATAAAAAATACTCGTAACATTAAAATAACAGTAATGAAATTATAATTTTGAGAGCAATCTATTTTAAATTTGTCATCACTTTTAAATTAAAATTACTGCTATTTTAAAGAATTGTTCTTAATTCAATTTGAATTTGAAACTTGAATTTTACATTTCTTCTTATATCAGTAAATAGACGTTTTAAAAATAAAATGTCGTATCCTACATTTTACCGATCATTTCTTGTATTTTACATGGCATGATCTTAAAAAAAAAATAATAATAATAAAAAAAAAAAACTAGTTCTACTTTTTTATCTAGAAATAAAAAATATCAATATACTCTACAATACTAAAATTATACTATATATAAATAACAGCGTTTTAAATTTGACATATTTTTTTCTTCATATTTTTATATAAATAAATTTGGAGTAAAACAGTTTACATGCAAAAGAAGCTCGCAACTTTATTGTATTGATTCTATTGCGTGTTTCTTTTATGTCACTTTAAAATTTAATCTACGTAGTTTTGCTATATAATATCTTCTTCATAAAAATTGTAAATCGTGGATTAAATTTTTTTTAAGCGTTAAATCACTTTGGTATAAATGTGATTATAATCATTAAATATATATAGCGTGACTTTTAAGTTTATAAAGAATAATCACATTAGATGTAAAACAATATACAAAGAGCTAAAAGTAAATCTACATAATTTATTTATATAAAAGAAGAGATAAAAATCATTGCACGTTCATATATAAAACATATAGAGTATCTTCTTCTTTTTTTTTTCTGATAAAAACTTTAAACATCTTTTTTTTCTTACGAAACGTTTTTTCCTATAATATAATGATATTTTTTATATGAATAAATTTTTTATTCTATTGTAATAAATTTTTCAGTTATTTTACATGGTTAAGATAAGATGTTATCTATATAAAAGTTTAAGTATTATAGATTGAAGAAAAAATGCAGGAAAAATAAAACACTCATTTTATTTGAAATCTGCATCTTCTCTCTCTCCCTCTCTCTCTCTCTCGCTCTCGCTATTTTTCTCTTGTTTCCTCCCCTTAGTTTTTACATTACTGTAACATATACAATTTTTTTGGGTCATGATTTTTAAACTATGTACTATTTTTCACAGAAAACTAGTCTCTTTATTTTTTACGATCAGAACACCAAGTTGATGGAACAGGTTTTTATACAAAAAAAAAAATTTAACCATGGTTGAGCTGATGTGCTTTTATTTTTATTCTAACTTTTTTGCATTGAGCTGAATGTTAAATTTATATATATGATCACTAAATTTTACTCATGGGATTTACTTTCTTTAAAACGACATATTCAAATCAGGCAATGTTTTCTTTTGTGTCTGAATGATTTGATACTCAATATTTGTCAACCTTTGCAAGTTGAATTACAAAACTGCTAGAGAAGCAGTTTACAATAAAATGCAAGTTACCTATTCAAATCTGTTTTAAAGTAGAGACAAAGCAATGCTCACGATGCAAAAAGAAAAAGTCAACTTAAATTCAACTTGAATTAAAATTCAATAGTTTTTTTTTTTTTTTTTTTTTTTTTTTATACATGTTGTATTATTGTGCTATATTCACTTTCACTATAGTACCTTCAAGGCAAAGTTTCATAGATATTTATATGGATTCACACACTTACGGTTCAATAAGAGTGTGTGCATGAAAAATCGCGGGAATGCCCTTCGATGCCATATTAGAGCAATGAATAACATTGCTCAACATAGGACAAACATCATTTTTGGGCTATTTTCTTTTTGTAAATCGGTTAATTTTGTTGTTATACTGTTATTTATCTCGCATATTTAAAAACCCAATTCAACCTATTAACAGCATCAATGCTCTTAAAAATATTAACCAAGTATTTTTAAACTGGAAAAATGAGTCATTTTTACATATCGGCCTACACGGAAAACATAAATTTAAGAAATTATTTAGATACATATCAATAACTTTTTAGTAATAAACAATAACTCTCTTGCTAAAAGTTTAAAGAGTAACTCGTTAGTACAAACGTAAATTCTTTAGTGGTAAATAGTTAACTCTTTAGATTCTAAATAGTTTAGGATGTACCTAAAGAATTTATGATGAAAAGATTCTAAATAGTAACTCTTTAGATAATTTTTTCCGTGTATGTTATTTAGTGCTTATATATTGCGTCGACTTTTATAAATGCAATCACCCTATTTACACAGCTTGCGGCAATCACCATGACAGCCAATTAGAAATCAATGTAGAATTGTCTAACCAATCTAAATAGTCTAGATATATAGTAGTCTGGGTCTATAGCTGGTGCAATAAGATTAATCATCTTAATTAACTCGCCAAATGCTGTGCATCGTCGTGGAATACAACGTATATATTATATTAACATGTATCGTGCAATACGTGTTTCATGCTTCAGACATGCTCTTAGCATTGGTTTGAACCTATGATCGCTAGGAGCATAAAGTTAAACTTTCAGCTGATGAGACTTTATCAGCTTAATTGGTCTTTTAAAGAGGCTGTTTTCTAAATTTATTAAAGCCTAAGACCACATATGTCCTTTTTAATGAATAAACATAAAATGGGATCTTCGAAACTGATGACAATTTTTACCAGAATGTTAATGTAGCTCAACTAGAGAGCGTGAAAATACTGTAAAGTATGTGATTTAAGTGACTATTCATGTTTATGACGTCAGAAACATGCAAAAATTAGTATGAAAATGTTGTGCGGGTTGCATAAATTGAATATTCTGATCACTGCTACGGAGCTACAGTTGAGTTTTGAGACAAACTAAAGTTATTTAAGAAAGTCCAATCATGTGTTTTGTGATACAAATGTTTTTCTCTGGTCTATTCCTTTACGCTGTCAATGGAATCCTGGTATAAAATAAACCAAATGCCAAAATATACTCAATTTTCTGACGTTCGGCGGTTTTACTTGTTTTAGTACCATATCTAAATTAAAAAGTTCACCACCTTGATTGATTAAAATTGAAAATATTTACTATCTAAAAACACAATTTGGTCATTTCATGTGTACTTTTGCATTCCATAGTAGCCGTTTCTAAATGAAACAAAAAATGCACTGCAATTCAGTTCTCTTTAATTAAATTGTTTGACCAGATTTTATTAATTATTTCATTTAATTTCTTTTATACTTGCTTAGATATTAAGATCGCGTGTACTGTATAAATCAAATTTTATTACAACAATAAAAACAACAAAATGGCCTAAAAGTAGAAATTCTCTGAAGTTGGGATAAAATTTATCCATTTTAAGTAAATTACAATTATTTCGTCATATTTAAATAAATGTAAATATTATTTATTGTGATGCAACTTCACTTTTTTTTTTTAAATCAAGTTTTAAGGATTTGGTTTGTAACTTTTCTTAAGCAATAAAATAATTATCATTTTATTTATTGTTTTTATTTTTATAAGAATTGACAATTTTGAATTCGAGACATTTACTGTCCTTACTTTCACCTATAAGAAGCTCTGCAGAAAGGTCATAGACAAAATGTCCATGTGCATGAATATTAACTAAAGAAACGTAAAGTAGTAAAATATAAAATACATTATTTCTATGCTATATTATTTGTTGTTTAGGATATTCATATAAACCAATTTTTATAATAAATTTAAAAATATGAAGTCATAAATATTGAGATTTTTATATGGTTGAAAAGTTTTATTGAAAAGCAATAAAAAGATAAACATTCGCTATCTGTACACAAGTAAATTATGATTTCGATTTTGACACAGGGGAAAAAAGTAGTATTTTACGTTGAGGGAAAGAAAAGAAAAGAAAAGAAAAAAAAAAAAAAAAAAAAAAAAAAAAAGCAAAGCAAAGAAAGTCATTTTGACATTCTTTTTATTTATCTGTCTAATATGTTGCTTCGTCTACACAAAATTGTGTAACATAATTTACATTTTTCTTCTAGAAATAAATACCAAAATTTTGACAGATAAATTGCAAATGTACAAACTATAGTTTATGACGTTAGTTACGTTTTTGGCATAAGAATGAAATATTAGAATATTATTTTGTTAAGTAATTGAACGAATTTTTTATGCATTCATGGTTATATCTAACTAGAAACATCTCATTCTTTAACCTTACGTACAAAACACTGCAGAGGAGAAATTGATTGTAATAATTTATTGCATATCTTAAGATGTCAAATAACACATTTTTCAGTTTATAACACTGATATGATTTTTATTTATTCAATTTTTGCTATCACATAAAAATGAAAATACTATAAATAAAGCAATACAGTATTATTTATTTATGCATAAAAATGTATGTGAGTGTGTGTGTGTGTGTGTATATATATATATATATATATATATATATATATATATATATAACAATTATTGAACAATAATAACAATATTATTATTGTACCATTTAAACTGACAGAATCTAAAATTTGTGTATGTACATACATGTACGTTGACGTAAATGATTTATGCAAACATAATAGCAAAAGCAATAACAAACTGTAAATTTAATATCAGAATATATATATATATACATACATACATATCGAGGGTGCTCCGCTATAATGTCCTAAGTCCATTTGACCTTGAAAAATATTTTTTGCTGCAAATGACCTGAAATGGATAAATCCAAAATTTGGGGTTGATCCGACGATTTTTTATTTTTCAAGGTCAAGTGGACTTAGGACATTATAGCGGAGCACCCTCGATATATTATATATAAATATTATACCCATCAATGTTTGCATATTAACTCAGTTTATTTTGAGAGTAGATCATGAAAGCATCACTGATCTTGACAGTAATATGTATTATAATGTAATATTAACTTTCGTGACAATAGAGGATTGCAAAATACAATTATCACTTCACTTAATCAGATTGATTAACTATTGACAATTTTTGTAAATAAAAATGTTTTTAAATATTTCTATATTATATTATTTATGTACTGTACATCATTACCAAAACAAAAAGAGAAGTTGACATTTTATGTAAACCTATGAACACAGAAAAAGGAAGTGCTGGAAGCGGAAATCACGTGATTGTAAAAGTAGCAGAAAACTTTCCGCCAGCAGCAAGCTAGGCCTGAGCTCTTCCCACTTTTAGCATTACGTGCATGGTTTCCTTTTCCGGCACTATCTTTTCCTGTTTTATGTTTACTCAAAAAGCGGAAAAGGAAGTGGCCGGAAGAGGAAACCCCGTGACGGTAAAAGTGGGAGAAAAGTTGGTGTCAGCAGCAAGTTAGGACTGATGCTACCTCCCACTTTTACTGTCACGTGGTTTCCTCTTCCGGCAGTTCCTTTTCCGCATTTTGAGTAAACATAAGCAGTCATTATGTTTACTCTAAAACAGGAAAAGGAACTGCCGGAAAAGGAAACCATGTGATCTTAAAAGTGGGAGGTGGCTCAGGTCTAGCTTGCTGCTGTGCGACGTTTTCTCCCACTTTTACCGTCACGTGCATGGTTTCCTTTTCCGTTTTTTAGAGTAAACATACGCACTCATTAGCGGTCGTTATTTCAACAGAATACACCCCTTTTTCTGAAACAATTTTCCCAGGATAAACACCAAAATTTTATAGGTGATAATATAATATTGAAGTTATAATACGCGTTGATTAGAGTCCGAGAAAAGGGGGTGCATCCGGTTGTAATATAACCTCTCTTCTAATTTTGTTAATGGTGTATATTTAAATATAATAAATACAATGACATATTATTTAATAGCTTGGCTCTCTCAATTGTTTCATTGCACAGATCAATTACTATTATATATTTAAAATCATTACTCAATTTTAAAATGTCCTCATTTTGATATAATATAAAATATATTTATATAATATAAATTTACACAGTAGATGTAAATAAATTGATACAATGGTGTAAAAAAGTAAAAACTAACTATGACAGTTTCATTTTTATACGCTCTTGTTTTTACGAGTACGTATGCTAATTAAATGTTTTCACTCCATGATACACAGTATTTTTTTTTAAATATACCCACCTACATAAATAAACACAATTTAAAAGGTAATTCTCACTGAATTGCTTTTTTTTCCCCCATTCAAAATACAAAATCAACAACGTTTTCATGCATATATTTGTAACAAATAAAATGCTAGAGATTACAAATAATTGTTTTTGACAGTAACAATTAATATTGTCTCATTGTGTTATTGTCTTTTGTTGTCACATGTTTATATATATATATATATATATATATATATATATATATATATATATATATATATATATATATATAAATAGAGAAAAAAATAAACATTCAAGAGTTTTTTAATTTGTATAATTAAAAAGAATGATTTCATTATATATCATTGAATTAATAAAAAGCATTTGAATAAAAATATTTATTAATTGAATTTGGTTTCTAAATTTCAATGTGTATATTAATGAAAAAACTAGTAATTTAAAAGTTATTTGAAAAATATAAAAGGCGTAATAATAAAAAAAATTTAATAAAATAAATTCTAATGTTACAGTTATTTTTTAAATAAAATATTATTAAAATATATTTACGAGTTAATATAATTTTAAAAATATATATTTTATAATAGTACATTTAATTTAATTATTTTAACTCTAAACTCATTTGCGAGGAAGTAAATTAAACTCAGAAAAAAAAATCTGACGTTTCAGCTCAATTATATTTTAATGGTAATATAGATTATATAGGCATTTGCTTTTTTGCTGATTACCTTTGATGTTATATAGATTGATATATATTTAATACTGAAATACTCATTGATGAACTTCTGTTTGATATAATTTCAATAAAAACATAATAGAAGACTATTATATGTATTTAGTATATATAAGTTCATTTTATCGTGGTTTATCAAAAGTGCATACAATATCAATCAGAGATGAAAAGTGCACTTGTTTTTATTAAACATTTTATGAATACTACAAAAAATAATAGAACGCGATGAATTTTATATCAATTTTCTTAAAATATTGAAATTTCCATGGTGTTATTATAAACTTGTTGTGCTAAACTGTAATTATGATATAAAAAAATAAATTCGCAGTATCACATGTACTGTACACATAATTGTGATAATACTTTACTATTCAAACTCTGATGCTAAGTTTGCAATGTTATTCTTATGGAGAAAACAAGCACTGGATTTAAATGGTAAAATATATTATCACAAACGTGTGTACATAGTATGAACATTAAGTGATGCAGTGTTCTTAAAAAAATATACAACACCACTTCAAGTATAATGAATTGCAATGCTTATAAAATATTAAATATGATAATTTATTAAAATAAAGAAAAGAAAAAAACAAAAAAAAAAAACATGCTCTATCTAAATAAAATTGAATGTTTTATATTGTAGGATATTAAAGTTTTATTTGGTTTTTTGAACAAGCATTTATCGCTTTTGAAACATATGCTTTAATCTTCCAGTGTGAGTGTGTGACAGAAGAGAGAGAGAGAGAGAGACAGAGAGAGAGAGAGAGAGAGAGAGAGAGAGAGAGAGAGAGAGAGAGAGAGAGAGAGAGATTGGCATCCCTTGTGTGCAACACTTCTTCGAGACAAACTTTGCTCTTTGCTTCTTGGTCTTTTTTTTTTTTTTTTTTTTTTTAATATAACGTGTGTTTTTTTTCACAACCATTCCATGATGTGCATCTCTAAAAAGAAGTAAAATACGCAATGCTTTTCCTTTGTTATATATGTCACATAAAAAACCAAATAGATAAAAATGTTTCTTTTTCTAAATTATTGTTGACATAGGATGGTGTTATACTATGTTGTAAATGTAAACTATAAACTTAAGCTATATTGTTGTGGAGTATGTCTATAATATTATGTGTTATCACGTAAATGTTGTAAAGTTATACTCTCGTCACTTCTATATTTATATATATATGGTGCAACAGAATAATTTTTGTATGTATATATTGACACTTTATTTGATATTTACGTCGTTAATTCTATCACTTTATTTTATATGCAGTCATAATGGTATTCAAACTTAATACTTTTTTTTTCTTTAAAGCTTGAAGTAAAAGGTCTAAGATTAGGGGATACATAAACATACGTTTTATGCTTTTTGAAATTCTTAATGTCAAGTTTTAAAGATAGTATGTAGTAAGAAAGTAAACTATAAATGTTATAAGAACTCTTTCATAAAGTCCATTTATCAATTTAGAGTTTAAAACAGATCTGAAAGTTATAATACATAGTAGCATATTATACTTGTGTAACGTCTTTGAAAATTATTTAAATTGCTTGTTTTCTATGGATAATTTTACAGGAAGAAGATATCACAAAATACTTTATCAAATTTACAAAAACAAGATATTCATATTTTCAATAAAAAATAAAAAAAACTATAGCTAACTTTCTTAACATAAAATCTAACATATTTTTAGTCCTATGTATCTCCAAAATAGAAACTTTAATTACTTTTTCACTGCATTGTATTAAGGAATTATCGATCATTATTGATAAGAGTTTATGGAAAATCTGTATAGAAATTACTCAAAAATGTTCTTTTTTAAAAGAAGAAAATGCATTTAAAAGTCTATTTTCACTTCCAAAAAAATGAAAAGATAATAATAATAAAATCTACGAATATTTAAATTTATATAGATTTTAAAAGTAATTTAGATTAAAGTTAATATATTTATGAATCTGCTCTAAATTATTTCATCACTAACGATGATCACTTTAATCTATGAGTAAAATTATGTATACGTATTCATAATTTAAATTTATGCTATAAATATACCTGCAAGCTCGTTTACTACTTTAGTTTTCATGATATTGAGCTTCCATCTTTCTCATAATTTATATATTATTCAAAAAGAAAACTATCCAAGTGAACCCTTATTATATTATATGCTTTATAATAACTTCTGATAACTATAAGTTTAGCAATTTAGTACCCTTGGTATAGATAGAGAACAGGTAATAAATTTTAAAATATCAGTTTTGGTCATATACGATTAATATATATATATATATATATATATATATATATATATATATATATATATATATATATATATATATATATATATATATATATATATATATATATGAAAAGTTAACTTACTTAAGTACTATAGTATTAAGGATTGTAATTTGTAATTCTATAAACTTTGGACGAGTTAATCCATTACAGCAAAATACTTTCATATATTAAATTATAATTTCAATTTTATTTATTAATATAACTTTAAATCGATTGAATCTCTTTTTTTTTTTTTTTTTTTTTTTTTTTTAATATACGAAAAAGTTTCATGGATGACTATCATCATAAAAAAAAAAATTCTAGTATAAAATAATTAGCTAAAAAATAATGTGTTCCAAAAATGGATTGTTCTTATTATTGCAAATAAATATTATTTTATTTGCATTGCACACTTTAGTAGTTTTATAAATAGATGGTTCTGAAGTAGCGCACAGGTGGTGTGGAAAAAGACACACTTTCAATAATTTTCTATACTCTATAGCATTGCGGAATTATAATCTTAACGTTTTTAGAAGAACTTCTGCACTGAAATTCGAAAATTTAAAATGTAGAGCATTTTTATATATTTTTTAACGTTGTATACTGTATAATAAAAAATTTGATATATATATTTTTATATATTTTTTTCTTACCCTAGTATTTTCTCATAAGTATTCTACTTTTCCGTAAAGTACTGAAAACGAAGTATCAATCAGATTTTAATTCTACTTCGATAGGTGGATGAGGGAATGCAAAACATTTTAAGAAGAGAGAAAAAAAAATGAAACAAGATGCGTATAAGATCATGCGTTATACTTAAACAGTATTTTATATATTATGCTAGAGCAAATACCAGTTATTATTTTATTTTTAATTTATAAAAAACAACAACAAAGTTTAAGGATTGAGCTGCTGTATAGCTTCTTATTTCACTTTGAAATGTGACACAGAAAGAGAGAGAGAGAGAGAGAGAGAGAGAGAGAGAGAGAGAGAGAGAATTTCAAAACCTAGAAAATTCAATGCATAAGTTTCACCAGTAAACTAAACACTTCAAGTAGGTCTTTTCAAAGTTTTGCATCTTATAGAATTAAATTGAACAAGGAAGAGTTAGAAAGTTTTTCCCTTTCATCATTTTAGTATCATTGATCAGTTCAAATTAATATATCAGATAAAAGAAAAATGATACATGAAAAAAAAAAATCACTGATTTGTTTACCAATCGTAATATTTTCAAACCAAATCCAATTATATTTACGTTGTACTTTTTGTTAGAAAACAATAATAAAATATTGAATCATTGTTACGAAAAAAAAAAAATAGAGGTTATATACATAATTAAAAATTTATTGTTTTTATGATTGATAGAACATTTTGATATTTGATTGGTACAAAAAACAATTATATTTTAATGACTTGAAACATTATGAATCGAATTTATTTTATAACATGAAAAATATAAACAAACTATTCATTAAATTGAAACAAATAAAAATATAATTTCAAAAAAAAAAATAATTAAAACTAGTTTAAAGTTTTAAATGTTTCACTTAAAAGACTACAAACAGTTTGCCTTCTGTGCTTATTAACAAGTTAGTATTCAAGTAAAAAGTTAGAATTTGTTAATTCTTTAAAACCTAAATTAAATTAAAGTATGTACAAAAAGCTATTATTTACTACTTACAGCTAGAGATTACATATAGTACATAAAGTAATTAAAACAATAATAAACTTATTTAATTTTCTCATCATATAATATATATATATATATATATATATATATATATATATATATATATATATATATATATATATATATATATATATATATATATATATACTGTACACACACACATATATTTTTTGGTTATAAATTAAAATAAATTCACGAATACAAAATAAAGGTTAAATGTTTAAGAACTTACCCTTAAGTTATTTGTAAAAAAAAAAAAAAAAAAGTTTTTAATTCTTTTACAAAGAAAAGTAGTTTTAAGAAGTGATGTTAGTTAAGCACTGAAGCAAAGTAAATATGTGTGTTGTATCTAAAGTTTTTTTCTTCATAGCTTTTTTTTTTTTTTTAACTTTTCTCTTGTTTTACGTAAAATATTTTTCTTTTTGTTTGTCAGTGCGTTTTATTGCTTTATAAAAGTTTATAACTACTGACAAAAAGATATAGAGGCGTGTTGGCCCGCATTATTTTATTTACCATAAAAGCAGTATTCATATTAAATTTATTATGATTTACTTTACCTTTGAAATAAAAAGCATAGTAATTTTTCTTGAAAATATCATTAATAATTTCATATATATATAATATTTTATAACATTGAGAGATTTATATCCATAATTTAATATTTTACAGTACTTAAGTTTTTAATGATATGATGACATGTGATACTGACTGTAATATTTTACATGAAATATTGTGCTGTACGTACACCACGTTTTCCTATATGTACTGTACAGTACAAGTACATACAGTACTTCATACGTAGTACACGTACATAGTAGATTATACAATGGTGTAAAATAAGCTGTTGATAATACTGTATAAGGATGTTAAAATATGACAGAATTCTTTCAACAAGTAAAAAAAAAAGTATATAAATTTTTAAGATTTTTTTTTTTATTTATTTATATAATATCAAAGGCACTTTTATTTAAATATGTTAGTCTATATCATAATATAATGTAAATTTTATATTTTTGATCATTCAGGCGTAAACTTAATATTGTATTAATATAAAAGTTAAAGAAAAAATATTTTTGTAACTTTATATAAATTTTCATTGATGTATATATAAAATAAACATATAATATACATTCAAAGGAAAAAATTTCCTTATTGAAGTGAAATTTAAATATTTAATTTCAAACAAATTTCATCTTTAGAAGGAAAAAAAAATATTAACATGGAACTGGGAATTTTTGTATAATTTTCATTGTTATGGAATAATAATAATAATAAATTTCGTGTCTTTGATATGAAGGGCAAATTAAAAGATCAGACAAAAAACAAAAACATTCACACATTCGCGTACTAAGGTGAGGTGTGTTCAGTCTTTTTTTTTTTTTTTTTTTTTTACTTATTGTGGGCACCAGTTATTACTACAACAATGACAACAGCAACACCAAAGTACAATAATTCAATTCAATGAACCTTGTATATGAGGTTGGATTTTAAGTAAAAGTTGACAGAGGCAGTTCAGAGTTTATATATTAAAAATAATAGTAAAAAAAAAAAATAGTAATAAATAAATAAAACGGAGAGAAAAAGTGTTGTTTTTATAATTTTTTTCTCTATACTTGTAAAGCAAATTTGTAATTATTACGTGGTGGTTGAGTTTTGGAAGGTTTTGGAAGAATTAGGGTCCGGGTCCGAACCCCTGGTTTTTATATCGTACGATTGATCTCCGCATTTGTACTGTATACGCACAATTGTGATAATATATTTTAGCATTCAGAAAATAGTGCTATATACTTGTAATGTTATATTTATGAGAAAATCACGTGTTGAATTTAAATTGCTTACAATTGTGTGTACAGTATAATATACATATTGCTTACTATATTATAGTACTATACAGACACAGTGATTTAACTCTATTCTTATAGGAACACAATGCATTCATATTCGTGTGTGCTTTTCCATTAACTTGGAAAGTCCTTAACTGTCGATAAGACAATGTCTTGACTGGGACTGGGATTGGTGTAGCACATTAACACATTATGAGGAGAATAAAAAAAAAATCATATTACAATATTCTGTATTATACAGTACTGTACAAGTGTGTTTTATAAACTTCTCGTTGAATGACATTGTAAATAAATTTTAAATCTTGAACATTATAAAGAAAATATTATTAAGAGAAAAAAAGCAACAAAATTTATAAAATTAAAAAGATTGTCTTTCCAGTTGAATAATAATAATTAAAAGTTTGATCCTGAATCATCAGATACTTATAAAATTTCTTATATAATAAAAAAAATATATTGCTAGACTAAAACAGATGCTTAATTAGTTTAATTAATATCAAAGCCTTGTCATTGAAAACTTATGAATTTTCAATTTTCTTTTAAACTTTCTATAATATTGTAAGTTTCAAGATCTCATTCTTCATTCAACTTCAAAAGTTTATATATTCAGCAATTTGTCACACCTATATAAAATTAGTTTAATAATTAATATTTTGCGCTAAATAGAGAGTAATAAAATTTAGAGCACAAAATTTATAACTTTTAGTAGTTTTACATAATAATAATGATGATGATTTTTAAGCTTTGATTTTTTTTTATTCCATATGTTTGTTTTTACTAATACTTATAAATTTAAAAAAAAATCTTCTTTACTGGATATTTATAATATATATAATATTATATATATATATATATATATATAATATTATATATATATATATATATATATATATATATATATATATATATATATATATATATATATATAACAATATCAGCATGGTATATGCATGTCGCATACTTTTCTTACTATGCATGTTGTGTTTTAATTTCCTCTCGCATAATTTATTACATATTATTTGCATATAAATTTCTTACCTTTATATAACAAAAAAATACATTATTCAATAACATGCAAAAACCCAAGTAACAAATTACTCCACGATATCATTAGAATGACACCGTGTCTATTAATAATATTAAAAATAATGCAACAATCAATATAGTTTGTCAGTTTTTAAATATAATGTAAAAATCATGTGTTCCGCAACTTTTCCTTGTAAATAAAGCTACGTAAGTAAAATGTACTTTAAAAAAATAACACTCAAGTAACTCGTCATGTAAGTTTTTTTTTTTTTTTTTTTTTTTTTTTTTTATTAAGTACTGAAGATGTTTGAACAAGTCTAATAAGACAAGCCTAAGGGAACCCTTTCAATCACAGGCTAAAATGAAAAAGAAGAAAAAGTTACAATCACTCTATAAAGAAAAACCTTTTTCACTTCAATATATTAACAACTTATCAACAAATACTTACACTCACACAAAAGTCTATAACAACGATAATCTGACAAGTAAAAAGTATACTCACTAGAGTATTGGTTAAGAAAAAAAAAATTGACGTCTCAATTCATTCTATTTTAATATTTGATATAAATGCTATCAATATTTCAAACCTTAATGTAAATTATTTACTAACAAAAAGTTTCAAAATCTCTTCATATTATATAGTTTAAAAAATTTATACTTAAGTGCTTTTCCATAACATCACTTTTTAGTATTTACAATATAAATTTTAATTTATTACCATTAATAAAAAAAAAATGATGTTACTTTATAAAACAAGTGTAAATATTTTACATGTGAAAAAAAAAATGTTGAATTTTTTTTTGTAGCATGTGCAATGTTTTGTTAAATGATAATCGATATATAATGTAACAGTATGTTATACTTTATTAATAAATATATTATATTATACCATATTATTATAAGGGACAAATATTATACCATCATGGCATGCAATATACATCTTAAAATTTAGGTCACTGCAATAATGGATTATAATCTTTTTTAAGAGTCATCACCATAAAGAGTTTTTGTTTATTAAATTGGAAGTATGTTTTACTTGATTAATTTTGTTTCTTCGTGTTTTCTATCAAGGGAATAACGAGATAAAAATTGTGTATAACAAAGCACTGTAAACACTACAATATAAATAATTAAAAAATTAATTCACATTGGTGGTTTACTTTATGTCATGTCAAGTTATAGTCTTCGGTTCGGTTCCGTCCTGTTTTTTTTTTTTTTTTTTTTTTTTAATAATCTTTTAGCATTTTATTTTTATTTGTATAATTATACTTATTTTTGCATATGTTTTAACATAGCAACATGGAATTTTTGTCTTGTGTTGTACTTTTAGGTAATAACTGTGATTTTTTCCTGTAAACTATGCGTTTACACAGTATTGTACATACATAAGGGTTTTTATTCCCTAAAGGCAGCAAATAAAAACGTGAGAAAATGAAGGAAAAAAAATCACGCAGAGAACAATATCAAAGTTAGAAAAACGTGAAACAAAAAGGGAAAATAAAAAGATGTATAAAAAAAATCTAAAGTTTCAGTTTTTTTTTTTTTTTTTTTTTTTCCTTCTTCTTCTTCTTTTTTTTTTCTTTTTTTTTTTTTTTCTTACTATAAAATTCTTTTTAAGTTTTGTATGCGTTGAAAAAACAATTTCCATTCTTGAACAAATTTTCACAATACTATTTTAAAATGTCTAAAATTAAAACATTCTTCACTTTATTATTTGTGTTAAGGGATTTTGTTTGTCTTACAAACTTTTACCTCGTACGTAGTATGAGGATATTTGCATAAAAAAATATACATCCATATAATATATATATATATATATATATATATATATATATATATATATATATATATTATATATAAAGTAAGACGCTTTTCGTTATAGTGTATATAAGACGTAAATTGCTAAAATAAATTAATCAATTAACTTTCCTTCATTTCAAACTTTATGCATATAAAATTTTATAGATATAAAACATAATTCTTTTAATAAAAAAAAATCTTGGCTAAATTCTAATGAACGAGATAAAATTTTAGTGTATAAACTGATTTAAAAATTTTCATTAAAAATGAAAATGTTTACCTTTTTACACCAGTTTTTAATTTTATTCTCTCTCTCTTTCTCTCTCTCTCTCTCTTTCATCGTCATTATTTATGCATAATTTTGTAAAAAAAACATAATTAAAAAAATAAAAGGCAAATAGAGTTGTGCAATGACATGCATTAATATTGAAAAATAAAAAATTTCACACAATGCAGTACACAAAGGAAAGAAGAACAAAAGAAGTGGTTTAGTTTATACCTTCATTTCAGAAAAAAAAAATCTAAAAAAAACGTTTCTAAAATAAACTAATTTAAAAAATGTTTGTGTTAATATTTCTGAACGTTTCTAAATAAAATAAAAAACTACATTAACTTTCAACAGTATTTTTTTTAAATGCAGAAATATAGACTAAAATGATAGTGATAGTATAAAAATATGTTGTTGTTTTTTTATACATTTGAACTATAGACTCCGTGAAAGAGCGTTATTGTAGTACTATATAAATCATTATGATTCTGATACCTGCCGAGCCGAGTATATTTGCATGATAAACTTCAATCTATTTGGTACACAATATACTATATCGCATCAACTGTAGCGCTCAACACTGAAAATAGAAATTTATTTAAATGTATTCTACATAAAAAAATATATCATTTATACATACAAAATATTGAAGTTTATTCCAACATGAACAATAATTTGTATCGTCATCTCGTCATCTCTCTCTCTCTCTCTCTCTCTCTCTCTCTCTCTCTCTCTCTCTCTCTCTCTCTCTCTCTCTCTCTCATTCTCTCACAAACATAAACACCCAATAAACACTACTAAATTAACATAACTACATAATATACACGGAGAAACTCTGTTATCCGACAGTCGGATAAAACGAGTGTTTTATCTGGAACCAGCTTACAAATCATCCGAAATTCTGATAAATTTTCCGTTATGATTAACTTCTATTACATACAGTATTAAACTTTATATTATTTGTAAGATTAAAGTTAAGCGCGATCCTTCTGCTTAAGTGTAGTCTTGGCAAAGTATTGAATCTTAATAGATGTGCGATAAAAATTTATCAGAATATCCAAGATGTTGATTTATATTAGAAATATATTTACTATTAATCGGGAATCATATAAATGTTAAGTAAATGTTTCAGCTTGCATCCAAGTATTTAGCGCGGCTAGAGAATAAGCACAGTCTGCAGATAACGTTTTATCCGAAATTCCTACTAACAGAAAGCGCAGTTCAGCTCTTTCCGTGATTTGACTTTTGCATCCCCGTGGTGGTGTAAAGCATCGTGTGATGGCTCATATGTTTGTAATGTCGTATGTTGTTTAACTAAATCTAGTAATTGACGGTGAATAAATTAATTATAGTGAGTAGTGAGTGTGTTATATAAAGTGCTGCAATTCATTGGAAATGATGAACAAATCTTCTCTTGCGGTTCACCTCTCAACAGTGCATATATGAATAAAAAATAAACAACCTTGTCGGCCTAGCATCTACATCACTTCTACTACCTTTGAAATGTAAGTATATAATATTTTTATATTTTAACATTTTCAAAATTTGTTTCTTCAAAAAGTTTTTAATCAAGCCATAGACGGCTATATGAGATTTTAATATTATATTGTCTATAGCAATAGCACTGTATATTATAATAATAAATAATTAATGTCTTGGTTTATAACATTTTTGCAGAAGACTCCACGGCTGAGATGACTACGTCCTTTCTTTTGTACAGCGGAAGGCATAGGCAAGAGGTGTTAGGGAGCAGGACCATATTTAAAATGTAAGATAACATTTTCTTATTTTCTCCTAATAAGTAATATCTAATAATATATTATACTTCCAAACCCGCTCTCTCTCTCTCTCTCTCTCATCTCTCTCTCTCACACACACTGTCAATTCTTTTTATATGCCTAAAATTATTCAATGTAAACATAAATATAGCATTTTTGTGAATGATTTTAACTAAATTCTATAGGATAATTTGATTCTAAAATTCGAACCATTTATAATAAGTTTTAAGAGATTTACTAAAATTGTGTGTTATTTACAGAGACCGGGCTGTCACAGGAACAACACAGTGACTTCTACGACCGAGATGGCCCTGGACCACTGAACAAACAGATACTTCCCAGCCAGCAATGACCGTCACTGTGCAATGTGTATCTTAAGTGAACTGAACTGTGCTGCAAAATCAGTGAAATAATTGACAGACATTTTTATCATTTTTGTTGAACACTATATAATAGTATCTTTATATTATATTGTTAAAAAAATTCTGTGTAAAGTAGTACTTTAATTTTCATGTGTATTATTCACTGCAAATTAAATATGATTAAATTAAAAATTATTTTAATATTTTTTATCAAAATTTATCCTAAGTGCTAATTTTTCTTGCATAATATAACTAATATAAATAAAAAATAAATATATAGAGGTAAGTGAAAAGTAATAAAGTTTTGAATTTTTGTCACTTTTATTTAAAATAAACTTAAATTATTGTAATGTATCTTTATACATGTGCATAACAAAAAAGTGATGTACAAAAACTGGACATAAAAATATTTGGTTAAGTTTTTGTACATTATACTTTTTTGTTATGTATATGAAATGCATTGCAATAGGTTATACTATATGTATACATTATAAGTTAAATTTTCAATATAATATATAGATAAAACGTTATCAGAAATGACAGGTAGTATATTAGCAGAATATTAGGATGTAGAGTAAGCCGAAAATCGGATAACTTTCAATTCACAGCGCCCGCTTAAACTCAAGGAGAAAAATCGGATACTTTTTAGTCTGAGCGCTACGCTAACCTTTTATTATAACTGCACGCTACCTTTTAGTCGTATTTCGGATAGTCTCTCAGTCGATCTCCCTGCTTATAATTAATAATGAACAAAAGTTAACTTCTAAGTCTAAATTTTTCTTGCCATCATTTTTATCAGGTAACCTGATAAAACTTAAGCTTTTTCTACTAACAAAGTTTCTCCGTGTAGACATCCATATTATGCTCCATGCAAATATAATGCATTGCAACAATACAAAACAAAAAAGTAATTGACTTTTTTATAAAGTTTCTAACTTATACATTGCTATGAACAGACGTAAAATATTATTTTGGTTCATTTGTTCAAAGAATAAAAGGGCTTTACAAACTATAATTTTGCATGTTTCAAATAATAAATTATCTATGCAAAATCCTCACTATATATACAAACTACGCACATTAGTATCGACCAAGAAGAAAAGGAAGAAGAAAAAAAAAGTCTCGTTCACGCATATAAGCTTTATAATATATCATCTCTAGGCTTAAGCTTGATACCCTTGTTTGCTATTGTATGTAACCATATTTGTTATAGGCTCAACATGGAGGATTTACATGTACGAGACATAATCAGTTATCATTAACTTCTGTAATAGATTATACATTGTATCAACATCCTTAAAAATCTCTCTCTCTCTCTCTCTCTCTCTCTCTCTCTCTCTCTCTCTCTCAATTATCTTGAACTTCTTTTTACACTGAGTATGTGTTGCAGACAATAATGATGATGACTAATATGATTTTTTGCGATGGCTAATATTAGAAATGCTATGCTACGAAACAATTGATTGATTGACTTCTTTTTCATTTTGATGCCATACATAATGACAATGGCAAATAACAATTCATAAAAGATATATAAACAGTTTAAAAAACTCAATTCACACTTTTTTTAAGTCAACAAATTAAAAAACACGTAAACGTTTTCAGATGCTACTGCATGCTACATAGCATCTGAAAACGTTTACGTGTTTTAAAATGTGTTGACATAGCTATGTATGACTGTAAAAAACTTTGATTTGAGTTTTTTTTTTTTAACTGTTATATTATATGGTGTAAAAATATCATTTACGTGTGTTAACCTGTCATCAAAAATCAGCGAGAGTTACAGCCCTTTTGTCTAAAAGGCAGAGACAAGAAGAAAACATTAACATTTTGCATTTATAGGTCAATAAATGTTCTTTTTCACACATCACCAAACACTTGATAGGACATACATGAAATAACATTAGTGTGTTTCGAAACCCAACTGTGTTATAGCAATCATCAGAACATTTTGAATTAAGCAGCCCGCACAACATTTTCATACTAATTTTTACCCATTTTTGACGTCATAAACAGAAATATTCATTCTAATAGTATACTTTATAGTTTTTTATAGGTAAAAATTGTCATCCGTTTTGGAGATCCCATTTTTTGTTTTATCATTAAATTCAGCATATTATCATTCATATTATTATAATTTTCTGATTTTCTATCAAATATCAAATATGTAATTAAAATTGCACTATATTTTGTTTTAATGCTGAAAGATTTCTTGTTTGATATAAAACTGTCGCGATTGTTTCATAAGTATATAAAGTATAATGGAAAGTAATGCTCTTATAATACTAATACTGAATACATACTATAGCTATTTACAACATTTTTACATTATCATGCCAGTAACAGCAATATTTTTTTTCACTATACTTATAAATGAGGTCATAGATATTCGATGAATCTTCTAATACTTTACTAAAGGTTTTCTTTAAACCATAGCAGTAATATTCTATATTTTCTTGAGATATTCTATAATCTTAGTTTTAAATTAATGTGTTTTTTGTAATTTATACTGACGTAAGTATAATTGTGTTCATAAAAAATTGTGAAAAGAAGCTAAAGTTTTGCGCAAAAGACAATTGTTTTTATCAATTTGATTTTACATTGGTTTGATATATGAATATATATATTACGTTTTTCATAATCGTTAAAGGCGTAGAACACCTTGAACAAAAAAACATCGTGTATTTAACATACGTCTTATATCCTAACAAACCTAAATATCAACGTTGATTTGGACGGAGTCATTGATTTCTAATTTAGTTTCCATTCACAAAATGGTAACTGCGGGTTAATGACGTCACATATTACTAGTTTACGCGCGCGGAAACAAGTGAACTGTGAGGTCATAAACCCGCAGCTGCAATTTTGTGAATGGAAAATAAATTAGAAATCAATGACTCCGGTCAAATCAACGTTGATATTTAGGTTTGTTAGGATATTAGACCAGTTTTTTGTTCAAGGTGTTCTACGCCTTTAAAGACTTAAATTTTTAAAAAAGTGTGAAATAAGGTTTAGGCTTGACGGTATCATTGTCTAACTCATACTCTTGCACCTAATCTCAACACACGAGTAATGAAATAATAGTGTACGTATTGTCGTATATAATTCGCTCCATTTAGGTGAATATTAAAAATAGTTATCTTTAAGACTAATTAAATGTGGGTACTAAAAATTTAAAGAGGTATGATATAAATGAAGATGGCATCTACTACAAGGATTATAATAAACCTTGCATCTGCTACTAGTTATGTTAGAAATAGAAGTAACGACATTTCAGTGATAGATAATATTGATAAATTATTGTATAATAATATAACCGAATGCTAGTTGCCAAAACTTTAAACTTTGATTTTCAAAATTCATTTACTTAATAGTACTGTAGCAAAATGTTGTCTTGGAAATTCTTATAAAATGTATTTGAATTCAAAAGTTGTTTATTTATTTTTTCTATGATGTTGCATGCCCAGCTATGTGTTTAGTATTTCGCATTAGATGTGTCCAAATTGTTAAAAAAAAATTCGAAAAGCTATTATTTAGTAAAGGACAAAATTCCTGTACTATATAGGCATTTTACGTGCTTTAATTTTACTTTATATTACCATAAGAGCCGATTTTTTCACCCAAATTTTTTTATATTTGACTTTTTTTTTCTTGCAAATTTTAAATTTACAGGAATTGTGCTTTCAGGGCATTAAAAATTGTTATTAAATAAAAAATCCTGCTACTTTAGAATTATATGCATGGTGAACCAGTATTCCTGTTTATAGCTTATAATATAAATACCTAAGTATGTATATACTTTAAAAGATATTAAACTTACGCACTAAAAGCAAACAATTTAAATATATTTTACGAAAAAATAAAATAAAATAGAATCATCTATTTAAACATAATATAGTAAGTTTGACTCTGCTTACGTATTATTAAATTAATCTTTAAATAATACATAGTTCTTAAAGGCATAGGCAACATGAAAACATTAGCATTTTATATCACAAAACACTTGATGGGAGCTACATTATTAACATTAATTGGTCTCAAAACCCAACTGTAACGCCGTAGCAGTGATCAGAAAATTTCAATTTATGCAACCCGCACAAACTAGTTTTTGCTTGTTTCTGACGTCATAAACAGAAATATTCACGAAAATTGCATACTTTAAAGTTTTTTCACGCTTTCTTGTGGAACGATATTTAGTTTCTGGTAAAAATTATCATCAGTTTTGTAGACCCCATTTTGTGTTTAATGATTAAAAAGAACATGTTGTTTCATGTTTTCTATGCCTTTAAATACTGTACGTACAGTACGTACGTACAATAGTGTTACAAAAAAGAAATGTATTGTTGCTAGTTACTTGTAAGCACATTAGAGACTTAAGGGACCGTGTATGTTGAAACAGTCTCCATAAGATTAGCATGCAAAAGAGACGTTTAGTATTTACGTTCTCTCTCTCTGAATATAATGTAATTATGAATGAAATTCATTATGCTGTAATCAGCATAAAATTTCGCTTTGAGGCCTGTTGCTAGAATTTTTATATTATCAATAGAATTTTTTATAATTAATTTCAAAGTTTGATAAATTTTTAGTGAAATTGTATATTTATTTTAGTGGTAACAATTTCTGTCGTCAATAAGTCTGCGTACGGTATAATAATACAATAGTACTGCTGCACCTTCGTAATGGAAAAAGTGTGTAGGGATTATAAACTATTGTAGTTGCAGACTCGGTGTCTCCTTTTATTCCTTTGTAGGGATATGCCGCTTTTCTGCAAGGTGGAAAAAATCTCATCCAATAATTGAAAATATTTAAATTATGCGTAGTCTAATATTTTATAACTCAAATTACATACTTTTTTTCAAGCCTACTAGTTCTAGTCATACAAATTTAAACATTTTAATAAAATGCCTACACGATAAAGACAAAAAAAAAAAAAAAAAAAAAAATCTTTGCATCTTATTGATTTTAAAATGAAATATTATGTTTGTTTTCTTTCCCCTTCATTTAAGATTTACATTTACGAGCAAACAAATAAATAAATTAAAATAAATAAGTTAATGAATAATTTAAAAAACTAAATTAAAAATATATTAATAAAAATTACGTATTATTATATTAAACAATTAATAAATAAAAAAAAACTATTCGCATACAACAGTTCTGACCAGCACATCAAAATCTCCGTCTTTCCTCCCTTACATCGCGGCCGCGATTTCAAAAAAAAAAAAAAATTCTTTCACACTTTTTTGTAGCTATTCATGTATTTTTTTTTAATCATTAGTGTTCGCTTACCACTAAAAGCTTTTATTGTATCCGAAAATGACTTAGTAAGAATTTAAAAGAACATTTTTTGTAATAAAAAAAAAAATGTGCAGTATTTACCTATTTTCAAAATTGACATTTTTTCTATTATGCTATAGACAATTGCAAATTGAAAACTTACAGCTATTTTCCACGAATATCGAATGTTATTCTTTTTCCGGGAATTTTGCGACACCATTAGGGTTGGTCACGGTATAAAATGAAGGGATTTTTTGAAATTATTTTATTGTCACACAAAGTTGCAACCAGACAACTTCATGTAGTGTTGTATTTATTTATTTGCTATCTTTTTGAACATGGGTAAAAGAGGTGTTCGAGATTTTACAGGAAAACATTTATTTCCTAGTGGTCGTAGAAAATCAAATCTGGGGGGGAATTTAAGAAAGTATCGGGAAGAAATAAAACTAGATATTAGCGTGAACGTCAACAATGAACAGGATCAAGTTCAAATTGATCAATTAAAAGGTGTGATAGAAGACTGTTGTACGGTGATCAACCCCAAAACTGCTAGATGTGTTTCTGATGCAGTAGAAGACAACAATAAGGTAAGAATTAATGTTGAATCGATTTCTTGTCATAGTTTTAATGTAAAATACTTAGTTACTAAATATGTATTATTTTATTATTACATTGCAAATATAAATTTATTTATTATTAATATAATTTAATACTCGTAATGATACTTATGTTAAATTTTATATAAAATATAAGAAAATGGCAATAAAAAAACTTTGCAGTTTTTCATTTTAATAAATAATAGAACTGAAAAATAATTTTTTTATATACAAATCAAATTTAGTATATTACAAAAGTATACTGTAATTTAAAAACAACTTATTTTGGAACTATATGATTGTAAATTTTATTAAAAGTTTTAAAACAAATCAAATTTTATAATTAGCTCAAAAGCTCTTTGTTTTTCACGCATTAACAAATTAAAAAATTATACTAATTTTAAAATTTATAATTATTTAAAAAATGAGTTGAAAAAATTAGAAGAATTAATATAGAAATATATATAGTATGAAAAATTCATGTACGCCGTGATTTTATGTAACACCTAAGTTGTAAGTTGTGCATTGTATCTTAACTTTATGTATTATAATTAGTTAAAATATATTTACCTCTTGTTATATTTTTATTAATTTTTTTAAGTTCAAAAAGCTGCAAATCGCAAGCATATTATATATAAAATGTCAAATTAGAATATGTAGCTATGTAACAGAAATAATATGGATTTATAAAATCATTATATAAATACTTTGAGTTAATTTAAAAATAATAATATTTATACTGCGTTCTAAATATTTACTAATTTATGTTATATTATGCACGTTCAATTGTTTTGTATATTTTCTAAAAGAAAACTAACATGAAAAAAAAAACTTCGCTGATTTTATTTTTTTTTTATTTTTTTTTCATTTATTTAATTTTTTTTTGAGATGCGTGTAATATATGATGATTTTCAATATAAAATTTTTTACATGTGTTATTATTTTAAATTTCGTTATTATTAAAGGTCCCCCCATAAAAAATGCATTGGTATAGTAATAAAGCTTACAAGCAAAATTATACATTGTTGAAACGCGCAATGTTTTAAAGCGTAAACTGCGTATAGTATATATTATATTATAATATACATCGTATCATACATTTTTCTTTTAAGGTAATAATTTTAATAATTGTAACTTTGATTAAATGTTTTGTTTTATAGGAGCAACAGTGCTGCGCTCTAACAAAAGTTCCTTCTACATCAACTTACAACACCGCAACTACTCCATCGACTTACACCACACCTGCAGAACTTACGGCGAAATTACATGCCGTTAATGTCAATTTAAATGAAAGTGAATTGATGGACGGAATAGATATACTTCCTCAATCACCATTACACAAAGCCTCGTCCTCAAACACCGTATCATGCAACCATCAATATCATTCTAATTTGTCAGCACAATGCAATACGACAGCCCCTGCCGCTGCAACAGTAGAACCTAATGTTATTGTAAAACTAGTTTCACCACCAAATCAAAATAAGTTAATTAAAAGAAAAAAACGAATAATCTTAGAAAATAGCATTGAGGGCCGCCGTGTTGTGGATATTTGTTATTTTTTTAAATCATTGAAAAATATAGGCCGCCATAAGCCATATACGTGTGGTTTTGAGGACATGGAGGTCGAAAGTGAAACAATGTTTGGTATGCGTAGCTGTTTTACTTTCAAGTGCAGTAAGTGCAACACTAAGAGAAAAATATTCACGGAGGACAAGAATGATGATTTAAAATTATGTACCAATACTGCAGCAGCTATGGGAATCATAAGTGCGGGTATCGGCTTCACTCAATTTGAATCACTATGTGGTGCACTCAATATGCCAACCTTCTCTCCTGGGACGTATCAACAATACCATGACCTCGTTGCTGAGGGCATAAGTGATGCAGCACTCAAACTTATGGAGGAGGCGGTGGAGGAAGAAAAACAGCTCGCGATGGATGCTGGGGATGTAAGCGACGATGGAACACCGTTCATCCTCGTCGTTGTTGACGGAAGTTGGCCAAAACGAGTATACCGCGGAGGCAACTATTCATCGCTCTTTGGAACTGTGAGTATATATTTTTATACGATATATACGTGATTCAGTGGTTACCGGTGCTTGCATAAGTAATACCAAATAATAAAGTAATAAAAACGAAATTAATAATAATAATTTAAAAATAATTTAAATTTATTAACATATATTAATTTGTAAATAAAAAATTATTTCTCCCTACTTTTCAAATATTTGGCCTAAAATAATTTGCAATTAAATTTTGTAACGCAATTTCAAAGCTATTATATTATTATTTACATTTTAATAGAGGGTGCGGGATGATCGTAGCACTAATTATTATTGTCCCTTGTAAACAATATTTTATTTTATAACTAATTTTTCCTATTTATATTTAACGCTGTCATATATTTTTTTATTATTGTTAATATGAACCTGATATTTTATTTACAAATTAAACAATACGCAGCTATGATTTTAATTTTTGAAACTGCAATTTTAAATAAACAATTAATTCTATTTTCCCAATTACATTATATATTTTTTTTTTCATTCTTTTAAATTTTTTTAGTTATGCCTAAATATTTGATGTATATAATATATATATTTAATAATTTCATTGTTGTTTTTTCTTGTGTGTTTTAGGCGGTTATTATTGGGTATCGCACTGGGAAAGTGATATTTGTCGGCATTCGTAGTAAGTACTGCCAGATATGTCATCGCGCAGCTTTGAGAGAGGAGGAACCACGTGAACATAACTGCATAAAGAATTGGAGCTCGGACCAAAGTTCTTCAAGCATGGAAGCTGATATTATCGTTGAGGGGTTCATTCAAAGTTACCCCGTGTATGGTATACGATATAAGTGGTTTATTGGGGATGGAGATAGTAGCGTTTATCAGAGAATTTTAGAGGCTCGTCCATACGCAGAAATGACTGTAGAAAAAATTGAATGCAGAAATCACCTTTTACGTAATTTTTGCACAAAATTAAGAACCTTTGCTAGGGGTGGAAAAAATGGCCCACCAGCGTTGAAGCGTACTGTACTAGGTAAAGTTATGAAAATGCGTACAGGTGTAACTGAGGCTATAAAACATAGAAAAAAATCAACCTTAACATTGCCTGAGAAATCTTCATTGCTTAGAAAAGACATTGAAAATAATCCATTGCATTGCTTTGGGGATCATTCTAAATGTGACCTTTATTTTTGTGATGGAAAAAATAAGGAAAATGAAGAGAATTTAGTTCCAAAATTAAAACAAGAAAAAATGTGGGAACCTATATTAGAAACATTTACTCCACTCATTGTAAACAGTCGCAGTCTTATTTTTGATGTTGACAGTAACAGTGCAGAAGGCTGTTTCTCTCTTGCAAATAGGTATTTGGGAGGTAAAAGGTTATTTTTGTCAAGATCGTATGAGCCGAGAATGAACTGTACTATTGTACAATTTCATACTGGTGAACTTCAACGTATGATAACCAAGGGGTTAATCGGCCTTAGCCCGGGTAAATATACAAAACAAGCTGAACAAAAACAAAAGAAAAAAAATCGTACTGTAATTAAACGTAAAAAAAAATCACTGTTTAAAGCTGATCAATGTAATAATGCAGATTATGGTTCTAATTGTGCTCGTCCTGATATGGACTCAGAGAATTTTGAGTTAGAAAAAAATAAATATTTGGATAGTTTAAAAATGTCCGAATCGGAAATTATTATCTTTGAAAGAGAAACCACCTCACAATTTAATAGTGAAATGTTCAAAGAGAGACACAGAAAAATGCTTACGGCATCAACTTTCGGCAAAGTTTGTACAAAATTAAAATCTACAAAGTGTGATAATATAGTAGTAGGCAAATTGTATGTGGACTTATCAACCAAAGAGTCCGTGCAACATGGCATTGTAAATGAAAAAAATGCACTTGAAGCTGTGGCTGCCGCTACTGGTGAAATAATTGAACCGTGTGGTCTTTTTATAGATAAAACTCGTAATTATTTAGGAGCAAGTCCCGATGGATTAGTTGGTTCTACAAAAATAGTTGAGGTGAAATGCTTATTTACTGGGAGGGATGAATCGCCAGATGATGCAATTAAGAAAGGGTTTTGTCCATTCTGGAGACTGAATAAAGACAAAACAATTGGGGTGGTAAATACAAATCATCATTGGTATTATCAAATACAAGGTCAATTAAACATCACAGGTAGAGACACATGTATATTTGGTGTCTGGACTAAAAAAGAACCACACATTAAATTAGCATACATTCAAAGAGATATACTTTTTTGGGAAAATATGGTAGAAAAATTAGAATCATTTTACATGACCTGTTTACTACGAGAACTTGTTGACCCTAGGAGAAAGCGCGGCATAAAATCTATGTTCAACCCTCCTGAAATATTAGAAGCTAACCGAGCATTACAGGCAAAAAGGGATGAAAATAAAAGAAAGAAGCTTGCCACAGAACTAGAATCCACGCAGAGCTCATCTAGCCAATAAATATGTAATTTTATATACTCCCCCGTTCATTAAAAAAATGTAGTTAATATTATTTAAAATAAAAATTTCCCTCTACTTAAAATTTCAACATTAACTGGGTAGGAAAAATATACAATGTAAATATATTTGATGAGTGAAAGTAAATAGTGCATTTTATAATGTAAAAATAATAATCGGGGATGAAAGAAAATGTTTCAGTTTTTTTATGCATGCATAATTATGAAAAAAAATGTTAAACAAACTTAGTTGTATATTATATTGTTTGAAAATAAAAAAATAAATTAATATATGTATTTTGAAATGCTGATTTTATTTAATTCCATCTTATTTAAATTTTTCAAGAATTGATTTTATATTAAAAGTTGTAGCAGTGATAAATAAATAATATTGACAATTTTCGTTGTATTACTAACTTTAAAATTTGATATCAATTTAGAAATTTAAACATAATATTTTTTAAAATTTTTAATTTTTTGCAGCACTGTTTTTTAAATTTTTTATTTAATAATTACTTTTTGTAAATAATTTTTAATGTTTATAGACAGCCAAAAAATATTGGAGTTAATGGAGTTAAGTGTCAAATTATATTAATTAAAATAAATATAATGTTAATAATATAATAACATAAACACGGAAGTAAAAAAAAAATAACACTTGCATAATACTATGTATCTATACACATACATTTATTTTAACCCTCTTTATATTTTTTTTATGTACTGTCTCCCTTTCTTTCTCGCTCTTTATAATAATACTTTACCTGATAATACCTGAAAATAAATCACGGTACCAACTTATGAAAATTCTTACTAAAGCTATTAACTTTTATTTTCTTATTTTAAAAATTAATATCTCTTTGTCTGCAAATATTTGAAAAAAATTGAAAACGCAGCTCAAAGCAAAATTTTATTTACAATATTCTGCTCTAATTTCAAGATTCTAGATACAAAATTGACAATTTGAAGGCGTAAATACGATTTCCCGTGCTTTGTATATAGGGATTACCAACATACACGGCCCCTTAATTATGAAATGAACATGCGTTAGTCGTAAATAGAGAAGATATATATATATATATATATATACACACACACAATTATATTTTATATATATATATATATATTTATATATATATTAAATACACTGCAATGGAATGCTATGTGCCTGTTTATCAAAGTGACACTTAAAATATACAGAATATCACTAACTGTTTACAGTGAGTTAAGTGTTGCATGACTTATTTCAAACAAAAAAATTGATAAACATTTTTCATGTTAATGCAGTTCTTAGATTGAGAACTCACATTATATATTTAAACAAGATTTATAAGAAGACAGGATGTATCTTTGCGTGTTATATTATAATTAAAATTATTTTTACACACGGATATTATATTTTACATTATATTTATTACCATATTTTATGATGCAAAATGTAATGACATATTTTTATAATGAAATGAAATATCTCGTAAAAAAAAAAAGTCATTTATGTTTTTGTTTTATTTCTGTTTTTCATTTCAAAATTTTATTGCTTTTTTTTTTAAACTTTTTTAAATTAGAGAAGGGATTTAGGTTTTTCCTTGAAACCCATTGAGAAAAGGGTTTATATCATAAGAACATACAGATTACATCGGATAATACACATTCATTTCTTTTCTTTAAATCTCAAACAGTATAAAGATAAAGATATACCTTCTCGATATTTTATGGTATATATCATTGGATATAGAATGGTAGATATTCTGACTTCAGTCTTTTAAAGAATGGAAAGAAAGAGTGAAAAATAGAAGCTGTGATAGCAAAATACTTTCTCAGATTCTTACCAGTACTTCTTTTTATTACTTTTGAAAAAAAAAAAAAAAAAAAAAAAAGAAGAAGAAGAAGAAGAAGATATTCGTGTCCCTTAGCCTACTTACCTCAAATAAGTTTTATTATATAAAATGCACTACTTTTCAATAGTGCTGCTAACAATAGATATGATCATTAAATGCCAGCTTAATACAACTTTTCTTGCAATACACAAAGAAAAAATTGAAATGTTCGTTTCGTTTAGAATTTGCAGAGCAAGAAACTTTTTTTTTTTTTTTTTTTTTTTTAACAAGCATGAAATACGAAGGAAAAAAATTGAACAAAATATAAAGAAAAGAAAGTACTTTCAAGTTATGAACATATAATATTAAGTTGAAAACTTACTGAACAATTTGACATTATTAGTCTTGCTTTTTAGGACTATTATTAATAAAGAATCCAGTGATGGAACTCAAAATATGACAAAAATGTAATATACATTCCATGTATAATTTTTTTTTTATAATGTCGATATTACGCAACACAAAACATGTTTAAATATCTCAAAGGAACTTCACTTTATAAGAGAGAGGGATATATATAAACGTCTTCTTGTATGTCCACTTATTTATGTTACAAGTAGTACTGTACGTGTCTTCAAAGATAGTTCAATTGCAGTACTTATAAATAGTTTTTATAGTTTGTTAACTCTATAATAGTTGTCGTCATATTTTATACTGTCATATACTTCATGATGCGTTCTTTTTTTTACTTGTACATCGTTACAAAGTTTGAAAATGCCCTCAAGGGTCATTAGTCTATAGTCTATATAGCTTACATATATACAATGACCCTATATAGATAATTTCAAATAAGTTTTCAATAAACAATGATTGTTTATGACTGCATGCTTATGTTTACTCAAAATGCGGAAAAGGAAGTGCCGGAAAAGGAAACCATGTGACGGTAAAAGTGGGAGGTCGCTCAGGAGCAGCTTGCTGCTGGCACCAACTTTTCTCCCACTTTTACCGTCACGTGGTTTCCTCTTCCGGCCACTTCCTTTTCCGCATTTTGAGTAAACAGACGCACGCAGTGTTTACTCAAAAAGCGGAAAAGAAAGTGGCCGGAAGAGGAAACCACGTGACGGTAAAAGTGGGAGAAAAGTTGGTGCCAGCAGCAAGCTGCTCCTGAGCGACCTCCCACTTTTACCGTCACGTGGTTTCCTCTTCCCGCACTTCCTTTTCCGCATTTTGAGTAAACATAACGGTCAATATAAATATAGTAAAAATTTATGTGCGCAAACATTACTTCATGTTTATATTTTTATGTAAATAAAATTTGTAAGCTAATTTTTGTTTCTAAATATCGTATAATGCTTATTACTTACCAGTGGTGATGTGCAACCAATCAAAAGTGCTCCGTAAAATCGCGGGAGACCTCTAATTTTCTATCCTTTAACATATTGCAAGGCCATCTTTTAAGCTATTTTTGAAGAAAACGACTGCATTTAAATGAGGTACATTTCTACATGTTTTTAAGCTAATAAAAAAAATCCCCCATAGTAAGAAGCATTTAAAATTCTGCTAAAAAGGTTAACAAATTCTCATCTGTAACATATCTCAAACAACCAGTGTGCACAGAAAAACAGTTCATACTGCCATTGACTTGTTCATTATTTGCTGAGTTTTATTAGAGTAACGTAATAAACATTAATATATAAAACGTTACTCTACGTAGTGTATAACGGATATATAATATATTAGTGCAAAAAAAAAAAAAAAAAAAAAAAAAAAAAAAAAAAAAAAAAAAAAAACTCGACTCAAAAAACCTCAGTCGATTTATGCATGCCTAAAGTATCGCCCATTGTCACAATTGAGGAGAAGGGGGGGGGGGGGGGCGGCTGGGCGATACCGTAAAAGGTCGAACGGCAACAGGTAACTCAGGTTTTTTGAGTCAAGTATATATGTACTCATATTTAGCATTACTTAATTATGAGGCAATAGGGTAAAATTTTGTATCACAGTTCACAGTATCTGTATAACAGTTCCCTTTTATTTCAGTTTATTTATTTATTTTTTATTATTATTTAATTATTTTTATTTTGAAGGAGGAAAACAATTGTTTAAGAAAATCATATTATACCTGTAGAACTCATATAGCATTCATTAAAAACTTTACTTCAAATTTTAAATTTATTATTTTATTTAAAACATAATATTATACTTTTTTGTACCTTTTCATGAAAAGTTTATTATTAAATGATAAAAAATAATAACACTATAATACAATTTTTTTTATTGTTAATGTAATTGAAATTGTTCAATTAAAATACTCTTTTTAACTACCTTGAAATGTCAAGTTATTATAATAAATTGCTTAAGCTGTCTTACTCAGTATATATTTAATTAAATTTATATCATTATATAATATAATAATTTATTCAATCACATTCAAGTTTAATTAGTTTTATTTTTATATAATATATATATATATATATATATATATATATATATATATATATATATATATATATATATATATATTGAAGATGTGACCTAAATATGTTACAAAAAGGATGAAAAATAATAATGTATAGTCGAGTTTTATAATTGATATTATAGAAAAGAAGACGCTTACGGATACACTCTTTAAAAAAATGCGTTGAAAACCTTCCACACATAGTTGTGCACTGATTTAATGGAACAGGATTACCAGCTGATATCTCACAAATTAAAGGCGTAGGACACCTTGAACAAAAAAATTGCGTAATATCCTAACAAACCTGAAAATCAACGTTGATTTGGCCGGAGTCAATGATTTCTAGTTTATTTTCATTCACAAAATGCCACTGCCGGTCACTGACGTTACAGCTCGCCCGGTCTACTTGCGCGTGGACCAGGTGAGCTGTGACGTCAGTGACCGGCAGTGGCATTTTGTGAATGGAAAATAAATTAGAAATCAATAACTTCAGCCAAATCAACGTTGATTTTCAGGTTTGTTAGGATATTACACAACTTTTTTGTTCAAGGTGTTCTACGCCTGTAAGTATAACATCATATACTTTTTTTTTTTTTTTTTTTTAAGATTGTCAGTTCTTACCTGTAATTACTGTTAATGTTAATACTACAATTTACTAATAAAAGAATAACTGTTTTGAAGCTATGAGCAATTTCACTCAAATTTGCTTTGATTTCAACTTACTGCGCACGCGCAGTAAGTAGAAACGGAAGCGGATATGACCGAAATCGCTTAAAGACAGCCTTACAACAGTTGCTTCTTTATTAGTCAATACTTCAAATACTGTAAAAATGGTTCAATAAAAATTATTAGAGATGAGTATAGAATAAAAATACAATAAATGTGTCAATGAATTATATCAGAAAAGTTGATGGATATACAAACGTAATTCTATTGCTTTCATTTCCCTCTGTCTGCATGTAATATAAATGTATGGTATTGCTTTTTTCCCTATTATATAAACCAAGTTATTATATAATTTTGTAGTATATGTATATACGTATCAAACATGTTCAAATTTATTGATCAGATGCATCATGATAATTTTCAAATTAAGCATTATTAATCTCAATACTATAGTTAATATAAAAGGAGCTTATATACTGTAAAATTATTAGATAAACCCAGAGCTTAACAATATACAGTATTAGCAAAGAGCTAGCGGAAAACTTTTTTTTCCTGTCTTGATTTGACTTACTTTCTTATGTGAGGTAATAAAGCTATAACTTGCTCCAGATTTTTGTTATTTTTTATTTAAATATTGAAATTTTTACCATATACGAGTATATAGGGTGTTATCATTCATGATAAAGTCAACGCCATAAGTAAGCGCTAAATAACATGGGCTAGTATGGAAAAATGACTCATTTTACCAGTTTAAAAATACGTTGCAATGTTTTTGACAGCATTGATGCTTTTAACAGGTTGAATTAGTTTTTCAAGTATATACAAGAAAAATAATAATAACCAAAAAAAATAGCTAATTTTCCAAAGAAAATAGTCAAAAACTACGTTTGTCCTATGCTGAGCAATTTTATTCATTGCTCTAGAAGAGCATCGAAAAGCATTCAGAATGACGTCATGCGCACATACCTTATAACTTAATTTGTGAGTCTTGAGGTTTTCCTGAAGTTCAAGCAATGATTTGTAACCAAATTGCTAGAAATTCAGAAGTATACTCAAGCCTTAATTGAGTCTAATTTATATTTTACAGTAAAAATTTAAACATTGATAAAATTAATTCTAGCTTGAGTTATTTCTCCATAAGAAAGCATGTTAAATCAGGACAGTAACACAAAGTCATCTGCTTTAACACTTTTATTCGTTTGTATTGTTTTAGGCTCAGTGATGCTTGTTTATTTTTTTCATCAAACACCTTTTTGGACGACTGCTATATAATATAGATCCAACAAAATATTTTTACTCAATAAAAACAGACTGTTGTTTTAGATTACGTGTACCAACTGTTAATCAATCTTATCAGCTTTATTTCGTCTAGGTGTAAGGTGAGCTCAAAATTGTGCCCTTCCTTTTGCTACTTTATATGTGGTTTTTGTGCCAATAATTGAGTGGGTAACTTACACTATTGTCTGTTTTGAAAATACTATATAAATAAATAAAAAATATTCAATTAAATTTTCTACTTACATCGATCTGTATTTCTTTACAATAACTACTTTAAATAATAATAATAAAACGCGAGTCTGGAAAATTAATGGATGCGAGACACATTTTTACGTGTTTTAAGTAAATAAGTAACATTTTATAAGTATACCAACATAAGTAAACAACATATAAGTAAAATACTTTTATTTAATAAGTAAAAAAACAAAAACATTCACATCATGAATTTTGTGTCTATACTAATTTAAAATTGTAACTGACTGTACTGTTAAACAGTTGGGTTAAATTGAGAGGTTCTGTAGCCTGATTTCGCCCAATAAAAGCCGCGTTAAATATTAATTATTATTACCAATATATAATAACATATAACAACATATAAGTAACAATAAGTTACACAATCCACATGATTTTAAATACTTTTATTATTAAAACATGTTATCTATTTTAATATTTGTATGTACATTAGCTGATTAAAAAAAATAATTAACACATAAAAACCTAATTAATAATTTGTTAATAAATTATTTGTGAAGTATTAAAAAACTTTTAGTTGATTAAGGAAAAAATGCAAAAAAAAAATTAATATTTTTTTTCTTATAACCATTCTACGGTTATTATTAGAAGCAGTACATTACACTGGTTAGTATAGTTTATGAACATTTAATTACGTCAGTATATAGGACTAATTTGCATGATATCACGTTGAATTTATATACATCAACAAAAAACATGTGGGCGCGGCAAAATGCACGCAATGTAATAATAACACGCAAACTTAGTATCAACTAATTATAATTGTCTGTGTCAATTTTAACTTTCATTCATAACATCATGTTACGTCATCACAATGAAAATTGTATAATATTGGAATCAATATTATACCATTAAAATGTGTCACGCATTTTTCTCAATAAAAAAGTTTAAATTGTGTGATGCAATATAATGCACAGTATTATCAACATACAGTATATAGTATATATTAATATATTATACTATATATATTATATATGTGTGTATATATGTAATCTGTATAAGAACAATAAAAGCCATCCTTTATGAATCAGATGAAATTAACTATATAGTTACTATTATTAGCTCTATATTAGCTTTCTATTATTATAGTTATCATTACATATAGTGCAAAGGCCATAGAATATTGAATTTCTATATATATATATATATATATATATATATATATATATATATATATATATATATATATATATATATATATATATATATATATATATATATATATATATATATATATATATATATATATATATATATATATATATATATAGTATATAGCTCTTTCCACTAAAACTGCTTCGATCATCCAAGCTACAGTGTGCACTTACGTATATATCTTTTTGTAAAAAGAGGTGTATAATGCGCTTCCAACTGATATAAAACAATATAATCCTATTTGTGATTTTAAAACAAGCAGAACAGAAATATCCCCTTGAAAATATGTTAAATATATTTTACAGTGTATCTGACTGGTTAGCAGTTAATAATGTTCAATATATACAGTATAATTGATCTTTCACATCAGTTGGTATAGAATATTGATATATAATTTACTGTATCTTGCTTTGTTTTATGTATGTTGTATTTTGACTCGTTCTACTATAATATAAAGACATAGAACGAGGTAATGAAATCTGATATATCTCAGTAAAGAGGGAAATAGTTATTGTTGTCTCATTCAGACAATACCTATTGCTTTACAGATTGTAATATCAAGATAAATTAAAGATATGATGGGAATATATTGTACTGCGATACTGCGATAACATTATCCTATCTGAATGTAGATATAAGTTTGTTCTGCAACGTATAGTGAGTTTTGTTAACAATGATTGGTTGTCAAACAAAAATTAGACACATTCATTGGGGGCGATCTTGTTTTTTGAGCCAATAAATAATATTTTATGTAAACCTATAAAAAGAGGAAAAGGAAGTGCCTGAAGCGGAAATCACGTGACGGTAAAAAAGTGGGAGAAATCTTCGCGCCAGCAGCAAGCTACACTCTGGCCGAAACAAGGCCGTTCCCGCCAAAAGCTGTATCCGTGGTGTTAAACCAATCAGAGAGCGTGTTATAAACCTACTAGCCAATCACAGTTGACTTTACATTGTTAATTAAACTGTATCCGCTCGAACTAGTATTGGGAGAAGTGTATAGGTCTGAACTCCTCCCACTTTTTAACATCACGTGGTTTCCTTTTCCGGCACTTCATTTTCCGATTTTTAGCTTTACATAAGCGGTCAATGATTGGTTGTCCAAAAAAATTAGACATTCATTGGTTGATCTTGTTTAATGAGTCAATAAATATGTGTCGCATGTTGAGCATGGATCTTTTTTTTGGCGAAGTTTCGTTCATTCTTATCAGGTCTAAAGTTCCAAACCAAGAAATAACAATGATCACATATAAACGTCAAAAACAGGTAGTGACGTCATGATCAGGTGTTCTTAACAAAGAAAAAATATCGAAGCCTCAGGCTCAATATTTGTGTGTAGTTTGCAGAACTAACTAATGTTTTAAGCTATTTTCATGAAACTATCATTTAACGTGTTGCATTTTTTTTTTTGTTCATAAAAATACATTATAAAAGTAATAGTGCATTTATATATATTATTTAATATTTTAAATTAAATTTAAACATTAAATTTTATTAACTCTAGTTCAATCGATTTTCAATACCATTAACAACTCGTATTTATTTACATGTTGAATAACTGTGTATTATATTGTATCTGTCTGTACTGTACGTATATTTTTAATGTAGGATTTAACATTTTATCATTTTGAAAATAATTTCACAGTATTTACGCAGAGAAAATGATAAAATATCAAATACGGAGTGTAATCTAGATTTGTAACATTATATTACTTTCCTGAATAAGAGACATTCATAATATACATACTGGAATATTATATATTCATACAAGAAAACAGCATATAATTAATATATATATATATATATATATATATATATATATATATATATATATATATATATATATATATATATATATATATATATATATATATATATATATATATATATATATATATATATATATATATATATATATATATACTCTTGCGTTTTTTTGGTGAAGAATTTTTTCATGTAATAAAAATGAAAAATGTATAACAAGAACATAAATATTTTGTTTCATATTTTAAGCTAAAATAATACGGAAATGAACATCGTGCTATATTGCGGAATTTCCTCTATGTTATTGGTTTTATTCGCTACTACACTATAAACAATGCTACGTATATAGCCATATATATTTTATCCTAAATTGAGTTTATATTGTTTATCAACATAAATTGAAATAAAATTAACAATGGAGTGCTGGCTATTATAGCTAATTTACTATATCATTTATTCCCATCTCACTTTTATCATTTATATATAAAAAAAAGAAGTATTATATAAATTTACACTTCTAATTAAATAAATATAATAATAATAAATTGCAGTTTTAAAATCAAGGACATTGAAATAAAAGTGATATTTTAATTACTAATTAATATTATTATTATAATACGCTGTATAGTGATTACAAATACTTTTCATTTTAATTAAAAACATACAAACGTGTATTCTGAGCAATGAATATAAAAAAATATTCCAGTTTAATTTTAATTGCTATAATATTTGTTTAGAAAAGAAGAAAAATAATAATCTATAGCATGAACATATTATTATAAAGTTGTTGTTTTTGTTTTTTTCATTTTAAATTATTGTCAATAATTTATTATTATTTGTATTGCAATAATATTTTAATTAAAATTATTTAAGTGAATACAAAATAAATCATTATATTACCAAACATTATGATTCACTAACCAAATTCAATTATAAATTGCTTTTATTATTATTATATTATTATTATACTATTATTATTATTATATTTTGTTTTAATATTATTTTTGTGCACTCTTTTTTCATCTTTTAATATTTTATTTGTATAGTGAAGAATATTATACTATTGTTGTATTTTTAACAAATATTATACTCTATCAAGCACATTAAATATGACGTCATACGCATACAGCCTATATAACATAATTATTTATGTTGTTTCATATTTGTGACAATTATACTATAATGACATAAATGCAGCATAAATTACATAATTTATTCTTGCCATGTGAATTGATTTATTTGAAAGATAACATAAAGTTGACAATATTTTTTAGTTGGACATTTTTTTTTTTTTATGGTGACACTCAAAAAGTACTTTGCAGTGATGTAACAGCTAAACTGAACGCTGCTAAACTTCTACTATAAACTATAACACTTATCGTATCAATACCTATAAAGATGTTTTCTTTATAGTATATAATAATATTCTCAAACCAAAACGATGATGTATTCAAACTAAAATTGGATGATAAAAGAATTTGAAATATACATAAGATTTATATATATATATATATATATATATATATATATATATATATATATATATATATATATATATATATATATATATATATATATATATATATATATATATATATATATAAGCAGATTACACTTTAAATATATTTTTGATCGTATATAATAAGAGTATAATATAACAAAGATCTATTTTACCCTTATGAGAACTTAAAATAAAAAAAATAGAGCAATAGGCTTAAATTTAAAAGCTGCAGAGCTTTTGCAATAACTATGTTAGTATACCTCAAGGGCACCATAACAATAACCATACTTGTTATTCATAATAAAAGTCAAAAACCATGAATATTACGAATACTGTTTGTAGTACATGATACTATTAAATGCATGCAACATGAAATAATATCCGTATGTTATGACTTTTGTTTGAATGATGATTATTATTACATTTACATACGTATGTATATATATATATATATATATATATATATATATATATATATATATGTTTGAAAATTTGAATATCAAGCGAGGTGACATGATGATAAAAATTCATTGTAGTCTTACCTTCTATAAGACCCTGGGCTTTCACTCGCTGCTTGTTTTGACGATAAAAAATAACACACAACACCATAAAAAATTGTCACTTATATATAAGTTAATAAAAAGACTCAATTCACAGTTTTTTAAAAATTATATATACATAGCTATGTTATATTTACACCAAATTGTAACGTTTTCGAGTGCGTATGTAGAAACATACAGTGTCTGCACTCTTCTTCAGCTTACTGACTCTTGCTCACGAGGCGCGCCGACCTCCGCAACGGGGGGAGTGGCTCGTCCTCGTCAGGTGTTATTTTATTGTTTATATTTTCACCTGTACGATCACGTGGTACAGTCTTTTTACATGAATCTATAAGTGGAATCCAAATAGGCGGCAAATCAAAACTAGGTTGACTGATTGTTTCATTATTTCTTCTTGACATTTCTATTGCTTCTAATATTTTTCTTTTTTTATAATGACTTTCTCTTCCTATCACCTTTGTTTTCTCCCATTGAATTTGATGGCTGTTCTCCAGTGCATGATCTACAAGTTTTGAATATCCTGTATCTCTTTTTTCTATTTTTTGCCTGTGTTCATTCACCCTGATGTCCAATGGACGACCCGTTTCTCCGATGTATTCTTTCTCACATACACAGGGTATAGAATATACTACATCTTTATTCATATTTTTCTTCATGTCTGGTTTTGTACGTGCTAAACTTGATTTTAATGTGTCTCTGGAAGAACAAACAATACGAAGATTGACTCCCTTACCAATACGTTGTATTTTTTCACTCAACCCTTGCATATAGGGGATGCAAATGGTTGCGTCTGGTTTCTTTTCTTCAGTATTGTTTCTTTCTTTGCTGTTTTTATTTTTTATTTTATGAATAACGTGTAATGGATAATCATTTTCTTTTAAAATGTGTTCTATTTTACTAATTTCTTCATTTATTAATTTTTTATCATTACAGTGTGTTCTTGCCCTATGTAATAACGTAGCTGCTATACCTGTTTTTGTAGAGTGTGGATGATTTGAATTGAAATTTAGATATCTCCCACTGTCTGTTTCTTTTCGATATACTGAAGTCATAATTTTGTTTTCTATAGATCTTTTTACCCTTACATCTAAGAAGGGCAGTTCACCCTCTTTCTCATATTCAATTGTGAATTTAATAGTTGCTGCCTGATTATTCATATGATCTAAGAATGATTCAACTGGTACCTCATTTTGTGGCCAAACAATGAACGTATCATCCACGTATCTTTTATATATCACTGGCTTTGGTGTGTAAGTTGTTATCGCCTTATTTTCCAGTTTTTCAAGATATATATCACTGAGTGCTGGTGATAATGGGCAGCCCATAGCTAAACCATTCTTTTGTTTATAAAATGATCCATTGAATTCAAAATATGTATTTTTAATGCATAACGTTATTAAATTCATAATAGTTGTAACGCTATGTTTTGTTCTATTTTTTAATGTTTTGTCAATTTCAAGTTTTTCTTTTGTAGCTAACAAGGCTTCATCTACCGGTACATTAGTAAATAGGCTTGTTACGTCAAAACTAACCATCATATGATTTTCTTCAATGCTTTTTCCTTGAATTTCTTTGACAAAACAGCTTGAATTTTTAATAAATGATGTGCTGCTTCCTAACAACGGATTAATAATTTTCACCAAATATTTTGCTAAAACATGACTTGGGGAACCAATACTACTAACAATAGGTCTAAGTGGTACTTCTTTTTTATGGATTTTTGGTAATCCATAAATATGTGGTGGTTTGCAATACCGTGGCGCTAATTTTAGACGAATTTCTCTTTTCATTTCTTTTAATTTAAATAGTGTTGAGTTAACATTTCTCTCTAAATTTCCAGTGGGGTTTGAATTTAAACGTTGATAATCGGAACTGTCAACTAATTGTTTTAACTTTTTATTATATTCTTCTTTGTTCATAACAACTGTTACATTTCCTTTATCAGCTTTTCTAATAATTATTGATTTATTTGACTTAAGTTCTTGTAATGCCTCATGTTCTTCTGGTATTAGATTATTTTTTGTTTGTTTATGTTTTTCTATTACTTGCTTTATTTTTACTCTAAATTCTTCTGCTTTCTCTGGTCCCAAATATACAGCGCCTACCTCAATATTTCTAATAATTTCTAATGTTGGAACTTGATTGGGAGTAACCGCATAGTTTAAACCTTTCTCAAGTACACTCCTTTGGTGCAAGGTCAACACAATATCAGACAGATTTACTACATGCTTACATATTTTATCTCCCTTCTCTGCATGACTGTTCTTTGCTTTGTTTGACACAACGCAAACATGTTCTTTCAACTTGAGGAATTTTTTGTGATGCGTTTTTTTCTGTTTTTCACTAGATTTTTTTATCTTTACACTGATATTTCTAAGCACAAAAGCAAATTCTTTCTTTGGTAGTTCTAATTTTAATAGTTTTTTAACTCTTTTTAATTCTATTTTATCTTGAAATAATATTCTTCTCACAGCTTTAATTGTATCTAATAATAATAAACCTTCAGCATTTCTTATTATTTTATTTGATGATAGGTATGCAACTTTTTTGTGTATTTTAAGAAATTTTGGAATAATTCTAGTCTTTTTGCATTCACTTAAAAATTCTAAATGATTAGAAAATTTAGCAATTCTACTTTCAAGAGTCTCGTAATCGATAATAATTCTTCTTATTGCAGGCCCATGCCGCTTTTTAATGTTTGAAAATTTGAATATCAAGCGAGGTGACATGATGATAAAAATTCATTGTAGTCTTACCTTCTATAAGACCCTGGGCTTTCACTCGCTGCTTGTTTTGACGATAAAAAATAACACACAACACCATAAAAAATTGTCACTTATATATAAGTTAATAAAAAGACTCAATTCACAGTTTTTTAAAAATTATATATACATAGCTATGTTATATTTACACCAAATTGTAACGTTTTCGAGTGCGTATGTAGAAACATACAGTGTCTGCACTCTTCTTCAGCTTACTGACTCTTGCTCACGAGGCGCGCCGACCTCCGCAACGGGGGGAGTGGCTCGTCCTCGTCAGGTGTTATTTTATTGTTTATATTTTCACCTGTACGATCACGTGGTACAGTCTTTTTACATGAATCTATAAGTGGAATCCAAATAGGCGGCAAATCAAAACTAGGTTGACTGATTGTTTCATTATTTCTTCTTGACATTTCTATTGCTTCTAATATTTTTCTTTTTTTATAATGACTTTCTCTTCCTATCACCTTTGTTTTCTCCCATTGAATTTGATGGCTGTTCTCCAGTGCATGATCTACAAGTTTTGAATATCCTGTATCTCTTTTTTCTATTTTTTGCCTGTGTTCATTCACCCTGATGTCCAATGGACGACCCGTTTCTCCGATGTATTCTTTCTCACATACGCAACCATTTGCATCCCCTATATGCAAGGGTTGAGTGAAAAAATACAACGTATTGGTAAGGGAGTCAATCTTCGTATTGTTTGTTCTTCCAGAGACACATTAAAATCAAGTTTAGCACGTACAAAACCAGACATGAAGAAAAATATGAATAAAGATGTAGTATATTCTATACCCTGTGTATGTGAGAAAGAATACATCGGAGAAACGGGTCGTCCATTGGACATCAGGGTGAATGAACACAGGCAAAAAATAGAAAAAAGAGATACAGGATATTCAAAACTTGTAGATCATGCACTGGAGAACAGCCATCAAATTCAATGGGAGAAAACAAAGGTGATAGGAAGAGAAAGTCATTATAAAAAAAGAAAAATATTAGAAGCAATAGAAATGTCAAGAAGAAATAATGAAACAATCAGTCAACCTAGTTTTGATTTGCCGCCTATTTGGATTCCACTTATAGATTCATGTAAAAAGACTGTACCACGTGATCGTACAGGTGAAAATATAAACAATAAAATAACACCTGACGAGGACGAGCCACTCCCCCCGTTGCGGAGGTCGGCGCGCCTCGTGAGCAAGAGTCAGTAAGCTGAAGAAGAGTGCAGACACTGTATGTTTCTACATACGCACTCGAAAACGTTACAATTTGGTGTAAATATAACATAGCTATGTATATATAATTTTTAAAAAACTGTGAATTGAGTCTTTTTATTAACTTATATATAAGTGACAATTTTTTATGGTGTTGTGTGTTATTTTTTATCGTCAAAACAAGCAGCGAGTGAAAGCCCAGGGTCTTATAGAAGGTAAGACTACAATGAATTTTTATCATATATATATATATATATATATATAAATATATATATATATATATATATATATATATATATAAATAAATATATATATATATATATATATATATATATATATATATATATATATATATATATATATATATATATATATATATATATATATATATAATGATGCATTGCACTGCTGCAAAATCCTACCATATATTTACTATTTTACTCTCTCATATGTGATATTATTAATACAATGCACTGCATAATACAAACATTGGATTGTATGAATCTATTTTCAAATTTTACTCTTGTTTGATTATATACTGTATACATATTACCCTATATAAATATAGTCCCAAGTATATTTTAAATTTTTTTTTTTGTAATAATTATAATATAGATAAATTTTCAGACGTATAATTTTTTATATGTTTTATTACATAACTCGCATTAGCTTTTTTTTTTTTTTTTTTTTTTTTTTTTTTTTTTTTTTTTTTGAAGTGCATAATTTATACACTTATGGAAATATATCGAAGTGCTAAAATAATTTATACTGATTGGGTATACGGTATTTTCTCCTATACTTTTTATTTCAAAGCAATTTAATTATTCAGTTGACTGTGGTTTAAAGTTTTATAATCCTAACACGGATCCGTAAATTGTATAATATATGCTGCATGTGTTTACTTTATATGATACAGCATAAATGTGAATATTTTACAATTGCATAAATAATTATTTAATTAAGATTTACATTATAACTTTTATGATATATATATATATATATATATATATATATATATATATATATATATATATATAATTCAATACAGCATAAGAAATTTAATTGAAAAGAAATTTAACTTAAATTAAATTTCCAGTAAATAAATTACCTAATCACAATTAAAAATTATCAATAAATTTTTTTTTTTAAATAATTTTACGTTATATGTTAATGCCACTAAAAATTGTGTAACTGCACTGTACTGTTAAACAGTTGAATTAAATTGAGAGGTTGTACGCCTGATTTTGCCCAATAAAAGCCGTTAATTATTATTATTAGTATTATTTATAAGATAGATTAGTCATGGATAAATGTTACTGATATTGGGCTATAGCATTTATACAGTATTTGTTTTTGTCCATTATCAATTTCTCAGGAAGACCAAACCAAGTTTGTTTATTTGTTTTTAAATAGCACACAGGAAATCATCCTGAGTGGATTTTGTAATTTTTAATTAGGTATTTTTAATTAATATTTGAAAATCTTGATAAAACTTCAAGGTCGGTGACTTTTGCATGAGCGTGCACGCAAAAGTTACCAACCATGACGTCAATAAACTCAAAAATTAGAAAATCGCACATCAATCGATTCAAAACAATATCATATTTTAGAATATGCAATAAAATTACCCCATTTTTATCTTTCTTATATTTTTACTTTATCGATTTCAAAATAAAGTGACAACTATTTATATTTTATTCAACCACCAAAAGTAATATAACTTTCAACATGAATGTATAATACATTTTATAGTGCATAAAGAAAATTGATGTTAAAAAAATATTTCATCGGATAAGTATTTTTTTTTTTTTTTTTTTTTATATATATATAATTTTTACCATACTATCTTTTAAGTAAAATAAAAAAATGATACCATATTTCAATATTTTAAAAATGTTATTCTATACTATCTTTCACTTTTATTGCGGTATATGTCTAGTATAGGTATAGGATCAAGAACTTCAATCAATTTGGGACGTAAGTGCATGGGCAGAGGTGTGAGACAACAGAAAGTATATAAAAAACAAAGATGACGTCAAGAGTTGTGTACGTGAATCTTTCATATATCTTTGACAAGTTCCTCCCTTAGTGAATGACGTCACACTTCTCACTTGTCAAATGTCTATATAATAAACTTTTTTTTCTCTCTCTCGTAATATTTATTTCCTACATATCTACATAGCTTTTAACAAAAACTAGAACATTAAGTAGTAATTTATCTTAACCCAGTTTTATATATTATACTTAAAGTGTTTCTTTAATGTTTAGCTTATTTGTATAATTATAAGTTATATTTATATAGATTTTATATTATATTTTAGTAAACTTTGATTGTATATAATAATTTTGAAGTATTTTATAATAATGATAGTTAAATTAAATTTTACTTTATGTAATAAGATATAGTATACGATTTTAAACAGGAAATATGTTATAATTTAATTACATCACTTAACTTCTTATTTATAATAATTTTGTTATTATTAATAAAAGTATGTTTTTTTTTTCAATATCAGGTATATACATATATTTTATTACAAAAGTTTAATACTGACACTTGAACTTCTTCTTTCGGACATTTTAAAGACTAATTTATGTGTAGTGGGTATTAAAATTTCCCTTCTCGAAAACTGTATTGGACATGGTAAACATCTTTAGAACGAATTGATGCTAACGACCATTCGTATACATGTATATAAAGTTTCTGTAAGTTTTGGAAAGTTTTGAAATTTCTATTCAGCAAATTAAAAGAGACAAATCTCTTCTGTGTGTTGTGCGGGTTGCCTAAATCTAAACTTTTCAAATACAACTTGGGAAATCAAGTTTCTCTCTCTCTCTCTCTCTCTCTCTCTCTCTCTCTCTCTCTCTCTCTCTCTCTCTCTCTCTCTCTCTCTCTCTCTCTCTCTCCCTTTCTGTTTCTTTAATATATGTTTATTACATTTGAATTTAAATTCAAAACAAACGTATATATGGTAGAGACCCAGTTGTTGGCATGGTAATGTCTTTTACAGGTTATTTAAATGGAAAAGGTCGAGTCACAATTGTTGGCATTTAGAGAAATATTAGGTTGATAGCATTTTTGATGACACGATTGAATCCAATTCTTTACCCTGGGCAGTGGCGGCCCAATAGAGGGGGATGAGGGGACATTTCCCCCGGGCGCCGGGGTAAAAAGGGCGCCGGAGTAAAAAGGGCGCACAGGCGAGAGAAATAAGTGCCTAATAAATTGTTATAAAACACTAAAACAGTCTTAGAGACAAAAGCATATGAAATTGAAGTTTGATAATGCACAATGTGTAAAATAGTGAAGCATTTTACATTTATATAATTTTTAAAAGTAAGTTGTTTTTTTTATTATTATATTTTTATAATGAACCAAGGAACAGTTTTCTCCACAAATAATTATGTGTGGAGTTAGTAAAATATGTAACTTAAGTTTCGGCTCAAATAAAATCTTCCGCAAATTTAGTAAGCAAAAGATACAAAACGTTAAGCTCTTCGTACGCAAAATTTTACTTGAACAAAAAAAACTAAATAGCGTGTTCTAAAATATACTGTATACAGTACAGATAAACTTTTATTGACTTTGAGTTCAAAAACGATTTTTACGAGATTTTACGTGGAACAAAATTATTTCAAATAGCATATTTAAATTTACATGGGTCACTTGTAAAAAAAAAAATAAATAAATAAAAAATAAAAAAATCCTTGTGGATGAATTCGTAAAATCAAATTTTGGAAGCAACTTCTCAACCTGAAAAGTACTTTTTAAACACCTAAGAAATATATATAAAAAAAAAATCAAAGCATGGGTTAAAATCGGGGTTTACATAGTTTCATTAGCATTGGGGGTGTATTTTGCGACACTTTCACACTCTGTTGTGACGAGAGGCAGTTTTTGAGATAGAATTTTTTTAATTTTAATTTTTGGGTATAGCACACTCTATATACTTAATACAGAAAAGAAAAATACAATCCTACCTTAAAGTGCATACTATACTACCTTATAAGTAGAGCCCGGATTAAAAGGCAATTTTTTCACAAAAAAAAAAAAAAAAAAAAGGAAAAAAAGGCAAGAAAAAAAGGCAAATAAATATGAAGTACTTTGTTTTTATAAATATTTATAATTACTTTAAGAGTTATTTAGATACATTTAGCAATAAAGAAAAAAATTAATAGTATGAATGTTTTTTATTATATCAATAAATTTATTATTTTTTAAATTTTAACTTTTTTTAATAAATAAAAATTGGAAATCATTTTTTTTCTTTTTTTTTTTTTTGCATTTTTAGTACAAATTTGTGCAAATGTTTAAAAAAAAAAAGGCAATAAAGGCACTTTTAAGAAAAAAAGGCGTGAAAACCAACAAAAACCAAAAAAGGCACTTTTTTATTGGATTTTCCTGACCACCTTCTTACGATCGATGGAGATATATTTTGAAGTTTGAACAAAATAGACCCGGTGCATATTAAAGGCACTTTGCCTACGAATCCGGGCTCTACTTATAAGCTGTCGTAAAGAAATTTTATTTTTAAAACGCAATTTAGAATCATGTTCTTATATATTGAAGAAAAAAATATCAACATTTTTCTTCAATTTTATGCTCAAATGGTGTAAAAAATATTAAATTTGAAGAACTTGAATTGTAATAGCAAATTCTTTTTAGTATACTAAATCTTGCATTTTCTGCCAAAAAGGGGCGTGGCACCCAAAAAATCGCGCCTGCGGCGCAATAAGGGGGCTTCGCCCCATTCGATTCATTATACTATTTCTACGGGCGGGTGGGGGCGCACCGCAAGTTTATCCCCCGGGCGCCCAATTTGACGGGCCGCCACTGACCCTGGGTATCCAAATTTTCCAGTTTCAAGTCTCTTGCTTAATTGGTTGACGAGCTAATAATTTTTATTTAATTTTTCAATAAACACAATGCAAATAATGTTAACTACCAACAATCGGGACCTGCCAACAACTGGTTTGCACCATATCTGAAACTGAAACATTTTCTTCATCATATGACTTTTTACTCAAACGAGAAGTCCATTAAAAAAACTATATTATATAATTTAGTATATTATGTAAACCGTTACGCATTCATAAGTGTTCACTTCTAAAATATTTCATAGAGAAAGAAGAAAAATTATTTCACTATACCGTTGAGTACAAGACTTCAAAAAAAAAAAAAAAAAAAAAAAAAAGTTTGTATGCCTGTTTGCATCCCTGTAGACCAATATGACAATCTAAAAAAGTAAGGTAATTTTTCAACACATATACAATATGAATTAAATATACGTATTGCTTTCTCTTGAGGATTATTTTTTTAATTTCATAAATTATACTTTTAAAATTGGAATAAATTTAGTTATATCTACACTTTTTATTTTTGGTTTTGGTGGGTTTTACAGCCAAAATAATAATAATAATAATAAAAGTCCTTAAGTAAAAAAATAAATATAAATATACACGTGACAGATAAAACCATAAAAAGTTTTTATCATTCTTGGGCGAGTAAATTATTAAATTACTTCAATTCAAAAGGAAAGTGCTTTAAAAAAAGTTGACGATGCAATTTAAAAAAAAAGCAGAGGGTAGTTTATAATTGCAATAAAGAAGAGAAAAAAATGTCAAATTTTACATTTTAATCTTATTGAATAAAACTCTAAAAAAAAAAATTATATATATAATTCAGAATTTTGTACGGTGAACCCTAACGCTTATAATTAACACAATATTTCCAGTGATCCCAAACTATGTAAAAATAAAAAATTTATGAATAAACAAAAGTTACGAACTTTTCTTGTTAAAAAGTATTTTTAACCTCTTTTAAATATTTTCACCTTTCATATTTAAAAAAAAAAAAGTTTAATATTTTTACCAAAATTTATATTCTAAACTTTTGATCGTCTGTATAAAAATAAAATGTGAGGTGTAAACTAAAATAAAGAATATGATAAAAAAAATATAAATTTCATGTTTCTTACGCTAGCATTATCTTAAAGAAGTTTGATGTTTTTGATCGTGAAGACGTGACATGGAAACATAAACTTGTGCAAAATATTTGAGTATAAAGAAAAAAAATGGTGAATCATATTTAATGTGAGCTACTTCTATTGAAAACAGTAACAAGATATGATTCAAAATGTTGTTTCTAAGTTTTAGACTTATCTCTTAAAATATAACTTATTTTAGTTGATAAAATACGGACACAAAATAAGGAACTCGTAATGTGTTTAAGTTTTCAATCTACTTACTTTAAGGAAGAAAGATCAAAGATTACATCTTTATTACTATCATAATTATTATTTTTTTTTTTAATTTTCAAAGTTTACACTTTCATGTAGCAGAGAATTGAGATTCATCTATTTATTATGCTTTATACACATAAGTTTTATCTTAACTTATATTAATTTATTTGACATGACTAACAATATTTTAATTTAACAAAAAACGTTACAAATTAAATCTATCAGAAAACTTGTTGAAGTAGAAAATAATATTTACATTCTCTAGTGCGCTGTTTCTTGTTGAAAATTTTCTACAGTTTAAACATCTTGTAAATTTTATATACTATAAGAAAATTAATGGTTATAGTTTACACAGGAATACTTTCAAGTGAAAACCATGCTATGCTATATTTATATATCGTAATTATTTACATATTGTAATATATTTTCTTTGATTTTATTTAATTAAAACTTATTTTCTGACGATTCTGTCTGTCTGTCTCTCTGGATGCTAGTGCCAACTTCTTAACACCTGAAAATAAACTTACGTAAAAATAAATTTAATTACAAGACTTTTTTTTTCTACAGTTTTTTTTTTTTTCTTTTTTTTTTTTTCTATTTTTTTTTTAATGTTTTTACATAATGAGTTAAATGTTGTATAATGGTTGAAAGAGTTTGCCACATTGACTCACGTACACACATGAAATGCTGACACGTCGTATGTCATACTGTCCAACACAACACATTCACATTTTCATACGTCATACAATGCGAAATGTGGTTATGTTACGTTCTATCAATCATTTATCGTGTCCTCATCTGTGAGTAAATTTAATGCAGTCAATATGCAATTAGATAACGTATGTACTATACATTAATAAATTATGGTATGTATGATTAAACTATAACATTAAACAAACATTGAACTTGGGTATATATTATTTGTATTATAATTAATTTTTCATCTACAATTTTTATTAGATGACGTTTATAAATCGACTCACATTTATGATTTCGTACAAAATTTCTCAAATTTTTAAAGAAATAAAATATGTATTTCCGACCATAGTTATTAATAATTTACAGTTTACACAAATTTATTACATTTTTAAAATTAATACCAATACTTTCAAATTATAAACGGGTTAAAATCAATAGTGATCTGAATGAACGTTTAACTTTGGTTAAATTGTACGTATTTTTCATCAAAATTAAATGAAAAATATACACAAAAAGCCCTTGTCAACTTACCTTTTTATCATTTAGAATACTAGACTGATAATTATCATACCTTATTATCCATGAATTAGACACCATCACGTTGATTTTGTATTTATTTTCGTTTATTTTCCTTTTTGCGGTTATATCACGTATCTGACGTCACAATGTACCGATGGGGCCGTGATATGGGCAAAGAACTTGAGGGAGGGGCTTAAATTTATCACGTGACCAGAGCGATGACTGTGATTGGCGGCGGTATATTGTGACGTCAGATACGTGATATAACCGCAAAAAGGAAAATAAACGAAAATAAATACAAAATCAACGAGATGGCGTCTAATTCATGGATATTAAGGTATGGTAGTTATCAGTCTATAGTATTCTAAATGATAAAAAAAATTAAGTTGACAAGGACTTTAATATCACGCCTGCTAAATTTATATTGACATATTGGATTTATTTTTATTAATTTTCATTATCATATGCTATAAAATTTATTAAAGTTTTCTACTTAAAAAAATAAAAAAGTTGAAAGATATAAAAGGATAATTGATTAAAATCTTAAATATTGATTTTACTATTAGTATGCTATATTCAAAAATTGACTAATAGTAACCATCTAATATATTGACGTTAGACTGACAGCATTTTAGTATATTTATATAGATATTTATTTATATAGTTCATTGCCTTTATAATAATATTTTAAAAGTGTATGATGGACTTATCAGTACAAACCAAACAGTCATTAACATTTAACATATACTTTTTTTAATGGATTAGTTTGTAATAATAATTTAAAAGATTATAGACACAATATTGATTAGAAATTCATAAAGTATAAGTTTTATTTTCGAATCATGTTAATATTTAAAATAATAGGTTAAAAGAGAACTGCTGATTTGAGTTTTGAATATCATGATAGGTTTTTTCATAATAATATAGTGGCTTATTATATTATTATGTAAAAGTTAATGAAAACATTTAATAATGCTCTTTGTCGGAATATTGTGCGAAACTTCAAAGTAATATATAAACTAATTAAGTATTTATATACCCATATATATATATATATATATATATATATATATATATATATATATATATATAAGCAAATTGTGCTGTTATCAATTTAATATATTGATTGAAATCAATAATATAATAACATGACATGTCAAAATGCTCTGCAGATGTTTCATTTTAAATATTTTAACAGTGAAAAAAAAAAAATTTGTATTATTCATAAATGGAATAAGCACAGGTTCCTACTTCAGTTAAAATGAATTGTTGATATATTTTTTTAATTGTTAAATATGTAGTTTTCGTATATTATACACAAGTACATTATAATATATTTAATTTTTATTAAAACAATATCATTGAAATCTGAGAAAATTAAAAAGATAATTAAATAAGCTGCTCTGTTGTCATTTATATTTGTAAATGGAATTGATAGAATTGAAAATATAAACCACAAAAAATGAATTTATTTATAACTAAAAAAAAGCTTTCTTGAAAATAGGTGGAAAAAAAAAACAATTTGATTTCCACCTTTATTTGTGTTTATTTATTTTTTCTTGCTTATTGCTGGGCGGAAAATAAGAAATAAAATTTAAATTATGGGTTTAAAAAATATATATTTGATAGCTTTTCTGTGGGATTAATGGAATAGTTCGCGATATATTTTTAAAAATGTGCATTAATCGAGCATCAATTACCATGATTTATCTGTAATAACTCATAAAAAATAATACTTACAAATAAAAAACTAATCTTTGACATAAGAATTGATTTACACCATTAAAATTATAAATTGATGGTTCAATGAGATTGCAATTTAATTTTAAAGTTGACATCCTAACGTTTTTCTTTATTTAAAGTCATGCATCATTAAGATATACCGACACTCATTGATCGGTCTGTATTTAAATATCCTCTACAAATATGTCATATTGATAACAAGTCAAAATAATTAAGAACTTTTTATATCATTTTATTAGTATACGCACTTAAAAAAATAAAGTTTTCTTCAGTATACGAATAAATTTTAAGCAAATAAAAACAAATATATCGTAAAATATACTTCGAGAAAGTGGACTTGCTCATATTTAATTAATTAACAGTGAGTAAACAGACAGTTTGAATGTTCAAAGTTTGAATTATAAAAACAAATATTTTTTTTTCTAATTTTATTAAATTTTGAAACCATTGGCCTTTGAGTTGAAAGTTTACCAAAGTTGATTCAGACATGTATATTTATTTCTGATTTAATCAAGTTATTTTCATCAAGTATTTTACTACTTTTATAACTTAATTATTTTAGAATAAAAAAAAATACTCAAACTAATTTTGCTATGGACATTAAATTAATGGGAATAGTTGTACTGGATAAAAAGATATTTATTATTATAAGTATAAACGGTAACTATATCAACAACAAACAAAACGCATACAAAAAGAGTTTTAAAGAGAGCTTGCTGGAAGCACTTTAATGGTGCATTAAATCTGTTAACACAAAAGCGTAGATACATTAATATGTAAATGCATGTAACATTACGATTTGCATTATAATAGAAAGAGAACAATGTTTTCATTCATGTACAGTAAAATATTAAAATGAAACTGCAAAATTTTAAAGGCAAACAATAACTATAATATCAAACGGTTTATTTGTCTTCAGTATAATATTATTAGGACGGTTTAAGAATTTTAAGGACCCGAAATAAAAGAAAATACTGTGTAGAATTATAAAATTGATAGCCAGTTGGTACTAACTGTAAGGAAACGTAATTTTTTTTCTTGTGCATATTTATGCTTGCGAAATATAAATATAACATTGCATAATCTTCTCGACACGTGTTAGTTGGAAACAAAATGAATGAATATTTTATTTATTTTTTTTTAATTTTAATTTTAAATTTTTATTTGCAATTTTTACGAAAATAAAACAATAAAATATTTTTTATTGCTAAAATAAATAGAGACATTTGTAAAGCCAGGTCAAAATACCCTCTAAATCTGAACCAAGAAAGAAAAGAAAGAAAGAAAGAAAGAAGAAAGAAAGAAAGAAAGAAAGAAAGAAGAAAGAAAGAAAGAAAGAAAGAAAGAAAGAAAGAAAGAAGAAAGAAAGAAAGAAAGAAAGAAAGAAAGAAGAAAGAAAGAAAGAAAGAAAGAAAGAAAGAAAGAAAGAAAGAAAGAAAGAAAGAAAGGAAAGAAAGAAAGAAAGAAAGAAAGAAAGAAAGAAAGAAAGAAAAGAAAGAAAGAAAGAAAAGAAAGAAAGAAAGAAAGAAAGAAAGAAAGAAAGAAAGAAAGAAAGAAAGAAAGAAGAAGAAAGAAAGAAAGAAAGAAAGAAAGGAAAGAAAGAAAGAAAGAAAGAAAGAAAGAAAGAAAGAAAGAAAGAAAGAAAGAAAGAAAGAAAGAAAGAAAGAAAGAAAGAAAGAAAGAAAGAAAGAAAGAAAGAAAGAAAGAAAGAAAGAAAGAAAAGAAAGAAAGAAAGAAAGAAAGAAAGAAAGAAAGAAAGAAAGAAAGAAAGAAAGAAAGAAAGAAAGAAAGAAAGAAAGAAAAGAAAGAAAGAAAGAAAGAAAGAAAGAAAGAAAGAAAGAA